>CM042691.1:418571270-419098785 GCA_023614405.1 Avena insularis
GCCACATTGCTTGAATCAATGATATTTAGTTCATGCCTCAACTCTCGGAACCTTGCTTCATCAAGTGGCTTCGTGAAAAGATCCGCAAGATTGACCTTGGTAGGAACATACTCCAAAGAAATGTCTCCTCTTGCAACATGATCTTGAATAAAATGATGACGAATCTCAATGTGCTTGGTCTTGTTGTGTTGCACCGAGGTATGAGCAATAGCAATGGAACTCTCATTGTCACAAAGAAGTGGCACCTTGTTGAAAGAGAGTCCAAGATCCTTCAAGGTTTGCTTCATCCATAGAAATTGAGCACAACAACTTGCGGTGGAGATGTACTCAGCTTCGGCGGTGGACATAGACACCCAATTTTACTTCTTCGAGGACCAACACACCAACGATCTTCCAAGAAATTGACAAGCACCAGAGGTTGACTTCATTTCCACTTTGTCTCCTGCCCAATCCGAGTCTGTGTATCCAATGAGGTCAAAGCTGGCTCCCTTGGGGTACCACATCCCAAAGTTAGGGGTATGAACCTGATGGGTTCGTAGCATGGAAAACAAAAAATTTCTACCGCAAGAACGAACAAAACCCAGATCTAATCTAGATAAAAGCCAAGATCTAATCTATTAGACATGTGCAACGAGATAGATCTGTACTAACCCTTAGACCCAAAGCGTTACGAGATCGGATCTCGTGGTTGATGTAGTCGATCACTTGCCGATCTCAAGATCGAGTAGACGATCCTTCCCAAGCGCCTGGCAGCGCTTCCAGATGGGTCACACGTCGGAGTCGAAGACCTTCCTCTCCTCCCGTTCAATGAGCAGCGGAGGTAGTAGATCTTTCCACGGAATCCCAGCACAGCACGGCGTGGTGGTGGTGGTGGAGTAGAGAATTCTCAGGGCTTCCGCCTAAGCCAGAGCGAGAGGGAAGGAGGAGAGGCAACTCGAGATCTAGAGAATAGAAGGGGCAAGGGGGCTTGTGCCTCCACCCCTCTATTTAAAGGAGGGAGGCGCCATGGGGAGGTGGAGTCCTTGTAGGACTCCCCTCTCCCTTGGCCAGCGGATCAGGGAGGTGGGGAAGAGTCCTACTCCCTCACGAATCCTTGTCTTACCCCACAAGGATTCCTTGATCCTTTCTTGGTTTTCAAGCAAACTCCAAGAAATCTTCTAGAACCTTCTGGAACATTCCGAAACCTTCTAGAATCCCCATACAAATACTCCGGAACATTTCCTAAGTTAGAAAATGATCCCCAATATATGAATCTTATTCCTTGGACAATTTCGGATCTCCTCGTGATGTCCCGGATCCAATCCGAGACTCCGAACAACATTCGGTCTCCAACGCACATTCCATATCTACTTAAAACAACTTCGAACCTTAAGTGTGTCACCCTACGGTTCGTGAATATGCAGACATGATGGAGATACATCTCCGATCAATAACCATTAGCGGGATCTGGAGATCCATAACGGCTCCCACATACTCAGCGATGACTTTGTGATCGATAGAACCATTAACATACGAAACCAATTCCCTTTGTCACGCGATATTCTACTTATCCGAGGTTTGATCGTCGGTATCTCCATACCTAGTTCTACCTCGTTACTGATAAGTACTCTATACTCGTTCCATGTTATGTCATCCCTTGTGACCTAGTCACATGCTTGCAAGCTAACTAGATGACATTCCACCAAGAGGGCCCAGAGCATATCTATCCGTCATATGGATGGACAAATCCCAATCTTGGTCCATGCGCTTCAACACATACTTTCAGAATACCCAATGTCACCTTTATAACCACCCGATTCTGAGCGGCGTTTGATGTAATCAAAGTATCCATCCGGTGATGGTGATTAACATAACCTCATGGTCGAAGGATTAGGTTACTATGCATTTGAAAAGCTTGTAGCAAAACGAACTTAATGACTTGATCTTGTGCTATGCTTAGTATGGGTGTGTGTCCATCACATCATTCTCCTAATGATATTATCTTGTTATTAACGACATCCAATGTCCATGATTAGGAAACCATGATCATCCATTAATCAACAAGCTAGTTTAACAAGAGGCTTACTAGGGACTCTTTTATGTTTACAAAACACACAAGTATTAATGTTTCCTGTTAATACAATTATAGCATGGGATGTAAACATTTATCATAAACATAAAGATATAATAATAACCACTTTATTATTGCCTCTTGGGCATATCTCCAACAGTCTCCCACTTGCACTAGAGTCAATAATCTAGTTAAAAACTTGTGCACTCAACACCTATGGCTTTCTGGTGTTGTATAGACACTATTGCTAGTGGTAAACATAATCTTCGGATCTGACACTTCCAGGTCCGTGTGTATTTGCATGTCCTTGCGTCTCTACGCATTACTCATTCTCCAATGAGATGGCATTGTATAAATTTGGTCCTTTGGTGAGACCTTTAGTTCCTCGGGATTAAATCATGTTGATACAATTGTCATACAATGTATCTTCATAGTATTATCCCGCTATGAACCACACCTAGTTTGATAACAAACTACTTGACAGAAATGCCCTCATTTGCTGCTACAATAACAGCCATATACTTAGCCTTTTGTTGTAGTATCTATCACAATGTTTTAACTTTGGTACTCAACCAAATCCGTTATGGAACTTCCTTTCCATTACATTGTGCCACCCATAGTTTAAATTGAGATAAACTTAATTTGTAACAAAACTAGTATCAATGCAACAATTTACAATGAATTATTTGTCACCACTATATAAGTAATATATTCTTAGTTCTTCCAAAGATCATAGGAATATCCCTACTATTGTCCAATGATCATATTATGAGTCATTCTGGTATATGCTCATAACATTTAGAGCATAGGACATATCTGGATGTGTACATCTCAAAGAATGATTGATCAAAATATTCTTGTGATTTCACCAAGTGTCAAAACACTTGAATCTCGTGTCAACACACTTGAATCTTGATTCAGTCCTTTTCGTGCGTCAAGAACCTTTCTTGTTGTTTTCATATTGAACTCATTCAACATTTTATCTATGTACATTTGGCAAAACCATATTAGCGCCTCAATCTATCCATATAGACATTTATGCCTAATTCTTGGGTTATGCCTAAGTCTTTCATCGAAATGAAATTCTTAACCTGTGTCAATAAAAGATACATCATTTCTAATCAACGATATGTCTTTCACATAATGTATTAGAAATATGTCTTAGCGCTCCCACTTAATTTCTTACAAAAATGCAAACATCTTCATCGTCTTTGATGAAATTAAACCTTTTAACGGTTTCATCACGGTGAAGATTCCAACTCCGCGATGCTCACTTCAACCATTGAAGTTTTGCATACTCTTTTAGCATCCTTTGAATTAACAAAACCCTTTGGATCGTGTCATGTACACGTCCTAGGTAACCATTCTATTAGAAGAACTTGTTTTGTTTGTTCAACTACCATATACCAAAATATATGTAGTGGTTGCTACATTAATCCGTCTAGACTAAATATCGCTATGAAAGATCAAATCTTATCATAGTCAATTCCTTGAACATTGTCGTAAACTCTTTCTGACATGTCGACTATTTCATAGATGTGAAACATCCATGTCTATTTCTTTATAGATCCATATACGACTATAAGGTCTTGCACCTTTCTAGAGGGTCTTTCAAATTCAAAGCTTGATTTCTCGTGTATGGAATTATCACGGATTTTATGGCTTCAAGCCACTTAACGAAGTCAGGGCCCATCATTGATTATTTGCATGTAGTTGGTTCAACATTGTCAAACAACAATGATTTAACTCTCAAATCTTGGCATTTGATTACTTACCCGACCTACTTGGTTCAATAGGAACTTAGATCTCCGTGACCACAACCTTTGAGGCACGTGAGCCATGAGCATTGTTGCTGCCTCTGGGACATTACCGATGCTGCGCAACTCAGCACATATTAGCCAAGGTTCAAAAACCTTGTCAAAGTTCTATTGTCCTCCCACTTAACTTTTCACCAAAAATTCCTTCTCAAGAAACTCGACATTCTAAGCGACAAACACTTTTGTCTTCGGTGTTATGGAGGAATACCCAATGGTTATTCGAAATAACCTACAAAGACATGCTCATCCGACTTTGGTTGTAAACATTTTACTTATGCCTAGCATACCAAAAATTTAAGAAAGGACAACCTGGGTTTTATCCCAAACCATAACTTATATGGTGTCATTTCAACGGATCACGATGGAGCTCTTTTCAGTGTAAAAGCGGTAGTCACTAAAGCTTTAATCTTTAAAATATAATGGCAGTTTTATAAATGACACCTTTGATCTTACCATGTCAAACAAGGTTTCATTACATATCTTGAACACTCCATACTCCTATGGTGTTTTGGGAAATGCAAATCCATGGAACGATTCCTCAAACCTTAGGTGTTTTTGCTAAACTTGTAACTCAAACATCTTTCTTGTTACAATAATTTTTCACTTCATCTTGAAAGTCTTTGAACATTTTCAAATGTTTCATACTTCTTCCTTATTGAGTAAGTATATACATATACTCACTCAAATCTTCGGAGAAAGCATATGAAGTTGAAATCCATCATTTACTACACATAATGGACTATATACATCAATATGCACAAATTCCAATCAGTTAGTCGTCCGTTCCTCTTTTGGCCTACGAACGGAGTTTTAATTATCTCCAGGAAAGTATCACAAGCATCATTTGATCAAAATCAAAGACTCCAAAAATCCATCAACATGGAGTTTCTTCATGTATCCCTAATATAATTTAAACGGTGATGTCACTTCGCAAGTGATCTTTCAATCATTTGTCTTGCGACATTTTAGCATTAGTTTTATGGTCGTTATTTCTCCAACCAGACTTGTATATCATCCATATATTATGGAATACGGTAATTATTTGAACAACCTTTTGTCGTCATAATACCTAATCAAAATAACAATTATTGAAACAAATCTTGAAGGTAAGCTTTGATGTTAACGAGCAACACAACAACCCTTTGTTTGTTTTTGATGAACATCATCACATATTCTCTTGCTAGTTACTTAGGCCATTGCAGTTCATGAATTGTGTCGTCCTGTATGACACTTCATACCAACCAATTTCGGTATCCAATACCGCAGAACCACATTGTTTAACAACCAAGGAATACATCCATAACATGTATCTTCTATATACCTAAGTTGGATATCTCCAATCTTTTCTTTTCTGCCAAATATTTTATAGATTCTCTTTCAACAATTCCTTTTCTTTTAAAAGAATCTATCAACATCAATAGTGGTGTCATTCACATGACACATAGTACAAAGTGTGTATAGTCAAATACTAATACCTTTGGACTTGCACTTTGAAGTGGATCACCTTCATCAAATGTTTGGCATTCTTTCAAAATTCCATTCTTTAGTAATCTTTTAGTGTAGTAAACATTTTACTTACATCTTCTATTCATCCTTATCATGACAACTCTCATGATCAAGCTGCTATAGCTTATAAAGGTGAATTGCGAGTATAATGTTTCTTTTCCAAAACCTTTTGGAGGATTAGGACGACTAGCGTCTCCAACCTTCACAAATTCTCATCAAATATGAGGACATATACTCTATCATGTTGTAACCAACACATTATTTTAGATATCGCAATACCTTTCACATATGATGGTTTCTGAAACATTGCTTTCAGCTCTTAGATAAACTTGATATTAAAAACAATCTTTTGAGTATCAAGAATCATGGAGGCAAACATGATACATTAGATACTAACACTGGAATTGTTACTCTTGATTTAATACTGTTTATTAAACTTCACAGAGTAAACGGAGTTTGCTGAAGGTTTGCAACAGGACTTTTAAACTTTAGATTGACACTCAAAACAATACGATACCAGTTCGTAAAGCAAATATCCAGAATTTCTATAGTTCCACTATCTCAACTATAACTAAGCGTAAGGTGGTGAACGGATGCCAATGACTACAACAAACTATGCAAATTCACTTTGATTGTGTTTATGATAAATTGAGTTTGACTAATCCAAATTACAAATGAACTCCCACTCAAAACAACATCCCTCGAGTTGTTTTAGTGGTTACACGAACCAAATCCACTACACCAAGTCCGATCATCACGTGAGATGATGTAGCTTTAAAGGCGAACAATCAACATGTTCATCATATCATCCATATGACTCATGTTTTACCTTTCGGTATTCCGTGTTCCGAGACCATGTCTATACATGCTAGGCTCGTCAAGGTTAACCTTAGTATCCGCATGTGCAAATCTGGCTTGCACCCGTCGTATGCACACGTAGAATCTATCACACCTGATCATCACGAGATGCTTTGAAACGACGAGTCTTAGCAACAGTGCCTACTAAGGACGAACACTTTATTACTTGATATTTAGTGAGAGGGATCATCTTATAATGCTACCGTCGCGATCTAAGCAATACAAGATGCATAAAGGATTAACATCACAGGCAATTCATAATTAGTGTGATATGATATGGCCCTTTCTTCTTATGCCTTTGATCTCCATCTCCAAAGCACGGACATGATCTCCGTCATCACCAAAGATTACGTCAAGGTCGATACTGCTTCATGGTTGTCCATCATCACTAGCAACTATTACAACTACTTGGAATAAAGCTATTACAAGATGAATAGACACATAGGTCTTAACAAAATTAAAGAGAACCATTAGGCTCCTGCCGGTTGCCATATTACAACAAGGATCATTGCATACATCAAATATAATCACAATCACATGATGGCCATATCACATCACAAAACCCCCTGCAAAAACAAGTTAGACGCCTCTAATTTTCTTTGCATGTTTTACATGGTTTGGGGCTTTCGAATAAGAACGGATCTTACCTACGAAACTGAACCACAACGTTGATACAAGTGCTATCAAGTGCAAAGTGTAGATTGGATCTATACTATGATGGGAGAGACAGATACCCGCAAAGCCACTTGTGCAATACGAGTTGCACGTCAACTGTGGAGCAAGTCTCATGTGCGATGACATGTAAGGTTAGCCCGAGCCGCTTCATCCCACCATACCGCAAGATGCAAAGTACACAAAGCAAAAGACGGCACAAGCACCAACGCCCACAAAACCATTGTGTTCTACTTGTGCAACAGATCTACACATAGACACGGCTCTGATACCACTGATGGGTTCACAACATGGAAAACAAAAAATTCTACCGCAAGAACGAACAAAACCCAGATCTAATCTAGATAAAAGCCAAGATCTAATCTATTAGACATGTGCAACGAGATAGATCTGTACTAACCCTTGTAGACCCGAAAGCGTTACGAGATCAGATCTCGTGGTTGATGTAGTCGATCACTTGCCGATCTCAATATCGAGTAGACGATCCTTCCGGCGCGCTGTTCAGCGCTTCCACAAGAGGGTCACACGCATGAGTCGAAGGCACCTTCCTCTCCCTGCTCCAAATGAAAGCAGAGGTAGTAGATCTCTCCACGGAATCCCAGCAGCACGACGACGTGGTGGTGGTGGTGGAGTAGAGAATTCTGCAGGGCTTCGCCTAAGCCAGAGCAGAGGGAAGGAGGAGGAGAGAGGCAACTCGAGATCTAGAGAATAGAAGGGGCAAGGGGGCTTGTGCCTCCACCCCTCTATTTAAAGGAGGGAGGCGCCATGGGGAGGTGGAGTCCTTGTAGGACTCCCCTCTCCCTTGGCCGGCGGATCAAGGAGGTGGGGAAGAGTCCTACTCCCTCACGAATCCTTGTCTTACCCCACAAGGATTCCTTGATCCTTTCTTGGTTTTCAAGCAATCTCCAAGAAATCTTCTAGAACCTTCTGAAACATTCCGAAACCTTCTAGAATCCCCATACAAATACTCCGGAACATTTCCTAACTTAGAAAATGATCCCCAATATATGAATCTTATTCCCCGGACAATTCCGGATCTCCTCGTGATGTCTCGTATCCAATCCGAGACTCTGAACAACATTCGCTCTCCAACGCACATTCCATATCTACTTAAAACAACTTCGAACCTTAAGTGTGTCACCCTACGGTTCGTGAATATGCAGACATGATGGAGACACATCTCCAATCAATAACCATTAGCGGGATATGGAGATCCATAACGGCTCCCACATACTCAGCGATGACTTTGTGATCGATAGAACCATTAACATACGAAACCAATTCCCTTTGTCACGCGATATTCTACTTATCCGAGGTTTGATCGTCGGTATCTCCATACCTAGTTCTACCTCGTTACTGATAAGTACTCTTTACTCGTTCCATGTTATGTCATCCCTTGTGACCTAGTCACATGCTTGCAAGCTAACTTGATGACATTCCACCGAGAGGGGCCAGAGCATATCTATTCGTCATATGGATGGACAAATCCAAATCTTGGTCCATGCGCTTCAACACATACTTTCAGAATACCCAATGTCACCTTTATAACCACCCAGTTATGAAGCGGCATTTGATGTCATCAAAGTATCCATCCGGTGATGGTGATTAACATAACCTCATGGTCGAAGGATTAGGTTACTATGCATTTGAAAAGCTTGTAGCAAAACGAACTTAATGACTTGATCTTATGCTATGCTTAGTATGGGTGTGTGTCCATCACATCATTCTCCTAATGATATGATCTTGTTATTAACGACATCCAATGTCCATGATCAGGAAACCATGATCATCCATTAATCAACAAGCTAGTTTAACAAGAGGCTTACTAGGGACTCTTTTATGTTTACAAAACACACAAGTATTAATGTTTCTTGTTAATACAATTATAGCATGGGATGTAAACATTTATCATAAATATAAAGATATAATAATAACCACTTTATTATTGCCTCTTGGGCATATCTCCAACAGAACCAAATATCGAAAGATTCTCTTGACCGCCACCATGTGGCTTTCCTTTGGTGCAGCTTGGAATCTTGCACACATACCCACACTCAACATAATATCCGGTCGAGATGCACAAAGATAGAGCAAAGAACCAATCGTCGAGCGATAAAGCTTTTGATCCACATCCTTACCCTTGGGACCGAGATCAAGATTAACCTTTGTGGGCATTGGAGTTTTGAGTCCATTTACTTGATCAAGGTTGAACTTCTTGAGCATATCTTGGACATATTTAGCTTGGTTGATGAAAGTCCCTTTCCTCAATTGTTTAACTTCAAAGCCAAGAAAGAATTCCAAATCCCCCATCATAGACATCTCAAAGCGGTCGGTCATGAGCTTAGCAAAATCCTCATTAAAAGCTTTGTTAGTAGACCCAAAGATAATGTCATCAACATAGATTTGGCAAATGAACAAGTTTCCTCCAACTTTCTTAGTAAAAAGAGTGGGATCGATGAGGCCTACTTCAAAACCACGGTCTAACAAAATCTCTCTAAGGCACTCATACCATGCACGTGGGGCTTTTTTGAGACCATATAGTGCCTTATAGAGTTTGTAGACATGGTCCGGGAAGAGGGGGTCCTCAAAGCCCGGAGGTTGCTTAACATACACCAACTCTTTTAAGGGACCATTTAGAAAAGCACTCTTAATATCCATTTGTTGCAATTTAAAGTTATGATGGGTAGCATAAGCAAGAAGCATGCGAATGGATTCTAGTCAAGCAACAGGAGCATAAGTTTCACCATAGTCAATGCCCTCAACTTGAGAGTATCCTTGGGCAACTAACCTTGCTTTGTTGCGGAGGACTATACCATTTGCATCCCTCTTGTTCTTGAAGATCCACTTGGTCCCAATCACATTTTGACAATCTTTGGGTCTCTTCACAAGTGACCACACCTTGTTCCTCTTGAAGTTGTGAAGTTCTTCATTCATAGCATCAAGCCAATCATCATCTTCAAGAGCTTCGAAGACCTTTTGGGGCTCAACATGAGAAATAAACGCATGATGAGAACTAAAAGAGGTTAGTTGTCTCCTAGTAGTGGATCCCCTATTGAAATCTCCATAAACATTGTCAAGGATATGGCCATATTTGATGAGCTTGGCGGGACGGTATGCTTGACGGCGAGCTTGGGTCTCAAGACGATATTTTTGAGAAACCACTTGGTCATCACCACGGTTTGAGTCCCCGCCTCGACTATATGAACGAACTTGATCACTATCTTCATCAACATCAACCGGAGGAGAGACATCATCATTTGGTGGAGAGACATTAGCTTGGCCTTGGTCATTGTTATCTTTACCTTGAGCATCATTGACATGAGGAGCTTCACTATCTTGGTGAGGTGGAGCTTGATCGGCAAGAGGTAGACTTTATCTTGGAGAGTCATGGGCATGAATATCTTGAGAAGAGCTTGGAAAAACTTGAGAAGCAATAAGTTGACCTTGAGGTGCAAGATGGTCTTGTGAGAGTGAAGGCTCTGCTTGAGTGGAGCTTGGTCCTTCTCCTTCGGCCATAAGGGGATCCTCAATGGGGTGGAAGAAACCCACACCCATTCTTCTTATGGCCTGGGGAGGAATTTCATCACTTGGATCACGAACACCGTCTTGTCTCATAAGGGACTCATGATATTCATCAAACTCGACGTTGCTAGATTCTTCAACCCTTCCTGTTGCTTTGTTGTAGACTCCATAGGCATGGGATTGATTTGAGTACCCAACAAAGATCCCTTCTTGAGCCCTAGACTCAAACTTTGACAAGCGGACACCTTTATTGAGGAGGAAACATATACAACCAAACACCCAGAAGTACTTGACATTTGGCTTGCGACTGGTGAGAAGTTCATATGGAGTCATGTTCTTCTTCTTGTGTAGGTAGAGGCAATTGGTTGCATGGCAAGCGGTTGAGATGGCTTCGTCCCAAAAGATATATGGTGTCTTGAATTCCGCCAACATGGTCCGGGCCGCATCCATCAAAGTATGGTTCTTCCTTTCGGCAACACCATTTTGTTGAGGGGTGTAAGGAGTTGAATATTGATGTTTGATCCCCTCATCACTAAGAAACTCATCCAATGTGTAGTTCTTGAATTCAGTGCCATTGTCACTTCTAATGGTGAGGATGGTAGCATTGTGTTTCCGTTGCACTTGATTGGCAAAGTCGATGACGGTTTGTTGAGTCTCGCTCTTGGACTTGAAGAAGTAGACCCAAGTGTATCTTGAGAAGTCGTCAACAATCACCAAACAATACTTCTTCCCGCCAAGGCTATCATGAGAGGGAGGCCCAAAAAGATCCATGATGGCAAGAGCACGAACGGAAAGGAGATTGTAACTAAGGGTTTTGACAAGCATGACATTAACCAAGGATACATCCGGGGTTACTACCACCTTACCAAAACCCAATACCTGAGAGCTTGTTTTATCACCGTAGGAGACCATAGTATTGGCAAAATTTGGCCTAATCTCCGACATGATAGACTTGCTTCCAGTCATATGGCTTATGGCTCCACTATCAAGCACCCATTTTGCACCGCCGGAAGCAAAGTCCTACAAGAAAATCAAGCTTTGGTTTTAGGTACCCATTTTGCAATGGGTCCCCTTTTTTAGTCACAAGGGTCTTAGGTACCCAAATGTTCCAATGATAATCATGAGTGTAAGATGTGCCAATGTACTTAGCATAAACATGACCATTGATGACCCACAAGTATAGGGGGTGTATCGCAGTATTTTCGATAAGTAAGAGTGTCGAACCCAACGAGGAGCAGAAGGTGCTGACTAGTGGTATGGATCAGGAATTCTCTGCAAATACTTAGCAAACAGATTTTTAGGGGTATTCGATAAAGCAAGTAAACAAAGTACGAGTAAATAAAAGACAGTAGGAATAAATGCAGCAAGTGGCCAAATCCTTTATGCAGCAAAGGACAAGCCGGTTGTATTACTTAAGATGACCAAACGTTCTCGAGGACACATGGGAAGACTGTCAAGTGCTTTCACTTCATATAGCTGATTAATCTTCTTTAGCTTGCTAAGTGTTGTGTGGGTGAACCTGTGCTAATGTACCGCCCCATCCAAGACTAATACATACTTGTGATTAAACCCCTTGCAAACATCCGTAAGTACAAGAAAGTATTTAAGGTAGAAACCTAACCACATCTTTAAACTCTAAGACCCTTACATCCCTTGTGCAATGGTTTCCTAACGGGGGTTCAGGTTTCTGTCACTCCGGCAACCCCTACGATTAGTAGCCAAATACACAATGCATTCCCCTAGGCCCATATAGGTGAAGTGTCATGTAGTCGACGTTCACATGACACCACTATAAGAAGTACACCACAACTTAAATAACAATCTATTGAATCTTTCTCAACGCGACTCCACTACTAACAACAAGACTTCTCCCATGTCCTCAAGAACAAAACGAACTACTCACAAGACATCATATGGATCATGATCAGAGATGGAATAATGATGTATAACAATCTGAACATAAACAATAATTCAATGGTTCACTCAATAGCATCAACTACAAAGAGTAATCAACACCGGGAAAGTTTCCCCTATGAACTAATGCAAGATTCAACGCAATTGTTACAGCAATATGGAGATGGTGATGAGGGTGCTGATGGTGATGAGGGTGGTGATGATGATGATGATCCCGATGAAGTCCAGCTTGATGGTGGTGTTGATGGCGACGATCTCCCCTCTCCGAGAAGGAATTCCCCTGGCAGAAATCTGTATGTCAGAGATATCTTTCTCTCTCGGTGTTTTCCGCCCCGCAGAGGCGGCAGAATCTTTCTGTGGTCCCTCCCTGAGTCTTAGGGTTTCGGGAGGATGATATATGCCAGAGGGGAGAGGCTGGAGTGGGCCAGGGCGGCCACACCACCTCGAGGCGCGGCCTAGGCCTGCCCGCGCCATGGGGTGGTGTGGGCCCCCTATGGCCCACCTCCAATCCATCTTCTGGCATCCTTAGTCTTCTGGAAAAATAGGATTTTCTGTATATTTTCCTGGATTTTCTGATCTTCGCGAATTTTGCCTCCAAACAACACCTTTTCCATTAGAATCCTGACTGCAGCGGTCCATGCTCCAAAAGTCATCAACCATGCAAAAATAGATGAAATAACATAAGTATCACCTCTCAATACGAAATATATCAATGAATAATAGTGAATTGAGACATAGAATAGTGATGCAAAATGGACGTATCAACCATCAAAAGATTTGCAAAGAATGTAAGAAGGATTGTTCTTCCCGGCAAAGTTATCACTTTGCACAAAGGTAGAATCAAGAGAGGATACTTGAGCAAGGTTATTGCTCTTGTTCTTTTTCTTGTTACTCCTCTTGTTCTTCCTTTTGATGGCAACTTGTGCTTTTGTAGGTTGATCTTTCAACATCTTGTTCTCCTCAACAAGTTTCTCATGCTTGCAACAAGGGTTAGAAGATCAAGGCAAATGTACAATAGGCGTAGCGGGAGACTTTGAATGTTCATTGTTCGATTGAGTTTGAAGTCGCTCATGAGCCTCAAAGAGACTTGAGAATTTACTCTCCAAGGAATGATGTTCCTCTTTGAGTTTCTCAAAATCCTTAAGGCATTCATGACCAACACCAAACTCAACCTTTTCATTTTTAAGGACATTCAATTAAACAATAGCATGATCTCGTTCTTTAACAAGTTGCGTTATGAAGGCATTATGGTCATCAACAAGTTTAGCCACACTTTCCTCAAGAGTTATTCTCATGTTATGTTCATCTTCAAGGGATTGAGATAGAGAGGCAATCTCATCGGCGGCCTCTCTCTCATTTTTACCTAGCATGTCAATAACTTCTTCTTTCTCATCTAGCATTTCCCTAGCATGGTCAATTTGGTTTACAAGTGTTTCAAAGCACATCCTAGTATCATCATATAGATGCTTCATGGATTCACACATGCTCACCATCGCTTTCTTAACCTCTAAACCTTCTAGATCATGCAAGGGAAGTTTATTTGCGGGAGACTTGGAAGAGGGAGTTACCTCGGTGGCCTTAGCCATGAGACACTTTTGGTTGTGGTTGGTGATGTTCTCATTTGGAGAGTCGAAGAGAGACACTCGTGGGGTAGATGAAGTAGCAATAGCGGCAACTCCCACGATCTCTCCACCTTGACCTTCACTCTCACCATCATCATCCGCGCCCGAGAAGTACTCTTCATGGACCACCATTGCCCTTTCCTTATTAGGAAGGTTCTTGTTGTGGAAGTTCTTGTTCAAGGGGTGAGGAGGTCTTGGCTTGCTCTTGCGAATGATGCGGCCACCATTGTCTTCTCTATTCTCAAAGGGGAATTGAGCAACAAAGTGACTCTTGTCGTTGCAATTGTAGCAAAATCTTGCCTTTGGAGCCTTCATGGTTGAGTTGAATCTTGGGTTGTCTCTTCACATTGACTTCATGCCCGGTTTGTTCCAAAACGCCCTTGATGCTGGAGCCAAGTACTCATTGAAAGCATACTTGATGTCCTCTTGAGACCACTCACTAGAGTTATGTTGGGTCCGCAACATAGAAAACAAAAAATTTCCTACGGTGTGAACTACACACCAAGATCTATCTACTAGGTACAAAGCAACGGGTGGACATACATCCAACGAGAACTTACCCTTGTAGACAACGAGCTTTGTTAACGAGTAGGAACTCGTGGTTGATGTAGTCGTACACTTGCCAATCTGAAGATCGTGAGGAAGTCCGAGCGCCGTAACTCAGCAGCGCATCCACACTCGCACACACGTACAAGCCACCGGACAATCTCCACCTCCTCGCTCCAGCGATCCAGTGGAAGCAGCAACTCCTTCCAGACAAAATGCCACCAGGAACATGTATCTCGCTAATCCGAGACCATGGGGGAATAATTCTAGAGGGGGGAGAGATCCTTCACAAGGAGGTGTGAGGATGAAGGAGGGAATGGGTGGCCTTTTATAGGAGGAGGGGGGTGCCCCCTCTCTCCATGGCTTCAAGCATGGGGGGTGACCCCTCACCTCCCCCATTCATGTGGTGGTAACCCCTCCACATTAAAATGCCTCTTCACATTCCCTTTTAAAGTCTCCACTTTAAATGCATTAAATTTCTCCAAATTTAATGCTCTCTCATTTAATAAAACTCTTTTTATTAAATTTATTCAGAATTTTGTTAATTACTTTAATTAACAAACATTCACATATATCCCCTTGCAATATTTCAATATCACATGCAGAACCACCTTCTGCAATTTCACCCGAAACAATTTCCGGTTTCTATTGAAACAATTCATGCGCTTTGCAATTCTTTCGTATGAAACATATGTGCTCCAAAATGGTGTCCGGTAACTCTTAAGTGTACCACCCTACGGTTCGCGAATAATGTAGACATGATCGAGACCCTTCTCCGATCAATAATCAGCAGCGGGACCTGGAGATCTCAGACGACTCCTACACATTCAACGATGACTCCTGTGATCGTGAGAACCTTTAACGCTTGTAACTAAATCCCTTTGTCTCTCGATATATTACATGTCCGAGATTCGATCATCGGTATCTCCATACCTAGTTTGATCTCGTTACCGACATGCACTCTTTTCTTGTTCCCGTGACATAACATTCTAGTGATCACATCACTTGCTTGCAAGCTATCCTAATGTGATATCACCGAGAGGGCCCAGAGTATATCTATCTGTCATCTGGATTGACAAATTCCACTCTTGATCCATGAGCCTCAACATAACACCTTCGTAGTACCGAACCCATCTTTATAGTCACCCTGTTACGGTGTGACGTTTGATGTTATCAAGATACTCTTCCGGTGTTAGCAATTAACATGATCTCATGGTCTAAGGATAAAGTTTACTTCGTATGATGTTATAGCAATATAAACATAATGACTTGATCGTAATGCTATACTTCAGATGAATGTTCATCACATCATTCCACCAATGGTGTGATCTTGTTATTAACAACATCCAATGTCCATGATCAGGAAACCTTGATCATCCTGTTAATCAACAAGCTAGTCTATAAGAGAGGCATGACTAGGAACCCTTTTTTGTTTATTAAACACACATGTATTGATGTTTCCGAATCAATACATTTCTAGCATGTAAAATAAACATCTATCATATATAAGGAATATATAATAACAACTTTATTATTGCCTCTCAGGGCATATTTCCTTCAGTCTCCCACTTGCACTAGAGACAATAATCTAGTTCACATAGTGATAAATCTAACACCCATGGAGTTCTGGTGTTGATCATGTTTTGCCCTAGGGAGAACTTTAGTCAACGGATCTGCTACATTCAGGTCCTTGTGTACTTGACAAATCTTTATATCTCCATCCTTGACATGCTCGCGGATGGAGTGAAACCGACACTTAATATGTTTGGAATTCTTGTGAGACCTTGGTTCCTTTGTGTTGGCTATGGCTCCATTGTTGTCACAATAGATCACCATCGGGTCCAATGCACTGGGAACCACACCTAGTTCCGTAATGAACTCTTTCATCCAAACTGCTTCCTGCGCCGCTTCTGAAGCAGCAAGATATTCCGCCTCTGTTGTTAATCCAGCCACCACAGGTTGTTTGGAACTCCTCCAACTAACTGCTGCTCCGTTCAAGAGAAATACGTATCCGGATTGAGACTTAGAGTCATCCGGATCGGTGTCAAAGCTAGCATCAACATAACACTTAGCGACTAGCTCTTCTTCACCTCCGTATATGAGAAACATATCCTTAGTTCTTCTCAAGTACTTGGGGATGTTCTTTACCGCTATCCAGTGTTCTGAACCTGGATCAGATTGGTACCTACTAGTCAAACTAATAGCATGTGCCACATCCGGTCTTGTACATAGCATGGCATACATAATAGAGCCTATGGCCGAGGCATAGGGATCTTATCCATCATCTCTCTTTCTTCCGCCAGTGGCGGACTTTGAGTCTTACTCAATGTCTTGCCTTGCAACATAGGTAAGAACCCCTTCTTACTTTCGTCCATATTAAACTTCTTTAATATCTTATCAAGGTATGTACTCTGCGATAGCCCAATTAGGCTCCTTGATCTATCTCTATAGATTTTAATGCCTAATATATATGACGCTTCACCAAGGTCTTTCATCGAAAATTTGCTGTTTAGATAACTTTTAACACTGTTTAAAAGATCTATATCATTTCCAATCAATAATATGTCATCCACATATAATATCAGAAATGTCACATTGCTCCCACTCACTTTCTTGTAAATACAAGCCTCTCCATAAGTTTGGACAAATCCAAACTCTTTGATCACCTCATCAAAGCGGAGATTCCAACTTCGTGATGCTTCAGTCCATAGATGGATCCCTGAAGTTTGCACACCTTATTAGCATCCTTAGGATCGACAAAACCCTTAGGTTGTATCATATACAACTCTTCTTCAATCTTACCATTAAGGAACGCAGTTTTGACATCCATCTGCCATATTTCATAATCGAAATATGCAGCAATTGCTAACATAATCCTAACTAACTTAAGCATCGCTACGGGAGAGAATGTCTCATCGTAGTCAACTCCTTGAATTTGTCGAAACCCCTTTGCGACAAGTCGAGCCTTATAGATGGTCACATTACCATCAACATCAGTTTTCCTTTTGAAAATCCATTTATTCTCAACGGCCTTTCGGTCATGAGGTAAGTCCACCAAGTTCCAAACTTGGTTCTCGTACATGGATTCCATCTCGGATTTCATGGCTTCTAGCCATTTGTTGGAATCCGGGCTCATCATCGCTTCTTCATACGTCGCAGGGTCATCCATTTCATCAACCATGAAATTCACAACAGGATTGCCGTATAGTTCAGGAGCTGCACGTGTCCTGCTTGACCTGCGAGGTTCGGTAGTGTCCTCTTTCGGAGTTTCATGATCACTATCATTAGC
The DNA here is from genome assembly GCA_023614405.1 of Avena insularis. Classification (NCBI taxonomy): domain Eukaryota; kingdom Viridiplantae; phylum Streptophyta; class Magnoliopsida; order Poales; family Poaceae; genus Avena; species Avena insularis. Next base: position 418,589,067 of record CM042691.1, read on the forward strand.
TCTCTCTTCATCAGGTGAAGTCAACTCCGAAACAACTTCCGGTGCTGTGCCACTCGCCATTCCATGAAGAGAAGGTTCAATAACCTCTTCGAGTTCTACCTTCCGACTACTCACACCTTCATGAAACTCCTTCTCAAGAAAGGATCCATTCTTGGCAACAAAAACCTTGCCCTCGGATCTATGATAGAAGGTATACCCAATTGTTTCCTTAGGGTATCCTATGAAGACGCATTTTTTCGCTTTGGGTTCGAGTTTATCCGGTTGAAGTTTCTTCACATAAACATCGCATCCCCAAACCTTAAGAAATGACAGCTTAGGTTTGTTTCCAAACCATAATTCATATGGTGTCATTTCAACGGATTTAGATGGTGCCTGATTTAAAGTGAATGCAGCTGTTTCTAGTGCATAACCCCAAAATGACGGAGGTAAGTCAGTCATTCAAGAGACATCATAGATCGAACCATATCCAATAAGGTACGATTACGATGTTCTGACACACCATTACGTTGTGGTGTTCCGGCAGGCATGAGTTGTGAAACTATTCCACACTCTTTCATGTGTGTGCTAAACTCGTAACTTAGATACTCTCCTCCATGGTCAGACCGTAGAAACTTGATCTTTCTATTACGATGATTTTCCACTTCATTCTGAAATTCCTTGAACTTTTCAAAAGTTTCAGACTTGTGTTTCATCAAATAGATATACCCGTATCTACTCAAATCATCCGTGAAAGTAACAAAATAACGATATCCACCTCGCGCCGACACACTCATTGGTCCACACACATCAGTATGTATGATTTCCAATAGATTTGTCGCCCGTTCCATTGAACCGGAAAACAGCGTTCTAGTCATCTTGCCCATAAGGCATGGCTCACATGTATCAAATGATTCAAAATCAAGTGATTCCAAAAGTCCATCAGAATGGACTTTCTTCATGTGTTTAATGCCAATATGACCTAGACGGCAGTGCCACATATATGTAGACATATCATCATCAAGTTTAATCTTTTTAGCATTAACATTATGAATGTGCGTAATATTACTATCGAGATCCAATAGAAATAAACCATTCAACATAGGTGCATGACCATAAAAGATATCATTCTTATAAATCGAACAACCATTGTTCTCAGATTTAAAGGAATGACCACTTTGCATCAAACACGATCCAGATACAATGTTCATGCTCAGTGCAGGCACCAAATAACAATTATTTAGGTTTATAACTAATCCCGATGGCAAATGGAGAGGTAGCGTCCCGACGATCACATCAACTCTTGATCCATTGCCGACCCAAGATCCTCGACCTCATCCCTTGCTAGTTGTCGCTTGTTCAGAGCCCGAACCGAAGTTACATATATTAGCAACCGATCCGTATCAAATACCCAAAAGCACTGCGAGTACTAGTCAAGTACACATCAATAACATGTATATCACATATACCTTTGTTTGCCTTGTGGACTTCTTGTCCGCCAAATACTTGGGGCAAATGCCCAATGGCTCCCCTTGCAATAGTAGCACTCGGTGTCGACTTAGGGCCAGCCCGGTTTCTTTTCGTGCGTGGCAAATGACTTGCCACCCTTCTTTCCCTTGTGCTTGCCTTTCTTGTCCTTCTTGAAACCGGTGGTCCTATTGATCATCAACACTTGATGTTCTTTCCTAATCTCCACTGCGGTCTTAAGCATTGATGTAAGCTCGGGAAGAGACTTCTTCATGCCCTGCATATTATAGTTCATCACGAAGCTCTTGTAGCTAGGTGGCAGAGATTGGAGAACACGATGTATGCCTAAGTCAATGGGAGTCATTATTCCCAAGGACACAAGCTTATCGGCGTACCCAGACATTTTGAGTACGTGCTCACTAACGGAGCTTTTTTCCTCCATCATGGAGCTAAAGAACTTTTCTGTAGCATTATAACTCTCTACGGCAGCATGGGTATCGAAAATCATTTTCAATTCTCCCATGGTATCAAAGGCATTGCCATTTTAGAAACGCTTTCGAAGTTCTGTCTCTAGCCCATACAGTATGTCGCAATGAACTAAGTTGTGGTCCTCCTGACGAGTCACATAGACATTCTTTTCTTTGTCAGGGACATCAGGAGCTGGTGGGGGGCCTAGTGGCACATCTAGCACATATTGCTTTTGTGCAGCAGTGAGGAGAATCCTCAAATTCATAACCTAGTTGGTGAAGTTGCTACCATTCGCAGCAAGTTTCTCTTTCTCTATGAACACATTGAAATTAAAAGCAGGTGGTGCCATCTACAACAGAATTTGTAAAGTTTATTTAGACTAAGTTTATGATAGATTGAGTTCAACTAATCCAAATTACTAATTAATTCCCACTCAAAAACGACATCCCTTGTGTCCTTTTGGTGATTACATGAACCAAATCCACTATACCAAGTCCGATCATCACGTGAGTTGATATAGCTTCAAAGGCGAGCATCTATATGGGCATCATATCAACCATATGACTCATGCTTAACCTTTCGGTCCGTGTTCCGAGGCCATGTCTGTACATGCTAGGCTCGCCAAGTAAGAACCTTAGTATTCGCGTGTGTAAAACTGTCTTACACCCGTTCCTATGAAAGCGTAGATTCGAGTACACCCGATCATCACGTGATGTCTCGAAACACGATCCATAGAACGGTGCATACTCAAGGAAGAACACATTTTTATATTGATATCTAAAAGAGGGATCATCTTATAATGCTTTCAAACGCGCCAAACTATTAGTATAAGATGCTAACATCTAATGTGTAAAGTGAGATGATATGGTCCATGCATTTGATCTCTATCACTTGCATCATGGTATGATCTCTATCATTCCTCTGTGTGTAAGGCCAAGGTCTATGGAACTTACACGTTTAGTGTGTTGTAAGAGTATCCACCATACATCTACTTACAACAATACCATATCAACACACTAGCCCAGCAACGATCTAAACTAGACGCCTCTAATTTATCAATTGCAAGTTTTACGTGGCTTAGGGCTTTCGGAGATAGAACCGTTCTTACCTACGAATATGAACCACAACGAGGATAACTAAGTTATTAGCAACTCGTTGTAAATTAGATATTGACTATAGTAGGAGAGACAGACACCCGCTAGCCACTTATGCAAAACAAGCTGCATGTCAGTCGTGGAACCGGTCTCATGTACAATGACATGTAAGGTTGGTCCGGGCCGCTTCATCCCACTATGCCACCAATATCCAAAATACATAGAAGATGCAATAACATGATCATCATCGCCCACATATCAACCATATGTGTACTACCCGTGCTAAGCACCTACGCATAGATCAGGATCTGATACCACTATTGGGTCCGCAGCTGTCACATCCCAAGATTTTCCAAATCTTGTAATGTGAAAAATAAATAAACAAAATAAACTTTTGTTGAAAATCAGGGTGAAAAGAAACTCTTGTTTCTAAAAGGAGACTTAAAATCCCATCTTGAACAAACTTTGGTGGAAGTTTGAATTCAACAAAAATCCAAGGGAAATGCATTCCTCAATGAATGTATCTGGAAATTTGAACATTTGGAAAGAAATCCAAAACCCTAAACTCTAATGGAAGGAAATCATTTTCCAAAGTATCTCCAAATCCATGGATTTGATCCATACCAAATTTGATCAACAAATAATCACAAAGGATCAAGAAAGACCTTAGAGATTGGTTTCACTTAGTTTGGAACCATAAACAAGATCTTGTGAATATAATAAGATAAGGAAATTGAATTTCCAAAGTCAATAAAGCCTTACCCAAAAAGCCCATACCCTTTGGTGAACAAATAATCCTAAAGGGATCAAAAAGATAAACCTTTGTTAAAGGAAAAATAAATTGTTTTGGAAATACAAATTTAGATCTTTTAATAAAAGACTTTGGTTTCAAATGAAAAGGTGAGCCAAATTAATTTTGGCTAAGCTTTTGAAATAAAATATTTTGTTTTGATAAAATGAGTAAAGGTTTATTTAAATAAAATAAAGGATCTAAATATCCAATTTTTATTTAAGTAAAAGCTTTTCCCATTTTAAATGAACACCAAGTATTTTATTACTACTTTGAAATCTTTTATTAAAAGGTTTTGCTTTGATTAAAATGAGTAAAGAATTATTTAAATAAAATAATAAGGATTTAAAATATCCAATTTTATTTAAGTAAAAGGCTTTCCCATTTTAATTAAACACCAAAACTTATTCATTTATTTAAATAAGTTTCCAAGTATTCTTTTTATTTTTCAAATTAAACCTTCTGGTTTGGTTTTGAAAATAATTGGAATTCAAATGGAAATATTATTTAAATCAAACCCTAATAACTAAAGATCCATTTTATTTAATTATTTAATGGATCTTAAAATAAATAAAAATAATATTTCATTTTGAGATTGGATTATGTTGCCAAACAGAACCAAATTCAAATGAAAAGTTTGCTGTTTGAATTGATTGAGTGTTGTTTGAAATTGTTTGAATTAATTGTTTGAAATTGAAAACAGAAAAGAAATAGAAAAAGGAAAAATAAAGCAGACAGAAAAAAATAGTGCACAGGCCCAGCCCACTAAGCCAGCGGCCCAGTATCCCTTCCCCGCAGAGAAAACGGTTGACACCGATTAACTGACCCGCTAAGTCCCTGACCGGTGGACCCAACTCCCTTTCCTCCTCTAACGCTGACAAGACGGCCCCACTTCACTGTTCTTCCTCCTCACCCGCCACTGACCGAGCCTCCCCTCGCTGCTGCTGTCTTTGAATGCCGAGATCAATTCGCGTTAACGCCGCGTTTATTCCTCGCCGTGACAACGCCCATTTAACCGCCTGCTCGTCCTCTCTCATTTCCCCCAAGTAGCACTCCCTCTCTGCCCCTAGGCTGCAAGAATCGCCTGCTCGAACACTCTCTGCTCCGACGAGCCCCCTCCTCAATTCCGGCCACACCCCGCCGCCTCTCACCTACCTCTGCACGCGAGCACACTCACCGCATCCTAGCGCATCTTTCCTTGCCATCCATTCGCCATGGAGCACCGTAACCCCGACCGACAAGCCCTCGAAGGCCATTGCCGTCTGTCTTCAACTACGGCGACAATCCCCGGTAAACCAGACCTCCCCTCTCATTCCCTTTGACACGACGATGATCTCTAAGCTCATGCGAAACTAACAGCGCCTTCCGTTTGACCTAGGGCGCCTCCTACCCTCGCCTCCGTCGTCGACAGTGAGCACCGCCGTCTGCAACCTCTCCGACGATCTCCCCTGGTAAAAGCTGACTACCCCGCGTCCTCTCGTTCATGCACGTATCATCTCCGTGACCTCCCGTACCTAACCCTGCCCTTGGTCTGTCCTCTCTTGATCTGCAGCTTCGTCCTCGACCTCAGCCAGAGCCGCCCGACGCCGTCCTCTACTCCGGCGAGCAATCGCAGATGAACCAGAGCGCCCCTTGTTGAACCGTCAGTACCTTGAGCTTCGCCGTGACCCCCTGAGCCCGGTGAGCAAGTCCTCCTTCTCCCTTACTCCCTGTAGCGTTGCCTCCGTCAACGACCGACGACTCCGCCGCCAGCAGCCGCCGCATCGCCGCTCCTTTTAGGTCAAACCAGCAGCGACCGTTAGATGCAGATCCATCGGTTACGATAGATCACTTAACCGCGAAGAGGCACGCTACCTAAGCCGCACGATTTAACTTAGATCTAACGCTCCACGTTGCCGATCCACACCAACCGTACTGCCAATCACAACAAGAACGCTGTGGCACCAGTTGATCTGAATTAGAAATTTGAAAACAGAATATTTTGCAAACTTCAAACCTTTGTATCTTTTGATCCACACGTCCAAATTTTACAAATTTGATGTCGTTGGAATCAGCAAGACAAGCCCTAGCCAACCCTACCCTTAGTTTAGCAAATAGTATCTGTTAACTTGTTTAACTTTGCAGATTCTTTTGTGTGCTTGCTAACATTAGAAAAATCATTTAAAAATGATATTTAGGTTAAAACCTTTGCCAATTAGTTTGTTGTGACCTTGCTGACCATAGGAACCAACCCATAGTTTGGAAAGTGATTTTGGAAAAGAATAGAATGGATTCATTAGTTTAGTCCATTTCTAGCTAACTAAAACTATACTATTTGTTTTGTTTATGAAAATGCTTTCATAAAGAAAACCTTGAGAAAATGTTTGGACCAAACCTACTGACCCAAAACACCAAGTTTTGCAATAGCAACTCATTTGGTGAACCCTATAGACTAAAACCCTAGTAGACATATTTTTGCACCACATAAAATGACCAAATAGGTGCCTTGTTTTGAAATTGGTTTTTGAGGTGAAACCTTTTGCTAACAACTTTGCCACTTTGGTAAATGACCAATTTGGATCTTACAAAGTTTAGGAATCTAATAGAAAACCTTTTGCAAATGACTTTGCCATTTTGGTAAATGACCAATTTGGAACTTACAAAGTTTAGAAGCCTAGTGAGGACCATCCCTACATTAGAACCAACCTTTGCATGCCTATGCATGACTTTGCCATTTTACAAAAATGACCATTAGGTGTACCCAAATGTCTATGACCCACTAGGAACCACTTTTGCAAACAAAGCAAAGCTTGGCATGCTTGCATGCATTTCTTTGACTTTGTTATTTTATGTGTGTTGATTTGCTTGATTGGTAGATTGAGTTTGTGCCTTGCTTGATTGATTGTAGTGACTTGAAGAGTGTGAGTGTTGCAAGGACAAAGAGTGAACTTATACCCTCTACCAAAAAGGCAAGTGATATTTCATATCTTATGTCCCATTATTTTCACTATGCATTAGTGTTTTTGCTAAAGTAAAATCTTGCATGGTTTTTATTTTGCTAAGTATAGACCTTGCTATAGGAAATCTAGTAGATGAATCCTTAGTAGGATTTTCCTAAGTTAAGAATCCTATTACTACCAAGCTTAGCCTAGCTAATAGAAAACTTGGGTGGGATATATATTCACATTATGAAAAATATTCTAAGTCTTTGGACTTGTGTTTTATTTTAACAAAACAACTAAGCTAATGAAACACCTGGGTGGAATGGAAGGAATGGTTTATGTTGAGTGGTTCACAAGGCCATGGGACTTGGCTTGTGTATCTCACTTGTGGATGGCCACCCAGGAAACAAAGAGATTTGAGATGTCAAATGTTGAGAAACTTCAAGTGCAACCACTTGGCATTATGGGCTCTGCCATGATCTTAGGATGCTGGAACTTATTATTTTGGACAGGTGGTTGTAGTGATTGATAGGTTGGAACGCGTCAATTTGACTAATGAAATGCTACTTAAGGATCATTCTTTGGAAACCAAGACTTGTGGGAAAGTGCACCACCTGCAGAGTGAAAAACCTAAGTACTTAGCCATGTCCCTGGTAAAGGACAATTTGAGCATCAAGACATGGAAGCAATCAAGAATCTCATCATTCCAATTTCTAAATTAAAACTTGTGGGTGAACAAGGGTTGTGTGAAATCTTAAATCTTTGATTGGTAGATGCCTTGAGAGGATCTTCAATCATTGGTTGAGAATTTGTTTTTGCCAAGTAAATCTTCAGTCTCTGATTGGTAGATGCCCTGAGTGGATCTTCAGTCTTTGATTGATAGATGCCTTGGAATTTGTTTTTGCCAAACAAAACTTATTTTCAAATGATAGGGAAAAATCTATTTTGAGCAATGCAAAGCCTCAACTCCACTTAGCCAAATGCATATAGATGATAGACTCCACTATACTACCAAAGTATCACTTGCCAATACAATTCAAATGTATTGACCCTTGTGGCTGTAACTTATTATGTTGCAGGTTTGATTGATTTAGTGAGGATTGATTGATTAGGATTACAAAGTCTACAACCAACATCTGCCTGTGGCACTTTGAAGATGAAGGACCCAATGCTTATAGTTTTTCCGCTGCAATGTAATGTAAATAGCCAATGAGCTATGTTTGATGTAATAAAACTATTTTATTCCTGGTTATAAAGTTGTATTATGACCTTTGTTTCTTGATATTACATCTGAACTGTGGATGCTAGCTATTGATCCAGGGACTAGCATTGTAAACACAGGGGACTCAATCTTATTAAAGGTTGGGGACGCTACAGCAGCATAGAAAACAAAAAATTTCCTACGGTGTGAACTACACGCTAAGATCTATCTACTAGGTACAAAGCAACGGGTGGACATACATCCAACGAGAACTTACCCTTGTAGACAACGAGCTTTGTTAACGAGTAGGAACTCGTGGTTGATGTAGTCGTACACTTGCCGATCTGAAGATCGTGAGGAAGTCCAAGCGCCGCAACTCAGCAGCGCATCCGCACTCGCACACACGTTCAAGCCACCGGACAACCTCCACCTCCTCGCCCAATGATCCAAATAAGCAAAGCAACTCCTTCCATTTAAATGCCACCGGAACATGTATCTCGCTAATCCGAGACCATGGGGAATAATTCTAGAGGGGAGAGAGATCCTTCACAAGGAGGAGGAGGATGAAGGATGGAATGGTGGCCTTTTATAGGAGGAGGGGGTGCCCTCTCCATGGTCGGGCGCATGGGGGTGACCTCACCTCCCCATTCATGTGGTGGTAACCCCTCCACATTAAAATGCCTCTTCACATTCCCTTTTAAAGTCTCCACTTTAAATGCATTAAATTTCTCCAAATTTAATGCTCTCTCATTTAATAAAACTCTTTTTATTAAATTTATTCAGAATTTGTTAATTAATTTAATTAACAAACATTCACATATAGCCCCTTGCAATATTTCAATATCACATGCAGAACCACCTTCTGCAATTCCACCCGAAACAATTTTTGATTTCTATTGAAACAATTCCTGCGCTTTGCAATTTTTTTTCATTCAAAACATATGTGCTCCAAAATGGTGTCCGGTAACTCTTAAGTGTGCCAGCCTACGGTTCGCGAATAATGCAGACATGATCGAGACCCTTCTCCGATCAATAATCAACAGCGGGACCTGGAGATCCGTACTGACTCCTACACATTCAACGATGACTCCTATGATCGTGAGAACCTTTAACGCTTGTAACTAAATCCCTTTGTCTCTCGATATATTACATGTCCGAGATTCGATCATCGGTATCTCCATACCTAGTTTGATCTCGCATCGACATGCACTCTTTTCTCGCTCCTGATATAACATTCTAGTGATCACATCACTTGCTTGCAAGCTATCCTAATGTGATATCACCGAGAGGGCCCAGTATATCTATCCGCCATCCGGATTGACAAATTCCACTCTTGATCCATGAGCCTCAACATAACACCTTCGTAGTATCAACCCATCTTTATAGTCACCCTGTTACGGTGTGACGTTTGATGTTATCAAGATACTCTTCCGGTGTTAGCAATTAACATGATCTCATGGTCTAAGGATAAAGATTACTTCGTATGATGTTATAGCAATATAAACATAATGACTTGATCGTAATGCTATACTTCGGATGAATGATCATCACATCATTCCACCAATGGTGTGACCTTGTTATTAACAACATCCAATGTCCATGATTAGGAAACCTTGATCATCCTGTTAATCAACAAGCTAGTCTATAAGAGAGTCATGACTAGGAACCCTTTTTTGTTTATTAAACACACATGTATTGATGTTTCCGAATCAATACATTTCTAGCATGTAAAATAAACATCTATCATATATAAGGAATATATAATAACAACTTTATTATTGCCTCTCAGGGCATATTTCCTTCAAGTTATCGTCTTCATCAACTTCCACCACTTGAGCTTTAAAGGCAAGGTTAAATTTTTGAGACCCATAAGCACGAGCACTAGCTGACTCCACATTCTTCTTGGCAATGGTCATGGCAATGACTTCACTCAACACATCTTGAGAGTACATGGTGTGGTAGTTACTTCTCCCCTTGATAGAGTTGAGTTTTTTCTCCTCAAAGGGAAGAAGGGCTTGAACAAACTTCCTCTTCATGAACTTGTCATCAACATAGGTAGCTCCAAGGTCCCTCATGGTACAACAAAGAACCTTGAGACGACGATACATGTCTTCGAGTGACTCATCATCTTGCATTGCAAAGCCATCAGACTCATTGTTGACTTCATCAAACTTGGAGCTTTGAATGCTCGCATTCCCAATATACAACTCGGTGAGATGATCCCAAGCTTCTTTGGCGATGGAGAATTGGCGAATGTGAGCAAAGTCCTTGGGGGTCAACACCTTTTGGATCATTCCCAAAGTGGTGGCATTGAGTTGCTTGTCCACAACCTCGGCCCGAGTCAACTTCTTAGCATCATATGGAGTAAACCTTCCTCCACAATCCTCATCAATTCAATAGAAGAGATGGAAATGTGAGATTCCATTTGATATTGCCAATTGGCGGAGTTAGAAGTATCTAGCATGGGAGGTGCTCCTTGAGGTATGATATGCGGCATGGTGATAGGTGGGTCTGGAGTGTACTTGAATGGTGGTTGTACCGCCGAGTAATCCTTTCCCCCTTCTCCCTCTTTGGAGGAGGAGTCACCTAGCCCCTCGGTGCTCTCGCTTGGGGGCTTGGTGGTTTGAGCCACAAAGCCTAAGCCCAAGTGTTTTGGGGCAGCCGCAGGATTCACCCTGGGGCCGACCACTTGCAAGGGAGCGGAAGGGGCTTCGGCGGCAAGAGATGCATCATGAGGGGTTTCTAGCATGGAGGTAGGCTTAAGGGATTGCAAGAGGGTCATCATTTCCTCAAACTTGGTCATCATTTCCTCAAACTTGGTCATCATGGATGTCTCCAATCGATTGAGGTCATCCATGGAGGCCAAGTTCTTGGTGGTTGCACCCACACTCCCATCTTCGTCGGCCATTATCTCTTAGGCGGTTAAGCCTGAAGTAAGAGCCGAGGCTCTGATACCAATTGAAAGGCCCAACTTTGGTTGACTAGAGGGGGATGAATAGGAGAATACCAATTTTTAATCTTTTCTTGCAATTTTAAGGCTTTGCATAAAGTAAAGTTCACTCGAGATGCAACTAGATGAATATCCTATATGGTAAACAACACAACAAGTAAACAAGACGGTAATTGCAAGAAGTAAAGGAGTGGAACGAAAGAACCGGCGAGGGGACACGGAGATGTAATTCCTGTAGTTCACTTCCAAGGAAGCTACGTCTATGTTGGAGAGGTGTCGGGGCCACACAAGGTCACCCGAGCGCCACAAAGGCCTCACCTTGTTCTCCGGTGAGCACCACCACAAAGGTGGCCTCACAATCCATTAACCGGTGACCTTGAAGGCGCCAACCGAAACCTTTACAACAAGGTTGAGGGGAGACTCCACAACTCAATTGGAGACCCTCAACGACACCACAGAGCTTCACAACAAATGCCCCAGCTCCGAGGATGCCCTACACCGTCTAGGGTTCCAAGAACCCAAGAGTAACAATATCCACGAAGGATGAGTGGGGGAAATGACGATTCCTTTGGTGGAAGTGTAGATCTAGGTCACCTCTCCCAATCCTCAAAAGATCAAGAGATTTGAGTGGGTAGGGAGAGAGATATAGGCAAGTCAAGCTCTTGTATTAATGGAGGAGAGAGAAAACGAAGAGATGAGGCAAGAGGAGGAAGAAGGGGGCCTAAAATAGGCCACCTCCAAACGGGCATTTTCTGCCCCGTCCCGACACCATCGGTACTACCGGTGGCGGGCCGGTAGTACCGGTGAGGGGGCCACCAACGGCTCAGCTGAGGCCACGTAACGGTCAAATTGACCAGTCAACGGGCCCGCAGAGCTGGCCGGAAATACCGGTCCTAGTTCCGGTCCTACTACCAGCAAATAGGCAGTGCGAGGCAAAAGTTATCTGACCCTCACAGCCAGTTGCTGGAATTAGATTCGGAACTAGGGCCAGAACTACCGGCGCTAGAAGGTGGCTGGTACTACCGGTCAGGGGTGCCGGTACTACCGCTCAGAGAGGCAGGCGCTGGTCAGGCTGGTACAACCGAGCCAAATTCTGGTACTAATTCCGACAAATAGGAAAAACTAGACAGAATTTTTACTGAACCAAAAGATGGCTCGCCGGAATTAGGACCGAACTTCAGCCGGAAGTTCCGCTCGAACAACCCTGAGAAACTCCTTGGGTGGTACTACCGCCGCCTGGCTGGTACTACCGGTTAGTGCAGAAAACCCTCGAAAGCAGTAGGGAACTCTCTCTCACATGAAAACTGGGATGGCTGTGGAAGTGCATATATGGTCTGTGCATGAAATGGTGATTTCCCACAACCTTCCAAGGTGGACCCCCTCTTGATAGTACGGTATCCTAAAACACAGAAGCAAGAGAAAGTGTAAAAAGACGCCACCGTCTTCAAGCTTCTTCTAGAGAAAGGTCCACCAACAAGCACGTCCAAAGATAAGCCCTGCAGCTTGGACAAAAGGTTAAACCACAAGTGAAGTTGTCATCAGCACCAAAAACATAAGGAGAAAACAATATCCTTTCAGTCTCACTACCAACCGGTAGTCATGCCGGAGAGCCGACGGCATACCTCGAGTTTTCCTCTTGTCACCACCTTGGTCAACATATCAGCCCCATTGTCATCTGTGTGCACCTTCTCAATTTGCATTTGGTTGGAATTCAGCACATCTCGAATCCAATGATAACGCACATAAATATGCTTCGACCTCGAATGAAAACTTGCATTCTTACTTAGGTGAATGGCACTTTGGTTGTCACAAAACCAAGCTCACAAGCCAATCATTTCAGCCACAATAGCTCCTTGCTCGACTCAGTTACTATGATGAACTCGACCTTAGTTGTGTTCAGCGCCACACACTTTTACAACCTACTTTGTCATGCCACTGCTCCCCCTAAATGGGTAATCAAATAACCTGAAGTAGAATTCCTTCCATCGACATCTCTAGCCAAGTCTAAAACTGAATATGCAATTAGCTTGGGCTCACTACCACCAAAGCAAAGCTTCATATTAGTGCCGCCCCAGAGATACCTCAAGATCCACTTCACGGCTTCCCAATGTGGTTTTCCTAGAGTGGACATAAATCTTCTCATGGTACTAACCGCTTGAGCAATGTCAGGCTGTGTGCACACCATAGCATACATCAAACCCCCAACCGCTGAAGCATAAGGAACTTTCTGCATTTTTCCTTTTCCATCTCTTCATTGGAGGGACATTGCTTTTTACTCAACTTGAAATAAGCTGCAAGTGGACAACTCACTTCCTTTTCCTTGTTCATCTTGAACTTGCGAAGTACCTTCTCAATATATTTCTCTTGAGGCGAGTACAACTTGTTGAATTTTTTGTCTCTCTCAATTTTCATACCGATAATACACTTTGCTGGATCCAGTCTTTCATGGCAAAACTTTTGCTTAACTCTTTCTTTAGTCTAGCAATTCTAGAGACATTCTTGCCAACAATCAAGATATCATCAACATAGAGCAATAACATGATAAAATCATCACCTAAGAACCTCTAAATAAATACACGATGGTCTGAGCTACACCTCTTGTAGCCTTGCTCCCCCATGATAGATTCAAACTTCATGTACCATTGTCTCGGTGCTTGTTTTAGGCTATAGAGATTTTTTTCAATTTGCATACATAGTTTTATTTGTCTTTAACAAGAAACCCCTCAAGTTGCTCCATGTAGATTTCTTCCTCCAACTCTCCATGAAGGAAAGCTATCTTCACATCCATTTGCTCAACCTCCAAGTTGAGACTTGCTGCCATGCCAAGGATCATTCAGATTGATGTCATCTTCACCACCGGAGAAAATATTTCATCAAAGTCAGTACATTTTGATGCAGCCCGTCCTACGGACGCTTCTACATCTACACCAACAAGTCCCCCAAGTGGACCCATGACTCGTGCCCGAGCCAAACTCCTCCAAGCTAAGGTGAACTCGCTCCTCTCTTCGTGCCAATTTGATACCTCCTTGGATGGCATGCTACTTCATACCACTACTTTGTGCATCATCGTGCCCGAGCCTCGACCCACGAGCCCTGAAGCTGCACCTGAGCTGAAGCTACCTGAGCCAGAGTGTCCACCCGAATCTAGCCGGAGTGTCCAGCGCAACCGGAGTGTCCGTCGCGACTTAGCCGGAGTGTCCGGCCTGCCCGAGCCTGGACCTGGCGTGGACATTCAGAAGGTCAAATCGGACACTCCTGGACACCATCCGGAGTGTCCGGTCACCCCGGACTGTCCGGCCGTGCCGACCCGGACTGTCCGGCCCAAGCGATGGGCATGCAAGCCTAGCTGGGCCCTATGGCCCATGTACCCCTCTACTTCGCCCAGAACTCTACTTTAATGCCTGAAGTACCCCTGAACTTGTGGCTGGCCTATATATAGACCCCCACCTCCATGGTAAACCCTAGGCTTGATATTGGAATTAGTGGAAACCCCTTTGTGGATCTATCTAATTCTTGCCTCATGCTCCTTGACTAAGGAGCACCAATATCCCCAAACCTCGTTGGAGTTTGCATCGTGCCTCCGTGTTGTACAAGGCCTAGGCATCGGTGTCCCTTTGCCTAGACGTCAAGATCTCACAGAGTCTCCCATCTCACCGTACCGGTTCGAGAGAGAGTCCTCCGCCCGACGTCGATCCTAGGGATTGCGCCGGACCGGTCACCGCTGGCGTGAGCTATTGGTGTTTATCGTGGTCTTGCGTGTGTGTGTTCATCGCGTTCTTCGTGCGTGTGTCTGTCGTGTTCCTCCTTCCCTCCTTCCCCACACTCCACCCTCGATTTGAAAGGGAATCATGAAAGATCGGGCCACCCTAGAGGTTTGCCCTCAACATATTGGTATCAAGAGCTTCGTTGCTCACGATTTCCCCCACAAATTTTTCTTCTATCCACCAAAAATTCGAAAATCCCCACAAAAACAGCCCATATTTGCCTTTGGATCGATCTCTTGATTTGGAGTGTTATTTGTGGTTTTGATCCTACCAAACCTTGTCTAAGGAGTTGGTCCAGCTTTATCCTGCGTTTCCCCAGCCCGATTTGGCTAGTTTTTCGTGGATTTGAGGCTAGAAGGCGAGGATTTCCGCTCAAGAACACGAGCAGGAAACCCGCACCAGAGAGTCCGGCTCGTACCAACCGGAGTGTCCAGTCCCACCGGAGTGTCCGGCCAGACCGGAGTATCCGGCCCAGAGAGACCGGAGTGTCCGGCTATAACGCCAGTTTTGACAGTTTTGCCTCATGTTTCACATTGGCTAATCTCCTGCGTTTGCTCGTGTCCCGTGTGCATGTCAGTAACTACCAGCAAGCTTCCGCATCATCAACTTCCGCGCTCATCGACACCATGGACCACGAACATCATCCCGTACCACCGACACCAAGTTCATCATTAAAGAAGGTATAACTTGCGTCACCTTGTTAACCCCCATCTTCCTTTGTGTGTACCTACCCCATGAGAGTGGCTCATCTTGTGTTTGCTTGAGCATTGTGTATTTGTCCTTGGATAGTGAGAGTGCAAGAGCAATAGCAAGTGTGACTAGGTAGCACCAAGGGAGAGCAAAAAAAAACAGAAAAAGATACAAAGAAAAAGCAAAAGAAAAATAGTCTCCCATTGCCAAAGAGAGTCTCAAAGCTTGTAAGCAAGAGAGAAAGAAGAGCGCCCAAGGCAAGTGCACAAATCCGTTGCTCACTTTTCCTATTTGCAAATGAGCCATGGTCTCCCCTTGCATTGGCACGACAACGAGCTTAGTCTTTGTTAGGACATTTGGTTTGCTCATTTTCATAGTCGTGTCAATCCCAACTTTCTCCACGTGTGTGTACATAGTCGTAGGTTCCCGTCACCCTTTTGAGTTGTTGACCTTCGCCTTTGACTTGAGTTTTGTTGGATTTTTACCACTTTTGACTATCCCTTTTCTTTTGGTGGGTTCTTTGGCTTTCCACAATCCTAACCTACCACAAACAAGCTTTTGAGAGTTAGTTCTTTCTTTAGTGTGAGTTTTCTTTGCAATTCCACTTTGCACGCTTATAGCTCTCACTTGTGGTTTCTAGTTTGGTGCAATCCCCAAGGTGAGGTACAAGGCTAACACCGCCATATTCCACTTCCATATACAATACTTGTGTGTTTTGCATGATGGATAGGCACGGTGATACGAGCCAACCACCTCCCCAAGAAGAAGATCAAGGTCCGTACATGACGCGCGCAAGTCACTTCATCATTTGACAAGAGTTCCGCGAACATTGCCAAGCCCTTGATACGCGACAAGATGCACAATTTGGCGAGACGCAAGCCGAGTTCAAGAACATCGACAACCGCTTCGATGGCCTCGAACGACAAATGCATGCAATGCATCATAACTTCGGCCACCAAAATGAAGCGCTCCAATGCTCCGTCGCCGAAACAAATGACAATCTTCGACGCCTCATCGACGGCATGACAAGACCATGTTCACGCGCTTCAAGCTCTGCAAGTTCTTCGCATCGTCATGCATCTCTTCCACAAGATCTACATCAAAGTGCTCAAAGACGCAATGATGCCCTCGTGGTTGAAGATGGAATCTCTTCGAACTATGTACCTTCCCCACGGCACGCCGCAACGTCAAGCTATGATGGTGACCTCTCTTCAAGGCCACGAGCAAGGCAAGAAGCACACCGTCATCACGCAAGGGCACTAGTGATCCAACAAGAGCAACAACAAGAGGAACCGCAGTTTAACCGCAAGTACAACCGCAAGTCTACCACCATCGACCGCGACACATACTTGACACAACAAGTGATGACTCCAACTTGGAGAATCAAGCTCGTCATCAACGTGAAGCTCTCTAAGATCATCCTCCTCGTCATCAACGTCATGAACGTCAACAACGACACCATGGTCATCATGCGGCGCCTCCTCCACATCAACAAAACTTGGAGCGTCAAGTGATACAAGTTGAGCGACGCCCACCACGTCAAGAGGCTCATGACCATGTTCTTCGCCGTGAGGCCCATGTGCCTAACCAACATCACCAACCGAGGAACGAGCCTCCTCTTCATCATCAACCGCGTCAAGAGGCTCCACACCTTCACCACCATGAGGCCCAAGTGCCTCAACCACGTCAACAACCACGCCAAGAGCAAGAGCAAGCTCCTCCTCAACAACAATATCAAGAGCAAGCTCCACAACAAGGACACGAGAACCAAGTTCCACCTCCCCAACTACAAGATCATCAACAAGGTCACCAAGCTCGTCGCAATGACCGCAACGATGAAGAAACTTTTGGCAAGCTCAAGTTCACAATGCCCAAGTTCACCGGATCCAATGACCCTGAAGAATACCTCTCGTGGGCACTCAAAGTCGACAAGATCTTCTGCATGCACAACTATAGCAACGAGAAGATTGTCGCCATGGCGTCGCTTGAGTTTGATGACTACGCCAACCTTTGGTGGGAACAAGTTCAAGTTGCTCGAGATGCAAGACATGAACCGCCAATCACAACTTGGCATGACATGAAGGCTCACATGAGATCCCGGTTTGTCCCCGTGCACTACACGCGTGACCTCTTCAACAATCTTCAAGCGCTTCGTCAAGGGACAAAGACCGTGGAAGAGTACTTCAAGGAAATGGAACTCAACTTGATTCGTGCCAACATTGATGAACGCATGGAGCAAACAATGGCACGTTTCCTTATTGGCTTGAATCACCCAATCAAGCGCATCGTCGAGTTCCAAACATACAACACAATGGTTGAGCTTGTGCACATAGCAACAAAGGCTGAACGTCAAGTGCAAGAGGACATCAAGTACAACAAGCCCAAGACGTACTTCACCTACAAGCAAACTTCAACCGCTACACCAACAACTTTCAATGGTAGCTCCTCAAGTACCTCCAAGCCTTCCTTCAAGCCCACGCTTCCTCAAGAAAAACCACCCCCAAGTGGCAAGCAAGCAAAGAGTGATGCACCTTTCAACGGTGAATGCTACAAGTGTGGAGGTAGAGGACACAAGTCGTCTGAATGTGGAAACAAGAAAGTCTTGTTCATCCATGAAAATGGTGATGAAGAGTACTTGAGTGAAGATGAGTTTGATGCCCGTGTCAAGGAAGCAATGGCAAGGCAACGAGTGGAAGATGATCAAGAACTCCTCATGTGTGAACATGACGCAAGTCCATCGCTTGTCGTCACAAGAATCTTGACCACTCAAGCACAAGAGCATGAAGACCAATGCTCCAATATCTTGCAAACACGAGCCGACATCAATGGAAAATCTATCAAGGTGATCATTGACGGAGGGAGTTGTCACAACCTTTCTAGCACTGAGTTGTGTGAGAAGCTCAACCTCACCCTCCATCCACACAAGCACCCCTACCACATGCAATGACTAAGTGACCAAGGGTCCGTGAAGATCAAGCATACCGTATCTGTCTCCTTCGCCATTGGTCCTTACAAAGATACGGTGGAGTGTGATGTGGTTCCTATGACAGTTTGCCACATGCTTCTTGGTCGACCGTGGCAATTTGACAAGGCTGCTCAACATGATGGTCGCACCAACATATACACCTTCAAATGGCTCAATAAAACTTGTGTTTTGCAACCAATGACTCCTAGCCAAATAATTGCGGACAATGCAAAGGCTTTAGCGAGGGCGCAAAGCACAACACCTACTTGTGAGAAGAGCGGTGAGAGAGAGAACCACCTCATAGTGAGTGAGAGCCACAAGCCAAATTCGAGTGGAAAAAATAAGAGTGTTCTCCTTGCCACCAAAGTGAGATGAGAGATGTTCGGAACAACCCATCCATCTTGCACTATGTCCTCCTTTGCAAGGCACTAGCGCAAGGAACTAACAAATTAACCAATGTTCCTCCATCTTTGATGAGTGTTTTGCAGGAATTCAAGGATGTGTTTCCCGAAGAGCTTCCACATGGGCTACCTCCTCTTCGCGGCATTGAACATCGCATCGACCTCATCCCCGGTGCACCACTTCCAAACCGTGCTGCTTACCACACAAACCCGGAGGAGACAAAGGAGATTGAACGTCAAATCAACCAACTCGTCTCCAAAGGTTTGATCCAAGTTAGCACTAGTCCAAGTGCCGTACCCGTGATTCTTGTTCCAAAGACAGATGATACGTTACGGTTATGCATGGACTGCCGTCCAATCAATGTTATCACCGTGCGTTATCGACATCCCATACCACGTCTTGATGACATGCTTGATGAGTTGTGTGGAGCCACTATTTTTTCGAAAATTGATCTTCATAGTGGTTACCATCAAATCGCATGGTCAAGGATGAGTGGAAACCCGCCTTCAAGACCAAACTTGGTCTCTATCAATGGTTGGTTATGCCCTTTGGTTTATCAAATGCCCCATCCACCTTCATGCGCCTTATGAATCACATCTTGCGTTCTCTCATTGGAAAAAGTGTTGTTGTCTATTTCGATGATATTCTTGTTTATAGCAAATCACTTGAGGACCATATAATACATGTCAAGGAAGTTTTGCAAATCCTTCGACATGAAAAGCTTTATGCTAATCTTCCCAAGTGCACTTTTGCTAAAGACAAGTTGATTTTTCTTGGATTTGTCGTTTCTTCGAAGGGCATTGAAGTTGATGTTTCCAAGGTAAAGGACATACGAGATTGGCCCATCCCAACAAATGTGAGTGAACTCCGAAGTTTTCATGGGTTGGCCGGTTTCTATCATCGCTTTGTGAAAGACTTTTCAACCATTGCTTGTCCCCTTAATGACTTGACCAAAAAGAATGTCACCTTCGTGTGGGGCAAAGCACAACAAAAAGCTTTTGATGAACTTAAAAAGAGGCTCACCGAAGCACCTCTTCTTGCTTTACCAGATTTCACAAAAACTTTTGAGATAGAGTGTGATGCTAGTGGTATTGGCATTGGAGGAGTCCTTATGCAAAACGGACGTCCTATAGCCTACCATAGTGAAAAACTTGATGGTGCTCGCCTTAACTATACGATTTATGACAAAGAGCTTTTTGCCTTAGTTCGTGTCCTTGCAACACTACCTTTGGCCTAAGGAATTTATCATACATTCTGACCACGAGTCGTTGAAATATCTCAAAGGCCAAGCTAACTTGAGCAAGAGACACGCTAAGTGGGTTGAGTTCATGGAGTCTTTTCTGTACATTGTCAAGTATAAGAAGGGCAAAGATAATGTAGTTGCGGATGCATTGTCTCGCAAACATACAAGCCTTCTTACGAGACTTGAAATCAACGTGTTGGGTCTTGAGGAAATAAAATCTTTGTATGCTTCCGACCCGTTCTTTGAACCAATTTTCGCAAAGTGCTCCAATGACAAGGGAGTTGATGATTCCTATTTGCATAAGGGCTTTCTTTTTAAACAAAACAAGCTATGCATTCTGAAGTCGTCGCTTCAACTTTTGCTTCTCCAAGATCTCATGGTGGAGGCCTTATGGGTCACTTTGGTCGCGACAAGACATTGGACATGCTCTCCAATCACTACTTTTGGCCCAAGATGAAGCGTGACGTGGAGCGCTACATTCAACGATGCACGACATGTGTTCAAGCTAAGTCGCAAGCTAATCCCTATGGTCTTTATATGCCATTGCCTATTCCTCATACACCTTGGTCCGACATTAGCATGGATTTCGTGTTAGGATTGCCTAGATCTAAGCATGGTCATGATTCTATATTTGTTGTTGTGGATCGTTTTTCCAAGATGGCACACTTCATACCGTGCCATAAGACCGACGATGCTTCACATGTTGCAAATCTGTTTTTTAGGGAAATCGTCCGTCTTCACGGTGTGCCAAGGACAATCATCTCCGACCGTGACGTCAAATTCATGAGCTACTTGTGGAAGACCCTCATGGCCAAGCTCGGCGTCAAGCTCCTCTTCTCATCCGCATCACATCCTCAAACTGATGGACAAACCGAAGTTGCCAACGAAGCCTCGGAACTCTCCTCGTGTGTTGATCAAGAAAAACCTGAAGGATTGGGAGGAATGCATTCCACACGCCGAGTTCGCCTACAATCGAGCCAAGCACTCAACAACCAAGATGAGTCCATTCATGATCGTCTATGGTTTCGAGCCCCTCACCGCGCTCGACATCCTACCACTACCTCTCCATGAGCGCACAAACATGGACGTCGAGAAGCGCACACAAGCTATGAAGAAGCTTCATGAAGAAACAAGAGCTACTATCGAACAACAAGTCCTTCGCCAAGCTTCAAGGCTAAACAAGGACAAGAAGGAGATGATATTTGAAGAAGGTGACCTTGTGTGGATACACCTAAGCAAGGACCGCTTCTCCAGGGAACATGACTCCAAGCTCAAGCCAAGAGGAGATGGTCCCTTCAAGGTCCTCAAACGAATCAATAACAACGCCTACATCATCGACATCCCGACCTCCAAGTACCTTGCAAGCAATACATTCAATGTCAAGGATCTCTCACCCTACCATGGAGATGTTCAAGATGATACCCATGAAGAGTCGAGGATGACTCTTTCTCAAGGGGGGGGAGCTGATGCAGCCCGTCCTACGGACGCTTCTACATCTACACCAACAAGTCCCCCAAGTGGACTCATGACTCGTGCCCGAGCCAAACTCCTCCAAGCTAAGGTGAACTCGCTCCTCTCTTCGTGCCAATTTGATACCTCCTTGGATGGCGTGCTACTTCATACCACTACCTTGTGCATCATCGTCAGCGTAGCCCCTTCCACTCGACCGACGAGCCTACTGAGGCGTGCTACTTCATACCACTACCTGCATCATCATCAGGTTACGAGCCCCCACCGAGAGAACCCCACGACCCCGCACTGAAGCTACCTGAGCCGGAGTGTCCGCCCGAATCCAGCCGGAGTGTCCGGCGCAACCGGAGTGTCCGGCGCGACTCAGCCAGAGTGTCCGGCCTGCCCGAGCCCGGACCCGGCATGGACATTCAGAAGGTCAAATCGGACACTCCCCAGACACCACCCAGAGTGTCCGGTCACCTGGACCGTCTGCCCAAGCGATGGGCTCATGAGCCTAGCTGGGCCCTATGGCCCATGTACCCCTCTACTTCGCCCAGAACTCTACTTTAATGCCTAAAGTACCCCTGAACTTGTGGTTGGCCTATATATAGACCCCCAACTCCATTGTAAACCCTAGGCTTGATATTGGAATTAGTGGAAACCCCTTTGTGGATCTATCTAATTCTTGCCTCATGCTCCTTGACTAAGGAGCACCAATATCCCCAAACCTCGTTAGAGTTTGCATCGTGCCTCCGCGTTATACAAGCCCTAGGCATCGGTGTCCCTTTGCCTAGACGTCAAGATCTCACCGAGTCTCCCATCTCGCCGTACCGGTTCCAGAGAGAGTCCTCCGTCCGATGCCGATCCTAGGGATTGCACCGGACCGGTCACCGCCGGCGTGAGCTATTGGTGTTTATCGTGGTCTTGCGTGTGTGTGTTCATCGCGTTCTTCGTGCGTGTGTCTGTCGTGTTCCTCCTTCCCCGCACTCCACCCTCGATTTGAAAAGGAATCGTGAAAGATCGGGCCACCCTAGAGGTTTGCCCTCAACACCTTTTCTCTGGCTAAATCCTTTTATAACTAGCCTGGCCTAGTACCTTGGATGTGACATGTGCTCTTCTTGCTTGATTCTATAGACCCACTTGTTCTTTAGAACTTTCTTGCCCTCGGGAAACTTCACCAGCTCATAAGCATGATTCTTATGCAAGGAATCCATCTCTTCTTGCATAGCCTTATTCCACTCCTTTTTGTTCTCATCTATCATTGCATCTTTAAAGCACTCAGGTTCTGAACCATCAGACAATAACACCACATATTGGTCTGAATTGTACCTGGTGGAAGGAACACAACCTCGACTGGACCGTCTGAGTGAAGCCGCTGATGGTCTATCTGGTTCAGGTGCTTGCTGATCATGATCATCTTCTTCAACATCATACTCTTTGAAAGATCGGTATAAGAAACTAGAGGGGGTGAATAGGCGCTACTCAATTTTTTGGTTACTTTTCAATTTAAGGCTTGACACAAAGTAGGTTCTCTAGATGTGCAACTAAGTGATGAAACCTAAATGAAAAGCAAGCATACAAGAACAATAATAAGGAGTAAAGGATAGAAATCACTACGAGGGAACACGAAGATGTTTTCCCAAAGTTCCTTCCTTTTGAGGGGAAGTACGTCTCCGTTGGAGGGGTGGGCGGTACAAAGACAACCAGCACCACTAAGGCCTCACCCTATTCTCCCGATCACCCGCCTTGCGGCAAGCACACGATCCACTATGCGGTGACCTTGAAGGTGGCAACCGAAACCTTGTACAAAACCTTGGAGGGTGACTTCTTCAAGTTAGGGTTTCCTCAAAGCCTAGAGCAATAACAACTTACACAAATGGGGGGACACAAATTCCTTTGGTGGAAAGCTAGGGCTAGGTCTCCTCCCGCAAATCCCTGAAGGGCAACAAGTTTGAGTGGCTAGAGAGGGAGATCTAGGAGGTTGGAGCTCAGCATTAATGGAGGAGAGAGAGTAGAAGTCGTAGCCAGCACTTGGGGAAGAAGGGGGTATTTATACCCCCACCAGGAAATCTAGCCGTTGCAGCATCACTAACCCCGGAGTCTCCAAGATCCAGGGCCAGATTCTATGGGGGTGCGGAGTCTCCGGGGCAGGGCACAGGACTCCGGGCAGGACTCCGGAGGGGAGTACTGGGAGGAATCTAGGCGATCCCGGAGACAAGCCCTGGAGTCTCCATGTTCCAACCCCGGAGTCTCTGGTGACCAAGGCCGGAGTCTCCGGTCAGGCCGGAAACTCCGGGGAGATCACAGGACTCTGGATCCAACTGCCAGGAAACTCTGGGTGGAGAGGAGAAACTGGGAGTTACCCCCACCCCGACCCGCCTCTTCATAACGCAAGAACCCACCCGGCCAGAGTCTCCGGGCCACAAGGCCGGAGTCTCCGGACCCCCCAAGTCTCTGGGGTTAGACCCCGGAGTCTCTGGCCTTAACTGCCAGGAAACGCCAGATCAAGTAGGATTTACAAAACTCAAGCACAAACTCGAAATGTAGCCAGATGAAAAACCAAAGAAGACGCATAAAACCAGAGATAAAGGAGATAACGATCAGGAAGGCAAAAACACCACACCATATTCAAACGAGAGGGTCGGTGGCCGAGGCCACCATGTTTGAGTATACTTGGCTTGGCACCGTGAAGTTGTATCTTGGGTCCATTACCAAAACTCGTCATTGAAGCTCACATATCACAAAATGATATAGAGGATGAATTTCTTACTTTGGGCATAATGGGGGGAGGGATATCCCAACCAATTAGGACCGCACTCCCCCTGTGTCCATGCCTACATCTAGAAAGGATAACATATGAATGCATGGGTATGGGTGCATGGTCTCAAGCCACATTCCTCGAATAAATGATATTTAGCTCATGCCTTAACTCTCAGAATCTCTTCTCATGAAGGGGCTTGGTGAATAGATCTGCAAGATTCTTCTCGGTGCAAACATAAGAGAGGTCAATATCTCCATTATTCACATGCTCCTGGATGAAGTGATGATGAATATCAATATGATTGGTCCTTGTGTGTTGCACCGTATTATAGGCGATCTTGATTGCACTTTCATTATCACAAAGAAGAGGCACTTTGTCACAAGTGACACCGTAATCCTTTAAAGTTTGCCTCATCCATAACAATTGAGCACAACAACTAGCGGCCGCAATATACTCGGCTTTGGCAGAAGACAATGAGACACAATTTTGTTTCTTTGATGACCAACACACCAAGGATCTACCAAGGAATTGGCAAGCCCCGGAGGTTGATTTCCTTCCAACTTTGTCTCCCGCCCAATCTGAATCCATGAAACCATGAACAAAGCTAGAACCTTTCAGATACCATAGGCCAAAGTTTGGGATATCAACTAAATATCGAAAGATTCGTTTGATCGCCACGAGGTGGCTTTCTTTTGGGGAGGCTTGAAACCCGTGCACAAATACCTACCCTCAACATGATATCTGGTCTAGATGCACAAAGATAGAGCAAAGAACAAATCATAAAACAGTATACCTTTTGATCCACATCTTTACCCTTAGTATCAAGAGTGAGATCACACTTGAGAGGCATGGGAGTCTTGGCTCCATTTAAATCCGTCAACTTGAACCTCTTGAGCATATCTTGAATGTATTTGGCTTGGTTGATGAAGATACCTCCAATAACTTGCTTAACTTCAAAACCAAGAAAGAATTGCAACTCCCTCATCATATACATTTCAAACTCATCGGTCATTAGCTTAGAAAAAACATCATTGAAAGCTTTGTTAGGAGAGCCAAAGATGATATCATCAACATAAATTTGACATATGAACAAGTTTCCTCCAACTCTCTTAGTAAAAAGAGTGGGGTCAATTAGCCCAACTTCAAAACCACGATCTACCAACAACTTTCTAAGGTGCTCATACCACACACGTGGGGATTGTTTAAGACCATAGAGAGCCTTATCAAGTTTGTAGACATGGTTTGGAAACTTGGGATCCTCAAAACCCGGAGGTTGCTTGACATACACCAACTCATTTAAAAGACCATTAAGAAAAGCACTTTTAACATCCATTTGTTGTAGTTTGAAGTTATGATGAGATGCATATGCAAGCAAGATACGAATGGATTCAAGACGGGCAACGGGGGCGAAAGTTTCACCGTAGTCGATACCCTCGACTTGGGAGAAGCCTTGAGCCACCAATCTTGCCTTGTTGCGAATAACCATTCCATTTGCATCTTGCTTGTTCTTGAAAATTCACTTTGTTCTGATGACATTATGGCACTCCTTGGGTCTCTCCACCAATGACCAAACTTTGTTGCGCTCGAAGTTGTGAAGTTCTTCATTCATGGCATCAAGCCAATCCGAGTCTTCAAGCGCCTCATACACCTTTTGGGGCTCTACACAAGAAATGAAGCTAGTGTGGCCAACAAAGTTAGCCACTTGGTTACGAGTAGAAATGCCCCTTTCAAGATCACCAACAACATTTTCAAGAGTGATTCCTTCACGGATGAGCTTGGCGATCCTCCTTTATTCACGACGAGCATGAGCTTCCTAAATGGATTCTTGAGAAGCTATTTGGTTATCACCACTATTTTGATCCTCGTCTTGACCTTCAAATTGAGCTTGCTCCCCTTCTTGAGCTTGCTTGACATTTTGACTTTGACTGTTCAAGTGAGCTTAACCTTGGTCCTTATGGGGTGAAGAACACCCATCATTTGCTTGAGCTTGACCTTGATCAAGAGCTATCTCTTCAATAATGGCATCTTGATGTCTATTGGTTTGATGTAGATCTTGAGTAGGTGAGGGCTCCACTTGAGTAGAGCATTGTCCTTCTCCTTCCACCACAAGGGGTTTCTCAGTGGGGCGGAAGAATCCCACACCCATTCTTCTTATGGCTTGAGGAGAAATTTCATCACCTACATCACCAAGATCAATTTGCCCCACTTGGGAGCCATTATGCTCATCGAACTTCACATTAGAGGATACTATAACTTGTCCAGTGGACTTGTTATAGATCCTATAAGCGTGAGAGTCCGATGCATAGCCCACAAAGATACCTTCAATAGTGCGAGTCTCAAACTTAGATAACTGGTTACCTTTCTTGCGAATGTAGAACTTGCACCCAAACACCCGAAGGTAGTGAATACTTGGACTCTTGCCGGTGAGGATCTCATAAGGAGTCATATCCAAATGTTTGCGAAGATAAACCCGATTGGCAATGTGACAAGCGGTAGAGATAGCTTCGGCCCAAAAGTTATATGGAGACTTGAACTCCGCAATCATGGTTCTTGCCATATCCATAAGGGTCCGGTTCTTCCTTTCTGCCACACCATTTTGTTGAGGGGTATAGGGAGCGGAATATTGATGCTTGATTCCCTCATCACCAAGAAACTCATCAAGGGTGTAGTTCTTGAACTCGGTCCCATTGTCACTCCTAATGGCCAAGATCTTCTTATTATGTTGATGTTGCACTTCATTGGCAAAGTTGATGACGGTTTGTTGGGTCTCACTCTTCTTCTTGAAGAAATATACCCACGTGTATCTTGAGTAGTCATCAACAATAACCAAACAATACTTCTTCCCCCCAAGATTATCAAAAGATGGAGGACCAAAGAGATCCATGTGAAGGAGTTCCAAGATTCCATCAGAATAGATGGTGGTAGTTGGGGGGTGTGCCGTCTCATGGAGCTTCCCTTCAATGCATGCCCTACACACACGATCTTTGACAAAACACACATTATCTTTTAGACCAAGGATGTGTCCCCCGTGTGTAGACTTTGCAAATACCTCATGTTGACGTGGGCAAGACGGCGATGCCAAAGCCATCCCACGTCACCTTTAGCCATTAGGCACGTCGTGGTAGGTGTGGGTTTCTTACCGAAATCTACCACATACAAACCGTTCTCGGCGTACCCAACAAAGGCTATAGAGAGAGTCTTTCTCCACATGAGAACAACAACCTTAGGAGTAAAGTAGGCATTAAATCCCATAAGAGTGAGTTGATGAACGGAAAGTAAATTGTATGAAAGGGTTTTGACAAGCATAATGTCCACAATGGATATATCCGGTGTGACCACTACCTTACCCAAACCCAATACCTTAGAGGTTGATCCATCTCCATAAGTGACACACATATTGGAAGTATTACGTCTCATTTCGTCAAGCATCTCTTTGCTTCCGGTCATATGACTAGTGGCACTACTGTCAACCACCCATTTTATTCCACCAGAAGCATAGCCCTACAAGAAATCAATGCTTGTTTTTAGGTACCCATTGTTGCATGGGTCCTTGTTTGTTAGTCACAAGAATCTTGGGAACCCAAATGGCCCAATGATAATCATCTCCATAAGAGGTTCCTACATATTTAGCATACACATGACCATCATAAGATTTGAAAAGAACATAGGATGGGTTATATTTTCCTACAAAATCATTATGAGATGGTTCATCACCATTCCTAGTGACACTTGGTTCCTTGTCTTTTTCCATCTCCCCCTCCTTCACAAAAGTAATCATTTTGGAAGGGGGAGAGGACAAGTTCTTCTTCTTTTTCTTACCCTTGCTCTTCTTTGACTTGGAGGCAAACCAAAGTCCTTCCTTAGTCACATTGTCCCTTTAATTACTCAAAAGGGCATTTAAACTCTTCTCACCTTGAATGCATGAGACAAGGCCTTTCTCAATCGTAGCTTTCAACTTCTTGTTCTCCTTGAGAAGATTTTCATGCTCACAACAAGGGTTAGTAGAACATGAAGCATTATTAGTTGGCATGGATGAGATATCTTTTGTCACTTGAGTTTGAAGTTGTTCATGTGACTTTGAGAGAGTAGAGAATTTTCTCAACAAGGATTCATGTTCCTTTTTGAGTTTCTCAAAACTTTCATTTAGTCTCTCATGACCAACCCCAAACTCGAGCTTTTCCTTTTTAAGCACACTAGTTAAAGCAAGAGCATGGTCACGTTCTTTAGCAAGTTTAGAGATGTTCAAGTTAAAATATTCTTCATGCGCAATATACTTCTCTTCTACGGTAACTCTTTTACTTTTCTCTTCCTCAAGATCATCGGTCAAGGCGGCTATCTCCATGGTGTCCTCCCTAGCATGACCAAACATTTCTGAGATGGAGTCATCTCTCTCGTCAATGATATAACATGCTTCACCTAGTTGACTCAGAAGATCCACCACACATACCTTGGCTTCTCGTACTAAGTTATCTAAACAACTAGTGGATTCCACTATTTCCTTCTTAATCTTGAGACTCATTTCACCAACATATGATGATGCAATAGTAGAAGGATGAGTAGTGGGTGGAGGAGTTACTGTGGAGGCTTTGGCCATGAGACATGTGGGGTTGGTGACGAGATTGTCCTCATTTGGAGAGTCAAAGAGCGATGTTGGTGAAGAGGTTGTGGTAGTTGTAGTAGTAGCAGAGGTGGTGGCAATGGCGGCCACTCCCATAATCTCCCCATCATCTTCATCATTACTATCAATTTCATTGTTCTCTTCATATTCTTCACGAGCCACCAACACATATTTTTGTGGCTCCTTCTTGTTGGGGAAGTTCTTGTTTCCGAAGTTCTTGTTTGGGACTTTCTTGATGAAGTTCTTGTTTGTAGTAGGCTTGAACTTGGATTTCAAGATGAATCTTCCACCGTGATCTTCTGTTTTCTCATACGGGCATTCAACGATGAAGTGGTTGGATTCTCCATAGTTGTAGCATGATCTCAACTTGGGTCTTGCACTAGTTGTGGTAGTTCTTGATGGATTGCCCTTTCCTTGATTCTTCCAAAACCTTCTAGAGACTAATGCCAATTGCTCATGAAGAGCACACTTGATTTCTTCATCATCTCCTTCTATCATTCCCAATGAGTCAATTTCTTCTTCATAGACATGAGCCTTGGCCTTCAAAGCAAGAGTGGGTGAATCCATTCTTCGAGCTCGAGCAAGAGCATCATCGGCGGTCTTGTTCATGATCCCAAGAGCCACAAACTCATTTAGCACTTCATTGGAGGTCATGGCATAGAAGTTCGCCCTTGAACGAATATTGTTTGCCATTTCCCTATGGAAGGGTAAGATGGCTTGCATGAACTTGCGATTGATCCACTGGTCATCCACATCCTTACTACCATGGTCAATCATTCTAATCGAAAGGGTCGTGACCCTTCGATAGAGATCTTCGGGAGTCTCATCTTCCTTTCCAACAAAGGAATCGGCTTCATAGTGCATTTCTTCAAACTTGGAGTTTTGAATGCTTTCATTTCCAAGATAGACTCGTTGAAGAGCATTCCAAGCCTCCTTGGCGGTGTCATAAGCATGAATGTGAGTCATTTGCTCATGAGTCAAAGCATCTTGGAGAATGGCCATGGCGGTGGCATTGAGTTGATTATTGATTTCCTCGGTGGGTGTCATGTTGTAGATGTTGTGCGGATAGAAGCCGAACTCCACAACCTTCCAAAGATGAACACTAGAACTTTTCAAGTGAGAGTGCATGAGATATTGCCAATTGGCGAAATTAGATACATCAAGCTTAGGTGGTGGTCCACGATGATTTATGTGTGGCATAGGAAGAGTTGCATTATTATAGCTAGAAGGTAGGGGCATGTGTCCCATGGGATTGCTTTTAGCCTTGTGGCCATCCTCATCAATGGGAGATTCCTTGAGGGGATCTTCCATTGGTTTGGAGCCACTTGATGGATTATCAATAGCATCGGCAACCACAACTTCCATTTTACCAAGATATAATTCAAGCAAGTCTTTCATTTCTTGTTGAAGTGTATCCATGGAAGCGGATAACTCACTCTTAGTGACGGGGTTTACATAGGGAGTGGTCTCACTCCCCCTTGAGTCACTCATACTTCTCTTAGGCGGCTAAGCGAAAGAAGAGCACCTTGCTCTGATACCAATTGAAAGATCGGTATAAGCGACTAGTGGGGAGTGAATAGGCGCTACTCAATTTTTGGTTACTTTTCAATTTAAGGCTTGACACAAAGTAGGTTCTCTAGATGTGCAACTAAGTGATGAAACCTAAATGACAAGCAAGCATACAAGAACAATAATGAGTAAAGGATAGAAATCACCGAGAGGGAACATGAAGATGTTTTCCTGAAGTTCCTTCCTTTTGAGGGGAAGTACGTCTCCGTTGGAGGGGTGGGCGGTACAAAGACCACCAGCGCCACTAAGGCCTCACCCTAATCTCCCGAGCACCCGCCTTGCGGCAAGCACACAATCCACTATGCGGTGACCTTGAAGGTGGCAACCGAAACCTTGTACAAAACCTTGGGGCACTTCTCCACAATTGAATTGGAGGCTCCTAAGACGACCTCGAA
Source organism: Avena insularis (assembly GCA_023614405.1). Taxonomy (NCBI): domain Eukaryota; kingdom Viridiplantae; phylum Streptophyta; class Magnoliopsida; order Poales; family Poaceae; genus Avena; species Avena insularis. The sequence continues at coordinate 418,619,793 of CM042691.1, forward strand.
GCTCTTACACACGATAATGAGCTATGGAGGGCGACTTCTTCAAGTTAGGGTTTCCTCAAAGCCTAGAGCAATAACAACTTACACAAATGGGGGGACACAAATTCCTTTGGTGGAAAGCTAGGGCTAGGTCTCCTCCCGCAAATCCCTGAAGGGCAACAAGTTTGAGTGGCTAGAGAGGGAGATCTAGGAGGTTGGATCTCAGCATTAATGGAGGAGAGAGAGTAGAAGCCGTAGCCAGCACTTGGGGAAGAAGGGGGTATTTATACCCCCACCAGAAAATCTAGCCGTTGCAGCATCACTAACCCCGGAGTCTCTGGGCTCCAGGGCCAGAGTCTCTGGGGCGGGGCACAGGACTCCGGACAGGACTCCGGAGGGGAGTACTGGGAGGAATCTAGGTGACCCTAGAGACCTGGCCGGAGACAGCCCTGGAGTCTCCAGGTTCCAACCCCGGAGTCTCCGGTGACCAAGGCCGGAGTCTCTGGTCAGGCCGGAAACTCAGGGGAGACCACAGGACTCCGGGTCCAACTCCGGACCAAGAGATAGAGAGTACACCAGGGGGCGGAGACTTGCTCGGAGACCTAGGCGGAGTGCCTGGACCCCGGAGTCTCCGGACCCAGGGGAGGCAGAACACCCAGCCTCCAAAACATCACCTTTTCTTCATGAGAATTTTGAAGCCTTTCCCTCCGAACACCAGAAAACTGTCTTGTGCAAATATATGGATGTACCTACAACACTTAGCACACGGTAAAAAACTATCTTGTGTTGACACCAAACATCAAAAAATGATTAGGGCAGGAAATGCCCTTTCACTCTTGCTACTGGGGAGCTTCCTCACCTATACCACATCTTATGCATCATCATCTTCAGCTGAATCTACAGGAACTAGGTCAGAATCAGATCTATCTTGCTGCTGATTTCGAGGAGGAACATGTACCGGAACTTTCTCTGGAACCTGCACCTTTGTCTTCACAATATCCTCAATTTTTTGGTCTTCAACAAACACAACATCACGGTTTCTCACAACCTTTCTTGCTATTGGATCATACAACTTATAGCCGAACTGATCACCTCCATAGCCAGGAAATATACATTGTCGTGTATTTGAATCAAGCTTTGACCTTTCATTTTGAGGGATATGAACAAAGGCCTTGCACCCAAAAACCTACAGGTGCTCATACGAGACATCCTTGTCATAAAATACCATGTTCGGAACATCTCCTGTAATGGATAACTTGGTGAGAGATTAATAAGATATGTCGTCGGATTGATGACAAGTACGCCATGAGGGGGTCCTCGAGGCGTGCGGAAGAGAGGGGTGTGAGACGTACAGTGTTCCGGGACGGTGAGCACACAAGTTACCCAGGTTTGAATCCGCCGGCTTTGGACGAATCCTACTCATGCTAGCAATCCAGTAGTACGACAGGGCCGGAATATGGGTTACAAGGGTTCGCATGTGCGAGTTGAGATTGTGATTGTAAGGGGTGCCCTAAAGGCTCTCCCTAGGACGGCTTATATAGATATCCGACCTAGGGTTTATAGGAGAGATCTACCCGGCTACGACTAAGAGTCAGTTACAGAGTACATCTTGAACTACAAGTAACACTATGGGCCTATGTCGGTAAGTCTTCTGGGCCTTCCCGTAGCCGGACTGGACTCCGTCTCTTCTCCCTGACTGGGTCGCCCGTGAAGCAAATCTCTAACCCGAAGTGGGCCACCCTGGTCAGTGAGGAACTGTAAGGACACCCGGAAAGTATATCTAGCAATGACCCGGAAGTCTCCAAGATCCAAAGTCGGATTCATCATCGTCTAGCTTGATCTTCGGCTTGCAGAATCTTGAAGGGTTCCTGAAACTTCAAAACAAAAGATACGATCCGGGTCTCAAAAGTAAGTCAGACCTATCAGTATGTTATTCGGATTTCTAGCTTGATATTCAAACTAAGCCGGAACTTGGTCTCTGACGTCATCTGACACTGGTCATGGTTAAGTCACGTCACTGACAGTCATCCTGTCGGTACGACCGTTGGTGGGTCCGCCATTCGTGGAACCGAGGTGCCGTTGAAAGTGCATGTGTGCCCCCATGTGTGGTTTTGGTAATTAATGACAATCTTTATGGACTTATGTTTGCATTGAGTTTTACCTGTAGGATTTGTCCAGAGGCAATGCTTGAACCATATGTTGGCTTCAAGGTTGGGAGAAGAAGAAAGTGAAGAAGATTAAGTGTTGATCAAGGTTTCAATGAGTGATCTGGAGATTGGTCAAGTGAAAGTTGAGCCTATAACAAGTGTGTCTTGAAGACTAAAGTGGGGTGATATCTCTTATGTTCCTTCAAGACACCAACATAATGAAGAAAGAAGATATGATGTGCAAGTTCAATATGAGCTATCTCGAAGAGATCATTTGCTTGGAGCTTTCCATCCTATGGTTATCATGGATATGGGAAGATGATATGCTCAAGAGGTAAGCTCTACCATAGTGGAGTATGGGAGAGCAATTTGCAAGTCTTCACCAAGCTAGTGCAATCAAGAAAGGTGTTCCATCTTGAGGTGGACAAGATCGCTATCATCAAGCTCAAGTGGAATATTCTCAAGGCAAAGGTATGTTCTTGATAGGGTTTCTTTCTTACTGGTCTCATAGTGTTAGTTGGGGAGACCGATTTATAGGGATAGATAGCCGTACTATCAAGAGGGGCTCTCGAGTGAGTAACTTGATCATATCCTTCATGAGAGCTCAAACCTTTGCATACTTGGCATCATCCTTTCTTGGTTGTTATTTGGATCCTATCCATGTGAGGTTCTTGAGCTTGTGGTAATATTCATAACAAGCTCTAGTTCATCGAAAACGGATTACATATGCATTCTCTATTGCGTTTTTGATATTGGAGGTTTTACCGTTTTGTCGTTTTGAGATTGGTAAAACCTTACATTGTTTGGTTCTTATCCATAAGAGGATTTAGAGCTTGTGTTAATCTTCATGACAAGCCCAAGTTCATCGAAAACGGATTTCATATGCATTCTCTATTGCGTTTTCGATGTTGGAGGTTTTACCGGTTCGTCTTTTTGAGAGAGGTTAAACCTTTCGTCATTTGGTTTTATCCTCCATTGCTGGACTATGATGGTTCTCTGTATGATCTTTTAGATCTTGTTACTATCTTCGAAACGAGCCCAAGATCATCAAAATCAGAGTCCGAATGCAAAAGTTATGGTCGTTTCAGTTTTGCTATTTCTGTCAGTTTTACCTTGGGCGGAATGTCCGGCCGTTTTCAGCCGGAATGTCCGGCCCGGCCGGAATGTCCGGCTAATTCACGCCGGACTGTCCGGCCCTGGGATCTTGTCGACCTCCCCGGACATTCAGAACACCATATCGGACTCCACCCGGACTCTGGCCGGAATCTTCGTAGGCCGGAGTGTCCGGTCAGCATCTCCCGGAGTGTCCGGGGTAAGTTGCTCCAACGGCTCTATTTCTAGGGGCCCTATATAAAGGCCCCTTCTTCTACCTTGGTTGCTGTGGTTTTTCCAACCTCAAGAACCCTAAAACTGAGCCACCATTGTTGATCTCTTGAGCTTGCTTCCCTCTCAATCCCTCCTATGATTCTTGCATATTCTTGAGGGATTTGATAGAGGAGATCTAGATCTACAATCCCACCAATCAATCTCTCCTCTAAGTGAGGGGAACATATTGGGATCTAGATCTTGGAGTCCTTTGTGGATTTCCTCCATTGTTCTTCCTCTCTTATTCCCCCATTAGCTTTTGTAGCTTTGGTGGAATTTGGGAGTGAAGGACTTGAGCACTTATTGTGTTCTTGCCATTGCATTTGGTGCATCGGTTTGAGTTCTCGGTGAGGATTCGATTGGGTGAAAAGTTGAGAAGCTTTTTACTCTTGGGTTCATTGGAACCCTAGACGGTTTGGTGGTTTTGCAGGTTTGTGGATTACTTAGGGCCTCCAATTAAGTTGTGGAGCTTTCCCCAAGCTTGTTTGTTGGGAACCTCCAATTGAGTTGTGGAGAAGTGCCCCAACCTTGTGAGAGGTTCCGGATTGCCACCGACAAGTGCACCGATAGTGGAAGTGTGGATCGATCCCATTGGGGTGAGATTCACAGGAGAACAAGGGAGGCCTCTTGTGGCATTGGTGGTTTGATACCACCCCCTCTCCAAACGAGACGTACTCCATGTTGGGAGGAACTCGGTAAAATATCGTCGTCTTCGTGTGCCTCGGTTATATCTATATCCGAGCTCTTACTTATGCACTTTACTTTGTGATAGCCTTCGTGCTTGAAGTATATATATCTAGCTATCACTTAGTTGCTTGTCTTGCTTAGCATAAGTTGTTGGTGCAAATAGGTGAACCCTAGTTGTTCTAGGTTTTGTGCTTAACAAAGTAAACGCTAGTTTAATTCCGCCTTTGTTGAGCCCCTCTCGAAAAAAAAAATAAACCGCCTATTCACCCCCTCCCCTCTAGGCGGCATCTATATCCTTTCAATTGGTATCAGAGCCCGGTCTCTCATTTTAGGCTTCACCGCCTTGAGAGTAAAGATGTCGGCTAGGGGATTAGTGCACAATGAAATGTTCATATTCGATGGCACAAATTATGATATATGGAAAACTCGTATGCTTATTCATTTTCGGGACATGGACCCAAATTTGGAGCGTATTGTAGATATAGGTTTTCTCCTCCTATGGATTTCGAAAATCTATCCTGTGAGGATGAGAAAAACTTATATCTCGATGCTCAAGCTTCTAATGTTCTTGTTAATGCTTTGAGCTATGTAGTTACTTCTTCAATCATACCTTTTTGGAGCGCTCATGAGTTATGGACAAAACTTCAAGATAAATATGATGTGTCCAACATTATTGAGGATGGTTATATTGCTTCCACTTATTCGAGATGAGTTCTCTTTTTATTCCACTTCACCAAAGTGTGGTAAGACACAAGGTAATGATATGGTGAGTGGTGGTGAACTTTGCAATGTTGATAGTGAGCTTACTTTTATTGATCCTTCTTCTCTATCTCATTGCAACACTTCATCTTTTGACTTAAACACGTCTAGCACTATATATGATTTACATGCTAGTGTTGATAGTCCTTGCATATCATGTATAAACTGCCTCAATAGATCACATGAGGATATGCTCTCTTTGCCTTGTTATCATAATATAAATGCTTCTATTTCCTCTAGTTGTTGTGTGTCTAACAATGCAGAGGAAACCGAAGATTCTATTGGTAAAGACACGAATTTGAATGGAGCTTCAAGTAATTCTTCATCATCATCATCTCACGGTTCCCACCTATGCCTTATGGCTCAGGATTCAAAGGTAACTCCTACTTTGGAACCCAATACGTCTTGTGATGATGAGGATGATGATAATGAGGAAAAGGAGATTAATGTTGATGATTTATATGAAAAGGGTGAGATGGTTTATCATGCTCTTGTTAAGGATAATATTGCTTGCTCTAACTTCATTGAAATCTTGGACTTTGCTATTAAGAGCAAAGAACATATTGATAAGTTAGAAGCACAAATTGAGGAGCATGATAACACCATTGATAAAATGAGTAGCCTTGAGCGTGAGTATGCTAATCAAATTGCACATCTAAATGAAGCTCTTGAAGAGGAACAAACCACTAAGGAATCTCTTGAGGAGACTTTTGCTCTAGAGTTGTCTAGAGTGAAGGAATCTCATGATGGATGTCCTAAGGTGGCTAGTGGTCTCAAAAGTAAAAATGATGAGCTTCAAGTTGCTTATGCTAAACTCCTTGAGGATTTTGAGCACCTCAAAAATGGCTCTAGGGTCATCAAGGGTGAGCTCATCAAACTCACCGAGTCACATGAGCAACTTAAAGCCTCTTACTCAAAAGAGCTTTCGAAGTTTCCCTCACCTCTTGCAATTAATTATGATGCTTATGCTACTAACTCTATTTCTTGTGAAGCATCTATTTTGAAGGAGAACGTTGAGCTAAAGACTCAACTTGCTTTGCTAACTAGCAAGTATGGGATCTTAGAAGAAATTCATGGTAAGCTATCAAGCTCTCATGAGGATCTTCTAGCCTCCCATGATAGGCTAAAATTAGCTCATGAGGCTATTACGTCAAAGGTAACATCTTATGAGCCTCATGTGGACATTAGCACTACTTCTACTCCAAATGTCATATTGCCATGTGCTAGTCCTTGTAATTCATCCACTCATGCCATTGATACATCTTGTGATGAGTTACTTTCTGTACCTTGTTGCTCTAACAATGTAGCATACACTTCCTCTAGTATTTTTGTTCACACTAACCATGTAGAGGAAATTAAAGAGCTCAAGGCTCAAGTCACTTCTTTGAAGAATGACTTGAAAAGGGGTCATAAAGGGAAGGCCACACTCGATAATATCTTGAGTATGCAAAAATTCCCCAATGACAAGAGTGGGCTTGGATTCAACTCCAATGTCAATAACAAGTCCACTATCAAGTTGAAGAACAAGGCAAACAAGAAGAATGGCCAATATCAAGTCAAGAATCTGGCCAAAATTGTTTGCTTCAAGTGCAAGAAAGAAGGGCATCATGTTAGATCTTGCCCATTGAAGAAGAAGCCTCTTAGTGTGAAGCAACAAGGGAAGCAGCCTCAAGCTCTACCTCAAGTTAGTGATGGGCCTCTTCCTAAGAGGACTACTCGAACTCTTCCTCGAGTTGTGGCTTCACCTAAGAAGAAAGATGGCAATAGAAGAACTTGCTACATATGCCGTGAGAAGGGGCACATTTCTTCCTCATGCACTATTGGTATCTCCTCATCCAACCCTATTATTATTGATGATGCTTATTCTCTTCGTAAGGATGAGGTTGGAAATTTGTTTGCCAAATTTGTTGGTGCTCAATGTGGGTTCATTAAAAGAACCATTTGGGTTGCCAAGCCTATTGTGACTAACCTCTTAGGACCCAACTTGGTTGGGTACCAACAAGCCAAAACTTGATCAATAGGTATTGTTGGAGGGCATTGGAGGCTTCGTTACATTATGAAGAATTGAGGGATCTTCATCATTTATTCTTGTCAAGTCAAGCCATTTGTATTATCATGCTTCTATCATATATCCAATGTTCTTCCTTGCGGTAACATGTTCTTAACTCATTTACATTGAAAGTTACTTGCTCCTTTGTGCATATGTTGGTTTTGTACCTTTGTATGTGTTTGTACATGTTGTGCTTCCCTCATACTTATATTGAGTTATCAAGTATACTTGTGTATGTTGGTTGTCACACCATGTATTTGTGTCTCTTGGGTTGCAGCCTTTGTTGAATTTATTTGGTATCTTTCTTGGCTCTTGTGAGAGATTAATGGACTATCCCATTTTGGGGGAGTGTTATGCTTGGGCATTCCACAATCCTAAAATGTGTGTACATGAGGAATACCACTTAGTATGTATATTGCAAGTTTATCTAGTCTCTATGTGGTATGTCTTTCTCATGAGAAGTTCAAGTTCCATAATGTTCATTAATCATCTCTATTTGGATGTTTTTACCTCTTGTTGAGTATTCTTGGTTTATCACATTATGGGAAGTCATACGCTTTGTGCATATCACAAACCTAGAAAATGTGGACATTTGAGGTAGTGTCACTTAGAATTGATATTGATAATTATCTAGCTCCTAAGTGCCACATTTAGCTCAAACAAGTTCCAATTCCCTTGGATTGATTTTATTGCTCATCATTTGGATCTTGTTTGTGAGAGTTTTCTTGGTATGTGTTTCCCCATATTTGGACCTCCATATCCTCGATGGAAACCATGTGCTTCAAGTTATTTTAATCTTTTATGATTGTGTGACTATTTGGAGCTATCAAGAATCTCTATCTAAGCATCAAGCTTAATTTTTATATTTCGCCATATGTTTATTGTTGTGAATATGATCATGATATCCTTGAAAACTACCTTGGGAAATGTTTCCCCATAATTCTTGTCATTGGACAAGTGGTACTCCATATATGGTAGAATTTATTGATCATATTCATTTTGGCCTTTGCTTAAATTTTGTTCTACCTCTTGCCAACAAAATGTTTTGTGTTTTTCCCATGCTTTCCTTGCCTCTTGTGGATCTTCATATTTTTTGTATCCTCATGTGTTTTATTTAATGTAGGTACTAGTGATGATCCCATTTGTGTGCATTTTGCATTCAAAAGGAAAATCCTACATAATGCACTATCCATGGGGGAGCTCTCCTATATTATTTAGAACACTCATATTTATGCTTCTTGTTTTGTTCCATATCATGTTTTATGTGCTTGGAAGTATGATCTTTTCTTTTGGTACTTTGTGCCATCATGAAAAGTGTAGAGAGTTTGGTTTGTGTGTTGGAACCTTGATTTTTGGGAGTTGGTTTTGTCTCATTCCTTGTTACTTGTTTTGACCATTTTAGAATGAGGTAAATCCTTGAGCATTTGTGTTTTATCTATCTTTTGCTCTTTGACTTTTGCCTTGTTCACTTGTTGAACTTGGGGTCTATCATGTGTTAATTTGGTCTTTGATATAATTTGGACAATCGATTAGTCGTGTCACACTTTGGTGTGCCTTCTTGGTTATACTGATGGTTTGTTCAAATTATATCTCCTTTTGGTTCTTAAAAGTCTTATGCATACATATTTACTTACTGTATATATTATGGTATGCTTGCTTTCTTTGATCCAATATATAGGGGAAACTCCACCAAATCCTACCGGCATGCATGAAATTCAGTTTCATATCAATATGCACATATTTATGTGGAATCTCTCCTATGTGTTATAGTTTATCTAACTACTTTGGACCCAATGAGTTTTTGGACCATTGTGTACTTGAATGAGTTTTAGGTACACTGGAGATTCATTGGATGCTTGTCTCAATAATAAGAAGATGTGGTGACTAAATGATAATTGGAGGCAATCTAGGATGATCAACAAACGCATATCTACTACATCCTACCAATGGTATCTCGGTAACAAGTATCCTTCTCATGCATACTTTTCTAGCATCCAGCCATTGTGGTCGCATCATGGCATGATTTCCTTTAGTTGATTTTATTGTGGTTCTTGCAAGAATTTTATTGTATCATCCTTTTTGTGGTATGAGTAAGTTGAGATGAATGCATATTTTGGGAAGTATATAAAAATCATGTTGATGATTCACCAATCCCATATATGCTAATCTAGCAATTATATTGTCAATCTTTTCTTCAATTTCTTTCATGTGCAATATGGATGAATTTACAAGGTTTATTTGCTCTTTATGATACTTGTTGCCTTTCCCAATGCATTCCAACTATCTCTTGTTCCCTTGTGATAGTTGTGGTGTATTTGTCAGTGTTTGAAGGTCTTTGATGTTCAATAAGATAAATTTGAGCCCTTGGCCATGCTTTCTAGCAAAAATCTTACTGGCATTATCTATGACTTTCTTTTGGATATCATGCTCTTTCTTGAGTATCCATTTTGTGTGTACATGTTTCTTTGTGGATGAATATCTACCTAGAAACGTATACATATGATTTTGGCTAAATCTCTAGTTGATATCCTTTTGGCTTTGGAGTCCACCTTCTGCTCCTTATTTACTCTTTGGTGGCTCCAAAAGTTTTTGTTTGAGTGCTTGACATTTTCATTTGCATCTTTTGGCACTTGTTGGTGTTAAGAAAGTTGATCTCTCAAGCCTTGTGTTATTATGTAAGTTTGGGGGAGCAAGGATACCACGTTTATGCACTTTGCATTCAAAGCAATTATTATATTTGGTGCATAAACCTTGAGGAGCTTTCCTAATTTACCTAAGAACACACATTTGCCTTCTTGTTCTTGTTTGGTGTTTTGTTTGATTATGGGGAGTTAGGATTCCATAATTGTGAACTTTTTTGTGCATGAACCTTGGGGAGCTTCCTATTTTCATCTAAACACCCATTTGCTCTCATCATAATATCTTCTCTCTTGCTTGTGCTCGTGGTTTAAATGATATAGAGGGAATGAGGATGCCATGTTTGTGCATATTGTATTCAAACGCAGATTATAATTTGTGCACAAACCTTGGGGAGTCTCCTCATATTATTTAGATCACTCACTTTTCAACCTTATCATAATATCTATCTTTCTTTTAGCATCTTCCTTTTGTGAAGTGCTTCTTTTGATCTTTTGATTGCTTACTTCATTCGTTGATGCTTCTTCACCATTTTATTTCTTTGCAATCTTTGGATCCTCATTTTAGTTTGATTTCCTCATGGTATTCATCATTGGATACGTGCATTTGATTCCGCTCATATTATGAGAAATGCACACCATATGCAGGAACTCTCACTAAATTGGCCTTCTAAAGTTCTTCACCCATTTCGGCAATCGATGCCAATGGGGGAGAAGTTTTAGAGGGTTTTAGGGAATTTGGTTATGTGTTGTGAGTTTTGTACTTAAACACCTGCCTCGTGTGCTTTGCATCTTAGTGTGTTGTATGGCATCTTGATTATAAAGAGAAAACTCCACCACCGGTAATGGTTGGCAATATATGCAATGAAATTCAAGTTCATCCACACGTGCATAGATTGTGGGGAGTTTGCTCTATATTGTGGTTGTACTAACATCACATACTTGTGTTGTATTTGATGTTAGCACAATGTTTTCTTTGATTAATTCCTTATATAAACCCTCTTAAAGGGATTGTCATCAATTACCAAAATGGGGGAGATTGAAAGTGCATGCGTGCCCCCATGTGTGGTTTTGGTAATTAATGACAATCTTTATGGACTTATGTTTGCATTGAGTTTTACCTGTAGGATTTGTCCAGAGGCAATGCTTGAACCATATGTTGGCTTCAACGTTGGGAGAAGAAGAAAGTGAAGAAGATTAAGTGTTGACCAAGGTTTCAATGAGTGATCTGGAGATTGGTCAAGTGAAAGTTGAGCCTATAGCAAGTGTGTCTTGAAGACTAAAGTTGGGGTGATATCTCTTATGTTCCTTCAAGACACCAACATAATGAAGAAAGAAGATATGATGTGCAAGTTCAATATGAGCTATCTCGAAGAGATCATTTGCTTGGAGCTTGCCATCCTATGGTTATCATGGATATGGGAAGATGATATGCTCAAGAGATAAGCTCTACCATAGTGGAGTATGGGAGAGCAATTTGCAAGTCTTCACCAAGCTAGTGCAATCAAGAAAGGTGTTCCATCTTGAGGTGGACAAGATCGCTATCATCAAGCTCAAGTGGAATATTCTCAAGGCAAAGGTATGTTCTTGATAGGGTTTATTTCTTACTGGTCTCATGGTGTTAGTTGGGGAGACCGGTTTATAGGATAAATAGCCGTACTATCAAGAGGGGCTCTCAAGTGAGTAACTTGATCATATCCTTCATGAGAGCTCAAACCTTTGCATACTTGGCATCATCCTTTCTTGGTTGTTATTTGGATCCTATCCATGTGAGGTCCTTGAGCTTGTGGTAATATTCATAACAAGCTCTAGTTCATCGAAAACGGATTACATATGCATTCTCTATTGCGTTTTTGATATTGGAGGTTTTACCGGTTTGTCTTTTTGAGATTGGTAAAACCTTACATTGTTTGGTTCTTATCCATGAGAGTATTTATAGCTTGTGTTAATCTTCATGACAAGCCCAAGTTCATCGAAAACGGATTTCATATGCATTCTCTATTGCGTTTTTGATGTTGGAGGTTTTACCGGTTCGTCTTTTTGAGAGAGGTTAAACCTTTCGTCCTTTGGTTTTATCCTCCATTACTGGACTATGACGGTTCTCTGTATGATCTTGTAGATCTCGTTACTATCTTCGAAACGAGCCCAAGATCATCAAAATCAGAGTCCGGATGCAAAAGTTATGGTCGTTTCAGTTTTGCTATTTCTGTCAGTTTTACCTTGGGCGGAATGTCCGGCCGTTTTCAACCGGAATGTCCGGCCCGGCCGGAATGTCTGGCTAATTCACGCCGGACTGTCCGGTCCTGGGATCTTGTCGACCTCCCTGGACATTCAGAACACCATATCGGACTCCACCCGGACTCTGGCCGGAATCTTCGTAGGCCGGAGTGTCCGGTCAGCATCTCCCGGAGTGTCCGGGGTAAGTTGCTCCAACGGCTCTATTTCTAGGGGCCCTATATAAAGGCCCCTTCTTCTACCTTGGTTGCTGCGGTTTTTCCAAACTCAAGAACCCTAAAACTGAGCCACCATTGTTGATCTCTTGAGCTTGCTTCCCTCTCAATCCCTCCTATGATTCTTGCATATTCTTGAGGGATTTGATAGAGATCTAGATCTATAATCCCACCAATCAATCTCTCCTCTAAGTGAGGGGAACATATTGGGATCTAGATCTTGGAGTCCTTTGTGGATTTCCTCCATTGTTCTTCCTCTCTTATTCCCCCATTAGCTTTTGTAGCTTTGGTGGAATTTGGGAGTGAAGGACTTGAGCACTTCTTGTGTTCTTGCCATTGCATTTGGTGCATCAGTTTGAGTTCTCGGTGAGGATTCGATTGGGTGAAAAGTTGAGAAGATTTTTACTCTTGGGTTCATTGGAACCCTAGACGGTTTGGTGGTTTTGCAGGTTTGTGGATTACTTGGGGCCTCCAATTAAGTTGTGGAGCTTTCCCCAAGCTTGTTTGTTGGGAGCCTCCAATTGAGTTGTGGAGAAGTGCCCCAACCTTGTGAGAGGTTCCGGATTGTCACCGACAAGTGCACCGATAGTGGAAGTGTGGATTGATCCCATTGGGGTGAGATTCACAGGAGAACAAGGGAGGCCTTTTGTGGCATTGGTGGTTTGATACCACCCCCTCTCCAAACGAGACGTACTCCATGTTGGGAGGAACTCGGTAAAATATCGTCGTCTTCGTGTGCCTCGGTTATCTCTATATCCGAGCTCTTACTTATGCACTTTACTTTGTGATAGCCTTCGTGCTTGAAGTGTATATATCTAGCTATCACTTAGTTGCTTGTCTTGCTTATCATAAGTTGTTGGTGCAAATAGGTGAACCCTAGTTGTTCTAGGTTTTGTGCTTAACAAAGTAAATGCTAGTTTAATTCCGCCTTTGTTGAGCCCCTCTTGGAAAAGTTTTTAAACCGCCTATTCACCCCCCTCTAGGCGGCATCTATATCCTTTCAGCCGTTTCAATGCACGCGCGGAGATCGAGGCGGCGTAATCATCGTGTGGGGGCTTCCCAATTCTTTCCACGATGCGTGGCGTGCGTACTGTGCCATTTGCACGAATCTTGCACGGTTTAGTGGTTATAAGGGGTGAGGATTTCCTTTCCCTCATCTTCTTCACCTATTCACCGTGTCGTTTCCTTCTCCTCCACTTCTCCCACGCGCATAGAGCTCCCTTGCCTCCAGATTCCCAGCGCCGCCCACCCAAGGTCACCGGCGCACCAGAAGAATGGCTTCATCATATCATCTGGCTTGGCTGCGGCAGCTGCGGCGGCAACGGCGGCGGCAGCAGAGAAAGAAAGCAACCGCGGGATTTGGATCCCGTGCGTCCTTGACGATGCCAAGCTCAACGGCGTGGAGAACGAAGGACTCCTCCGTGCTGGCGACTGGCGGAGCGGTTTCGACGAATCCATCCCCAATCCACACGCCGACGAGCGGGTGCACTTCGACACCCATCTCGACAGAGGTTTGTCTTTCCCTCCCTCGGAATTCTTTTCCGAGGTGATAGATCACTATGGTGTTCAACTTCACCATCTCCCCCCAAACTCTCTTTTAGAGATGAGCGCCTATGCGGCTTTGTGTGAGGGGTACCTTAGCATTCGGCTGAGTCCCATTCTCTTCTGGTTTTACTTCCATGTCCAGAGAAACTCCATCACCGCTGGTAATCCTTACATTACCGGCACAATTAGTCTTTCGGTTAGACGTGAGCGTGTCTATCCTAGGATTTTAGCTAGTGAGTCGGTCAAACAGTGGCCGGCTACCTTCTTTTATCATAAGGATATTCCTGCTCCCGGCAAAGCTACTGCTTTGCCAGCTTTCGTCGACGGAGCCGCCACGCCTCGGTCATCCTGGGACGAGGCTCCTCCAGCTCTCAGCGACAATCTGCTTCTCGCCAAGAGGCGGATCGAGTATCTGATGAAGCACAAGGGCCTAAGAGGGCCCGACTTGGTCCAATCTTGGGTGGCATGCTGGATCCAGCCTCTCCAGCACCTCGGCAACCGACTGATGCATTCCATCATGGCGTCGAAAAATGACTCCCTCTGCATCAGTCCCAAGGCTTTAAAGCCACAAGATTACATAAGCCAGATCAAATGGCTGATAAAGGAGTGGATCGAGAGAAAGATCCCGGATTTGTCCCTGGACATGCATACAACGGAGGACCCTATAGTGCCGGTAAGCTTCAGCAATAAACCCTTTTTATATGTTTCACCTTTAATTTGTTTCGCAACATTGAGATATTATCTTCTTTTTAGCTTGCCGACCTCCCCGAGTTGGAATTTGCTCCTATCGAGGGATATCCTCCTGAGTTTTCTCAGGAGGAGGAATTGGTCCCACTACCGGATGTTGTGCCCAGGAAGCGCAAAGCTCCGACAATGGCCATCGGCACAAAGGAAGTGCCAGTTCTGAAGAGGTAACTTTCCACACAATTTCAGCCTTTGTACTTTACTCGTAATTTCTTCCGAGACATAATGTTCTTTATTCTATTACTTTCTTAGAGCTAAGCAGCTCATCAAGGGAAAGGGGAAGGGGAATATCTCAAAGCCCTTGCATCAGACGAAGTTAACCATGGCTTCTCTTGCCACAGCTCCTCCGACTCCTGCCCCTCAACCTTCTGTAGCGCCGGTGATTACTCCATCCCCGGTCGTCGCAGAAGATCCGGCTCCCTTAACAGCACCAGCGACCCTTGAGTCGCAGACTGACGTCACCATGGGTGGCTCAGGTTTTGATAAGGGTGAACCCTCTTCGGGTAATGATCCCTCGGAAGAGACCTTCGCCGAAAATCTCCTGAACAATCCGGGACTTGCCAAATTTGGCTTGTCTCGGAAATCTGCGGAGGAAATCCAGTGGCTGGCCCGGCAATGCCTGGAAAGCCGTAATCTCTCTATCGAAGAAGAAGCACAAGAAGTGAAGGACATAAAGTACTCCGATCTTCTCGAACAAGTCCACCTTCACGACGAGGGACTAAGAGCTGGTGTTCTTCCACCACCTCTGGTTATTCCACTCACCCTCGCCGAGAAGGTTACCACTGAGGTGAACATGTGCCTGAGCAAGCTCACATGTGAACATCATGTAAGTCAGAATTCCAACTCACGTTTTCCTTTATTGTATTTTATATCATATCCTCTAGCCCCCAAGCATGAAGTTGGATAAACAATCCGGGTTTATGCTTCATTAGGATGCCAAAGAATGAACTAGTATAGCCCCCAAGGCTCGTGCTGATATTAGCTACAATATTAGCCCGAGTCTTTAGTAGACCTCTGACTCTAGGTATTCTGACTTATAGAAAGTTAATTCATATAACCAGGATTTGTTGAAGAATGTCTGCAATAAGCAGAGAGAGATCAAAGCTCTCCGACTTAAAAATGCTGAGCTTAAAGTTTCCAAGGATGAGGCCGACGGTAAACTTTCCGAGACTCGAACCTTGTCTTGCTTTTTCATAGTCAAATATTTTTATTGAACTATTGTTCTTTTTGACTTACAACACTGATAAAGCAGTCCTGTGCTATGATCGAAGAGGCCGAGAATCTGAAGACCCTGGTGGTGGAAAACAAGGATCTCCGCCGAGAGCTAGACCAGCTTAAGGCAGATCATGAGAAGAGCATTGCTCAAGTTCTCGAATCCTCCTCCATGGCCACCGTGGAGCGTGATCGCAAGATTACACTCCACGAGCAGAAAATCTCGGATCTCAACGACGAGCTTTTCAGAGAGAAGGACCTTTCCGAGGCGCTCCGAGCTGAACTCCGGAGTCTTCATGAGGAGAAAACCAAAGCTGATGACGTCATCTTTGGTATGTTTTCCATCTTTCTGATTTGTTTACATTCTTCGACTCTTTCGATGTCGGATTTATTTAACTGTTTTGTGTTATATGCATAGGTCCTCTGAACTTGACGGACTCCACCTCTGCCGAACCCTCAAGCTTAATCGGTGATTTGCTTCATGACTTCCGCCAATCCATTGAGGATATTGGCGAAGCTCTCAAGGTTCTAGACATGCATAGCATGTCCGACTTTTAGGTGCGGGACAAGGCAAAGGAGATGCCGCAGCTTGTCCAGGACTGGAACATGTCCTACGCGTGATCTGCAGCGCAGAACGCTCTCACAATGGTCATGAGCCACCATGGAAGCATGGAAATATGGCAAGTGACCAGAGGGTACTCTACTGTGGACGAAGACGGACAGAAGCAAGATATCAAAGCCATCATGGACTCCTACGCTGAATATGGGTGTCGCGTAGCTGATTTAACCAGCTACGACACTCCCTTCTTCAACCACGTGGACACGCCGCCTCCGCCTCCCGAAGAAGCAGTCGAAGTTTCCAATGATGAACAAACCAAATTGGATTTGGACATCTCGGATCGTTATCAGGGTGCGGCTGATGTGTCCAGTGAGCCGGCAGCTCCTACCTCTTCTCTTGCATCATAGATCATCATAAACAAATGTGTTATTCTGAAAACATTATGGATCTATAAATATGTAGTATGATACTTTTGCTAGTGCTAAGCTTTAATCTATTCAGCACTTTTGGCTTAAACTTTTTATGTGCCTGAAATGTTTACACAAGCACTTATACTTTTTTGTCTACACTTATTGTTTATCTGGCTTTCCGCCTCGTCCCTTTCATGAGCCGGCTAAACTTTCAGCACAAAAACTTTGCCGAGCAACAGAGCTCAATTGCTAAACCAGATTAAACTCAGAAACAAAGCCGGCTTCCAGTACCAACAATTCACTACTTGGAAAATACCCGCATCTGGCAATCAAACAAATAACCAAAGTATAGACTAGAAACTTTAGAATTATACCCGAGGGTAGCATATTTAAAATCGGAAATCTAAACCAGAACAAACATGAGCATAAAGTACTTTCAAGTATTCTGGGATTTTCGACTATGACATGATCATTCGGAAATAAGATGGTAAAAATTTCTCAGAAAAAATTTGAGGCAACCAAAACTTTTATTTCTCTCAAAACATGTACATATATATGATTACAAAGAAGGATAAACTAAGAATAAAAGGGACATAGCTGAGCAATATTCCATGGTCTGTCTAACTCATCCGGATTTGTACTGCCTCCAGCTCTCTTTCTCTTCTTAGTAGCAGATCTTTCTTTGACTGGCCTCATATCAGTTAAGTAGTACGATCCATTGTGTAATACTCGACTAACTAAGAAGGGCCCTTCCCATACCAGGGAAAGTTTGTGCTTTCTTTGTTGCACAAGCCTGAGAACCAAATCACCCTTATTGAAAGATCTGTTTCTGACTCTCTGGCTATGATACTTGCGTAACTTCTGCTGATAGGCTGTTGATCTCATTTCAGCAACGACACGAACTTCTTCGACTAAATCGAGATCATTTTGTCGAGAAATCTCGGCATCCTCTTCGATATACACGGCCACTCTAGGATAAGTGTGAATCAAATCACTAGGAAGAACTGCTTCTGCGCCATAGACCAAGAAGAAAGGTGTGTATCCGGTTGACCTATTCGGAGTTGTTCGTAAACTCCATATTACAGAAGGTAATTCCTCTGCCCAAGCCCCCGCAACACGTCGTAGTGGTGCTTCGAGTCTCGGTTTTAGGCCTTGTAGGATTAAACCATTTGCTCTTTCGACTTGTCCATTAGCCTGTGGATGTGCGACTGACGCAATGTCAAGCCGGATATTTTGTTTGTTGCAGAATTTAGCCAGTTCTCCCATAGAAAAATTACTCCCGTTGTCCGTAATAATACTATGCAGATAACCATACCGGATTATAACATCCTCGATAAATCTTTTGGCTGTTGCTCCATCACAAATAGTGACGGGTTTAGCCTCAATCCATTTGGTGAACTTATCCACCATCACTAAGAGGTGAGTAAATCCACTTGGAGCCCGTTTAAATGGTCCTACCATGTCAAGCCCCCAGACCGCGAAAGGCCATGTTATAGATATTGTTCGCGGCTGATCAGCCAGAACGTGAGCTTGTTTGGCGTATTTTTGGCAGCCCTTACACGTCTTGACTAGCCGTTCGGCATCTGCCTTGGCTGTAAGCCAAAAAAACCGTGTCGGAAAGCTTTTGCCACTAAAGATTTGGCTGCAGTGTGGTGACCACACTCGCCTTCGTGGATTTCTCTTAAGATTTCCACTCCTTCTTCTGGAGATACGCAGCGCTGAAAGACCCTAGATACACTCCGCTTATAGAGCTCACCATTAACTACAGTATAGGCTTTCGCTCGTCGGATAATCTGCCGGCTCAGAACCTCGTCTTTGGGTAATTTGCCATCTACCAAATAGTCAAGGTAGGGTTGAGTCTAGCTAGGAATTACAGCCAGAACTTCTACTAGAGGTGAGTCGGATTTGGTCAGATATTCCTCGTCCACTCCCTTTATTGAGGGAACTTTGAGGTGCTCTAAAAAAGCGTCATCCGGGACCTCTTTCCGTGTAGAGCCTATTCGAGATAATGCATCTGCTTCCTCATTTTCTACTCGAGGGATGTGTTGAACCTCAAACCCTTCGAACGAGTTAGATAGATCATCCACGACAGCTTTATATGCTGCCATGTGTTTATTTGGATTACAAATATCTAACACTTGCTGAGCAACAAGATCCGAATCTCCGTAACACATCAAATGTCGGATGCCGATATCCTTAGCAATCCGGATTCCATGCAGCAGTGCTTCATACTCGGCAATATTATTTGTCATTGTGAAGTGGATCTGCAACACATATAAAAGTTTGTCTCCTTGGGGTGATTTGAGTACCACGCCAACCCCCGAGCCCCCGCGAGCCTTAGACCCATCAAAATATAGGGTCCAATATTCCGACTCAGGGAGGGTCATATTCTCCTTCGTCTTTGTCCAATCAGCAACAAAGTCGGCAAGGATTTGGGATTTGATTGTTGTCCGAGGTTTGTACTCAATATCGAAAGCTGAGAGCTCTATGCCCCATTTGGCGACGCGTCCTGTGGCGTCACTGTTATTGATTATATCTCTCATGGGAGCTGTGCTCACCATGGTAATTGGATGTTCCTGAAAATAATGTCGTAGCTTACGAGATGCTAAGAACACACCATAAGCTAGCTTTTGATAGTGCGGATGCCGCTGTTTCGATTCTGTCAAGACCTCGCTGACAAAGTAAGTTGGACGCTGCACCAAGTGTTCCTGATTTTCCTCCGGTCTCTCTACTACCATAACGATACTCATGACTTTGTTTGTCGCAGCGAGATAAAGCAACATCGGTTCCTATGGTTCCGGTGCAGCAAGGATAGGAGCAGATGAGAGTACTATTTTTAGGTCTTGTAGTGCAGCTTCAGCTTCGTCGGTCCACACAAAATCCTTGGTCTTTTTCAGGAGTTTGTATAATGGTGCGGCTCTTTCACCGAGCCGGCTTACAAACCGACTAACTGCAGCAATGCAACCAGTTAGTCTTTGTACGTCCTTCAGGCGAGTTGGCCTGGAAATATTAAGTATAGCCTTGATTTTATCTCGGTTCACCTCTATGCCTCTTTGAGACACGATGAAACCTAACAATTTTCCGGCTAGGATTCCAAAGAAGCATTTCTTTAGATTAAGCATTATGTTGTATTTTCGTAGATTGGCGAATGTTTCCTCCAAGTCAGAAATCAATGTTTCCTTCTTTTTGGACATCACCGCAATATCATCCACATATGCATGCACATTGCGTCTGATTTGATCGTGGAGGCAACGCTGCATTGTGCGCTGGTACGTAGCTCCTGCGTTCTTCAGCCCAAAGGGCATCGTAACAAAACAAAAGGTTCCGAAGGGGGTTATGAATGAAGTTTTGACTTTGTCAGATTCCTTCATCCGGATTTGGTGATAACCGGAATATGCGTAGAGAAAACAGAGGAGTTCCGAGCCTGCCGTAGAATCAATAACTTGATCAATCCTAGGCAGAGCAAACGGATCTTTGGGACAAGCCTTGTTCAAGGCAGTATAATCAACACACATCCTTAAATCAGTGGTGTCCTTTTTAGGGACCATTACAGGATTGGCCAACCACTCAGTGTGGATGACCGCTTCTATGAATCCGGCTAACTTCCTTAGCTATTGCCTTATGCTTTTCATCACCGAAACGTTGTAAGGACTGTTTGACAGGTTTAGCGTTCGGGTTTACATTTAAAGAGTGCTCGGCAAGTTCCCTAGGTACTCCGGTCATGTCACATGGCTGCCATGCGAAGATATCTTGATTTGCTTTGAGGAACTTGACGAGCGCACTTTCCTATGCGCTATCTAGGCCTATGCCTATCTGGGTCACCTTGGAGGGGTCATCATCCTTCAACGGCATCTTCTTCGTCTCTTCTGATGCCTTGAACTCCGGATTCGGCTTTGTCACCTCCTTCTTTGTTGCGGCCATCTCGGACGGATCTATGCTCTTCTTGATCTCTTGGTACTCCTCGGCGTGCAGCACGACTTTAGCAAAGGCAGCATTTCCATCCTCGCACTCTCGCGCTTTCTTCGGGTCTCCCTGATGGTGATCACGCTGTTGGGACCTGGAATTTTCATCATATTGTAAATGTAACACGGATGAGCCATAAAAGCCCAGTAAGCCAGACATCCGAATATAGCGTGGTACGCGCTCTTGAACGGGACAACTTCAAAGGAAAGTGCCTCCGTCCGATAGTTCTTTAGAGTTCCAAAGGTAACATCCAAAGTGATTTCTCCCAGGGAATTTGCTTGTCTTCCTAGGACAACCCCGTGAAAGATCACAGAGCTGTGGTTCAGCTGGGTCTCCGAGATCTTCATCCGGCGTAGCGTTTCGACATACAGAATGTTAATGCTGTTGCCACCGTCCATGAGAGTCTTGGAGAAGCCATAACCGTCAATAAGTGGATTGATGATTAAGGCGTATTTTCCTCGCCTGTGCAACTTAGGCGGATGATCAGCGCGGTCAAACATGATTTCCACTTCCGGCCAGTCCAAGAATTGGGGGACAGCCGGAGCTGTTGCATTGAGCTCATGTAGAACTGCCTTTTTGACCTTTGCTGGTTGAGATCCAAGGAAGGTGACATAAGTGTCTTTCTTGGTCAGAATTTTTTTTCCCTTCCGGCTTGGAATTTGAAGCGTCAGCTTCCTCCATGTCGGAATCTTCCTTGGTCTCTTTATCCTTTTCGTGATTCTTCTTTCCCTTCTTCCGCTTAGCTTTGTAGCCAGCGGTATCATCTCTTTTAATGTCGTCATTGAAACGACACTCGGCGTTTGTGTGGGACGAGCCCCCATTGGCGTCTAAGTGATGCACACATGGGTTATTGGCAATGTCAGCCCAAGAGTAGGTTTTTCCGGGTTGCTGGTCTCCTCTACCTTGGACTCTTGACGTCCCACGACCATGTCCACAGCCACCGCCACGTCCTCCTCGTCCTCCAGACCCGAAAGTAGCAGTGACCACTGCCGTTTCCGCGTTGGGTTTTTCTTCTGAGCTATTCTTGCGCTTCTGAGCTTGTTGCTTTGGTTGTTTTGCCGACTGTGGCATAGCCAGGACGTTAAGTAATCCCTCTGCATCGCCGTCAGCGTCTGCATACTTGCTTGCTGTTTCTATCATCTCTCCCAAATCAGTGACTTTGTCACACTTCAAGCGATGACGTAGTAAACCAATTGGGAGACCTGCAATAAAAGCTTCAATCGCAGTTTGGTCATTTGCTCCTTCATAGGAGTTCTTGGTGTTGATCCATCATCCGAGATAATACCGGCAAGTTTCTCTGGCTTTCTGGGTGCAACGCTGTAGGTCTCGGACCATACAGGGCCTCCGGTATGTGCCTTCGAAATTTCGAAAGAACGCACTTTGCATGTCATACCAGTTGTGGATGGTGTTCTCCGGAAGTTCATTGAGCCATGATCGTGCCGTCTTCCGCAACATAAGTGGGAGATATCGGGTTGCGACCAGGCTGTTTCCGCCTTTGGCGATGCAGCAAGCTTGGAAAAAATCCTGTAGCCAAGTATCTGGCTGAGCTATGCCGTCGTAGGCTTGAATATGTCTTGAGATAGCAAATTCTTTCGGGAATCTTGTAGCTCTTATGCATGGTCCGAAGCACTTTGGGACCACGTATATGTCATCATTTTCATAGCGTCGTGCCTCTATATTGGAGTTGATCATGTGCCTTGCGTCATTTGGGGATAGAGATCGTCCTGAGTGACGGCTATGGCTGCGGTGCCTTGGAGCCGGACTTCGGCTTCTGCCACCACCTCCTCCACCATGACGCCCTCCTTGGCCTCCTTGGGAGCCGTTGTGATGGCTACTTGGTGGAGAGGGTGGAGCAGTTGGGTTATTTCCGGCTGAACGCCGGCCTCCGTCTGGAGCGTCATTATTCTGGTTCTGGGGAGGGTTCTCATTGTGACAAGCCCCCTACCGGTTTGACTTGGCACGGTGTCTGTCGTTCCTTCGCCCTTCATCCAAACAGCTTGCATGTCTAGGAGGTGGCATTCTTTGTCGGTCCTCCTCCCGGCGTTTCTCTTTATCTTCTTCCCTGCGGTCCTTCGACTCTCGCCGGGGAGGATTTCTCGGATTCAGTGCAGCAATTGCCTCTTGCTCTGCAACTAGGTAAACGTGACACCAGTCACGCGTAGCTTTCTGGTGTTGTCCTGAAGATCCGGTTCTTGAGTAGTTGTCTTCCCGACGGTCGGAACGATGTTGCTGTTCCGGAACACGTTGGGGTCTTACGTCAGCCCATGCCGGATCTGTGCGACATTGATCATAATCGGAGACCAGTTTTTGACTTTCGGACAGGGCGACCTTTTGCTGCTCCAGTCCTTTGTTGAGTAGTTTGATTCCCAACTGGATCTGCTCCAGGCCTGGATTAGCCGATAGGATTTCTCGAGCCGCAGTGTTCTATACTGGCGTTGGATACACCGAATCCCCGTTGCTGTCGCGTCGAGGCATCCCAAGTTCTCCTCTGAAAAGGATTTTGTGAATCTGCGGGAATTGATCGTCATGAGTATGACGTTTCCTTGTCTTCTGATGTTGCCTGGAGTTGTACTTCTCCGCAGTGTTTCTTTTCCTCCTCAATGTTTTTGGCTTCATCGAGGAGTACTTAGCGACGCGCTTCTAGGGCCTAGGCCCTCTCGTCCAGCTCTTCAGCAGTAAGTTCTGCAGTTGTAGGAATAGGTGTGGTTAATGCAGCATCGATGAGTTTACGCGCACCTTCAGTGATCATGTGTCCATCCACCGACTCTTCTTTGAGCTCGTCTAGGATAAGTGCTCCATCCGAGTCCTCGTATTCCTCGGCAATCACCTCCTCTACCGGAGGGTCTTTCGCCGGGGTTTTGTTCTTCTTATTTGCCTTCTTGGCAGCGCGGTAGCAAAGACGGCTTTGGGTCCGTTTTTCAGAGTTAAGCTCTGATCGGTACTTTCGGACATTTGGACCTCGGGATTATCTCTGATTTCCATGTCATCCTGCATTTTGGGAGAGTTTTCCCCAGATCCTTCATCCATGGCTTCTTCTTCCTTTGCAGCTTTGGAGTTATACTCCTCTTCATATTCCGCGGAGAATTTTCGGAAATCTGCTGACGTCATCGACTCATCCGAGGATGCGGGTACGTCGGCGTTTGTTCCGATCGCCTCCAGCACAGAGTCGGTGTTGTCTCCAGCATCGGCAGAGCCGGATCCGGATCCCACATATCCGATAAAGTGCGATGCACCCCTCCTGAGATAACTGCGGTCTTCATAGTAGGCTTCGTCGAAACGTTTGATGGTCTCGAGGATTTCATCTACGCCTGAGTTTGGCATCATCATGCGTCTTAGTGTGTATCTCAGAAAAGGCCTATCTGTTTCGGAATCATCAGAGACGGAACCAGCGTTGTTGTTATGCTCCTCCTGGATTTCGACTTCAGCGGGTGGGTCGATCTAGGATTCCATCTCTCCAGGGAGATCCACTCTAGATTCAACTTGGACCGCCAGGTCTGCTTCAGGCTCGGATTTCTCCACTATCTCCACAACTGGTGTGGGCTGGGTGGGATTAGGGTTTTCTGAAATCCGGAATTCTGCCGCCTCCACGAACAAAGGGGACCCAGAAGTTTCTTCTACCTCTATCATCACCGCTAGGGTGGGTGGGGCAGGTTCAGCAAAACCGATGTAAACATCGATCTCGCCAAAAGACATGATGGTGTAGGCAGTCACAGCCTCCCTGGCCAGAATCCAGGTCTCTTCGAGAACGATGAGAGGGATGTCACTGGCGTAGAGGATGCGACCGACAACGATAGTCTCGCCGATTCCGATTCTTGTAGATTCCGCTCGAAACGCAGATCCGAAGCTCACTTGCCCCACGGTGGGCACCAACTGTCGTTGGATTGATGACAAGTACGCCATGAGGGGATCCTCGAGGCGTGCGGAAGAGAGGGGTGTGATACGTACGGTGTTCCGGGATGGTGAGCACACAAGTTCGAATCCACCGGCTTTGGACGGATCCTACTCCTGCTAGCAATCTAGTAGTACGGCAGGGCCGGAATATGGGTTACAAGGGTTCGCCTGTGCGAGTTGAGATTGTGATTGTAAGGGGTGCCCTAAAGGCTCTCCCTAGGATGGCTTATATAGATATCCGACCTAGGGTTTACAGGAGAGATCTATCCGGCTACGACTAAGAGTCGGTTACAGAGTACATCTTGAACTACAAGTAACACTATGGGCCTATGTCGGTAGTCTTCTGGGCCTTCCCGTAGCCGGACTGGACTCCGTCTCTTCTCCCTGACTGGGCCGCCCGTGAACCAAAGCTCTAACCCAAAGTGGGCCACCCTGGTCAGTGAGGAACTATGAGGATACCCGGAAAGTATATCCCCAATAATGTTTAGGCAGCTTTGCACTCGATAGCAAGCATCTAACTCTCTCAACAATTGTCCTGTTCATCCTCTCGGCAAGAGCATTCAGCTGTGGTGTCTTCGGAGGAGTAAATTGGTGCCTAATTCCCTGCTCCTTGCAATAGGCATCAAATGGTCAAATATACTCTCCCCCATTATCAGTGCGAATGCACTTGATCTTCTTCTCAGTTTCTCTCTCAACTGAGACTTGGAATTGCTTGAATACACTTAGTACTTGATGTTTCTTCTTCAAAACATAGTCCCAAACCTTTATGGAAAAGTCATCAATAAATGTGACAAAGTACTTTGCTCTACCCAATGACCTCACCGACATTTTACAAACATCAGAGTGTATCAAGTCTAGCACCTCAGGCTTCTTGTGAGGAGGTTGACTCTTGAATACAACTCTGTGTTGCTTCCCCGCTAGAGAATCTGAACATTTCTTGATGTGAACACCCTTCACACCTTTCAACAGATTTTTCTTCACTAGCACTGTCATCCCCTTCTCACTCATGTGCCCAAGTCTCTTGTGCCATAAAGCACACGCATCCTCTTTCTGTAATGCATTGACACAAGCAGCATAAAGCTTAGCATGAACATGATACAAAATTGAAACCATGTTACCTTTTGCAACATTCCGATTTCCTTTGGTGAGCTTGTACTATTCATTTCCAAATCTGCTCAAGTACCCATCTATATCAAGCAACCAACCGAGATAATGTTGATCCGAAGGGCCTCAACATGCCTCGCCGACTTGAGGAGTAGTGTCATACCATTTTTTTCAGTCTCCAAGTGCACATCTCCTCTTCCAATGATTTTTGCTCTATCATTATTTCCCATCTTCACAACACCAAAATCACCTGCTATGTAGTTGGTGAAGAGCTCTCTATGAGATGTAGCATGTATGGTCACACTGTTATCTGAAATCCAAGTCATCTCATCACCATTTGCAAGGCTGATGGTATCATCAGAAACTACAGTGATCCTCTCCTCAATGGTGGAAACACTGCTGCCATCATGTTCTTCATGCATAAGAAACATGATCTCCTCTACCGCAGCAATCCGGCCTCCCTGTCACTATCACTGTCGGTTTGCTTCTGAACTTTTTTTCTTTTTCCTTTTGTCTTTCTTCCATTGTTCACAATGCCACTTGATGTGACCCTTCTCATGGTAGTGATGGCATATAATACCAGCATACTTGTCTTTGCCTCTTGATTTTCTTCTACTTCTTTCTCCTCCCTTACTCGGACCTTTTCTCTTGCTTCTCCCTCGTGACTCGGTCACTAACATTTCAGAATGTGAGAAAGAACCGTCCTTATCAGCAATTTTCTAGACTCTTCATTTAGTACCTTAGTCTTCACAAGGTTCCAAGTGACAACTCCATTAGGTGTTGAATTGCACACAGTGACCTTAACGGTCTCCCAAGTGTCCGGTAATGAGCCAAGTAGCAGCAAGGCTCTCACTTCATATTCAAATGTAATTCCTATTGAAGATAGCTGATTTATAATGCCCTGAAATTCATTTACATGATCTGCAATTGGAGTACCCTCCTTGTACCTCAAACGCATCAATTTCTTGATCAAGAACATCTTGTTGGTACCTTCTTTGCGGGCATACAGCTCCTCCAATTTCTGCCATAAGGTACGTGCATGTGTCTCTTCAATGATATGGTTCAAAACATTATCATCCACCTATTGTCGGATGAACCCACAAGCTTGAAGATGAAGTACCTCCCACTGAACTTCTTTCATATCACTGGGCATCTCAGTGGAGAACACCGACATCCAGTAATCCTTCACATATAACAAGTCCTTCATCTTAATATTTCAAGTTTGATAATTTGTACCATTCAAAGAAATTATTTTGTTGGTATTCACTTTCATCTTTCACCACAAGCAAATGCAATCAGCCCAAAACAAATGTTGCTCTGAAACTGAATACAGAACTGGACCTCAGCTCTGATACCACTTTGTTGGGGGAAGAGGATACATGAAACCCCCATGCTGCCTATGGTGAACTCCGAGGATAGCTTCAATCAACAGATATGCATCGGAAATAAAACAACGAGCACATGCACATGTGACACAAGAACATGAAAGTTTAGTTTCCTGAAAACACGAGTGAATTGAAGCAAGTTAGCCCAGTTGAACACGATGTCCTTAAAGAGTTGCAGAGGATAGAGGGCTTTCAGTAAGTAGAAATCTAAACTTTCTATAGTTCTCTGAAATCTTGCTACAGGTAAAGAAAAAGGCTTTCTCTGAAGTGCATTTCTTCAGGTGCCTTCAGAAATCTATAGTGGACAGCGGAGAGACGGGGCCATGGTCTCTCTGCACCGTAGCCCAGGTGGAGGAGACCAAGATCGTTCTCTGGATGGTACCCATCTTCCTCAACTCAATCCTCAGGTACATCCTGGTGCCACTGATCCTCAACTTCACCATGCAGCAAGGGAACACCATGTACACTGGGGAACATCCACATCTCCCCAGCGACGCTCTTCGTCATCCTGACCGTCTTCCAGATGGTGAGCATGGTCCTCTCTCTATCTCGCCACTATCTCCCTAGCGCTCTCTCTCGTCGCCCCGCATCGATCCCTGCGGCGCCGCTAGCCCTCCACCTCCGTTCACCTCCTTCCTCTGCACCCCGTCGACCTCCGCCCTTCTCCTGCCCATGGTGCCACCCCGCCTGTAGTATCCTCTTTGCCGCTAGACGCAGATGTCATCGACCTCGTGCCTCCGACCACCCGACGCTAGCTCTCTCCCTCCCCGGCACTGAGTCGGTCCCTGTCAACCGCGTCTCCCTGCTCTGGCGATCCTCCGCCCTCGACCTTGGCCGGGTCCGTCGCCGATTTCTCATCTGCACGGTCCTAATCGAGGCCACACCTTCGGCACGGTCCTAATCGAGGCTGCACCTTGGAGCTCGCCGCCGCAACACCCGATTGAGAGTCCGGACAAGGTTCAGAGATGTGCCTTTTAAACTGAAGGGTATTTTTGTCTATTCTTATTTCTATATATATATATATATATATATATCTGATGATTATATAGACTAGTAATTTGTTAAACCATGCTAAAGTGGCTATCAGCGACACCTAGACAGAACTGTTTTAGGTACTCGCGTGTCGTGTCTGCGTTCTAAACCCACAAACCCCTCTTGCAAACTGCAGGGGCACAACGGAGGCCACGATGCCGTCGATCGCCGGCGGCGGAGGCCGACGCCTCTTCTCCGCGGCCCGAGGCATCGCCTGGCTGCGCCACCGCCACCTCCAGCGCCCGCTCTTCTCGTCCCTCTCCGGCGGCGGAGGCGACGCCCCGCATCTGCCCGTGGTCATCGTCGGGGCCGGCCCCGTCGGGCTCGTCCTCTCCTTCCTCCTCACCAAATTCGGTAAGCGCCTCCACTCTCTCCGACAGCTACGTTCCAATTCGCGCTTCAGTAGGCTGCACTGTTCGGTGGGGACGAAGATGTGTGGGGAAAATGTAAACGGCGAAGCTGCTTTTGAGGTGTAGCCGTGTGAGAGTATTGCTAATTAGGCTGCACACGATGATTTTTTTTTTAAAAGGCTGCAAACTTCCGTTGATTGGAGCTTAGTCGATTGAATTTCATATGAACTCGTGAAAGTGCCTCTTCTAGTTCGGCTGACATCGACCGCTGCTGACCATTTAATCCAAACCTTGCAGGCATCAAATGCACGGTCATAGAGAAAAGTACGGAGTTCACACGGCATCCCCGAGCGCATTTCATCAACAACCGCACCATGGAGGTGTGTGTTTACCTGTCAATTGCACCCCAGCATTGCCATTTCAGCCTTTTGTATGTATTACTACTGTGACCGGTGATTTAATAGGAAGGGTGCTTTTGACAGATCTTCCGCAAACTCGACGGCTTGGCCGGGGACATCGAGAGGGCTCAGCCGCCAGTGGATTTGTGGAGGAAGTTCGTGTACTGCACTTCGCTTTCCGGGTCCATTCTTGGCTCCGTCGATCACATGAAGCAGGAAGGCTAGTTCAGTTCCTTTCATGTTGAGCGCGCGACCTTTTGCGTGTATCTGCATATGTCGTTTGGCTGACGATTGTTTCGTGCAGATTTCGACAAGGTCATCAGTCCTATATCGGTTGCACACTTCTCGCAGTACAAGCTAGTGGATCTGCTACTCAAGAAACTGGATGGTGTTGGCTTTAGGACGTGTTTTCCTGATGAGCTCGGTGGTAGCTCCACTCAAGATTTACCTCTCGAAAACAAGATACTGATGGGACATGGGTGTAGTTCCATTCAGCTGACCGATGACGGCATTCTTGTTGGAGCTTCATATAACAATGGGGGGAGGATGCAGGAGCGGAAGCTTCACTGTGGCCTTCTTCTAGGGGCAGATGGTGCTCGAAGCAAAGTGCGGGAATTGGCTGGTATATCTATGAAAGGTGAAAGGGACTTGCAGAAATTGGTCAGTGTTCATTTTGTGAGCAGAGATCTTGGAAAGTATTTATCTAGTGAGAGGCCCGGGATGCTGTTCTTTATTTTCAACCCTGATGCAATTGGTGTCCTAGTGGCACATGACCTGGAGCATGGGGAATTTGTATTGCAGGTATTTCAGATTAGCAGACTGTTGCACTTAGTATGTTGTTTATGCTGAAGGAAGTAGGATGGTTAATATGTTTTTTCTTACTAAGTGCTCTATATGACTGCTAATTTCATGTTCTGTTTTATGTTCAGGTTCCGTTTTATCCACCTCAACAGATGTTTGAGGATTTCAGCAAGAAGGTAATTTCAGTTGATTATTTGTCTTGACTCTAGTCTTTGGCATCTCCTGCCTCATTCACCAGTGTAAATCTACTTAAAAAAAATCCTGCAACCAATTCTGTATAACCTTGTATTTCCGAAATACTTGTTTTGTACTAATATTCAATGAAGAAGTCATTTGAAATCCTTAGAAATTAATATGTAATAAGTAGGTGAGTCTGCAGAATAAATTTTCATATTTAGAAGCCTCTCTCCTTGTTCCCCATATGCCTTTCTTTTTTTTCCTAGGTGTGTGAGCAAATTATTGTCAAATTGGTTGGATGGGAGCCAGAAGATATCCAGGTTTTAGACATAAAACCATGGGCGATGCATGCTGAAGTTGCAGAGAAGTATGTTGGCTGCAACGATCGTGTACTCCTTGTTGGTGATGCTGCTCACCGTTTTCCTCCTGCTGGTGGTTTTGGTTAGTTGTTTATCTTCAAATTTGATAGTGAAAATTATGTTGAGTTTCTTTGTTATGCATGCAAAGTTCAAATGTATAAACAAATGTGCACTTTCTGAATTTTTTGTTTTTGCAGGAATGAACACTGGTGTTCAGGATGCACATAATTTGGCTTGGAAATTGTGGTTACTGCAAAATGGCATTGCTGCCCCATCAATAATACAAACTTATGAGTCAGAGCGCAGACCTGTTAGATTCTTCTTGCATGCCTTCTGTTCATTCATTGCTATTATCTGTGCACCAAACTACTGAAATATACTATTCATGCTTCTTTATTATGGCAGGTTGCCATTTTTAATACAGAACTTAGTTTGGAAAACTTCAAAGCAGCAATGTCTATTCCTGCTACCCTTGGCCTCGATCCAACTATTGCAAACTCAGGTAATATGTCCTCCTCCTGCATGAAAAGTAAATGTTGACAACATGTACATCTGTGCTCAAGTCATAGTTGAATGCTTTTAACTCAGCCCTTGGCATTTTTTGGTCAGTGCACAGAGTAATCAACAGCATCCTAGCGCCAGTCATTCCAAGAAATTTACAGAAGGTGGTTCTAGAAGGGCTGTTTTCCATTGGTCGGACACAAGTCTCAGACTACATTTTGAGTGAGAAAAATCCCCTCGGATCCTCAAGACTAGCAAAACTGAGAAGTATTCTCGATGAAGGAAAAAGTCTGCAGCTGCAGTTTCCTGCAGAGGATCTTGGCTTCCGGTTAGCCCAATTATTGTGGATTATATATTCTTTAAAAGAACTTCAGTGTTTCAGTTTACTTGATGGGACAGCATGAGTAGACCACATACCCCTGGCAAAAAAATGCTGAATCCTCAATAAACATAACCAAATAGGCCAGTTTCGTACTTAATTAGATCTTATCTGTCTTTCAGGTATGAAAAAGGAGCCCTAGTTGCTGAAGATTGTGCCAAAACTACTCATCAAGCAGATAAACTGAACCATTCTAAGAGGTCATCAGGAGAGTACATCCCATCTGCTAAGGTCGGTTCACGGCTACCTCACATGTCGGTGAGAGCACTGTCAGCTTCGAACGAGGTTTGCCCCTTTAACGCCTAAATAGCATATGCATTTTTAGCCATTCCTGCACCTTTGTATAAATTGTGACCTTGATGAACTCTTACAGAGTGTGTTCTCAACAATGGACTTAGTAAGTGGGGATAAAGTTGAGTTTGTCATCATTATTGCACCACTGGACGAGTCATATAAGCTTGCCCGGGCTATGCTGAGGATAGCAGATGAACTGGAGCTATCAGCCAAAGTATGTGTTATGTGGCCACATGGTTCAGTCGAGACGGAAGTAAAACAGAGCATATCTGAGTTGGCACCCTGGACAAACTATGTCGATGTCGAGGAAATACCTAGGACACCTGTTAACTCATGGTGGGAGATGTGTCAGGTAAGTAAGAGAAGCGTTATTTTGGTTAGGCCTGATGAGCACATAGCATGGAGAACAGAACCTGACATGGTGAGAGATGCTCATTCAGAAGTTAGGAGAGTCTTTTCTGAAATTTTGAGTTTAAATGGGCCCCACGTGTAAAGAATCCTTTCAGTAACCGGCTGGATTCCATTGTCAATAACCTCAGCTACAACATGTGACACTGACCATTGCATATATGAATTATTGGCATGATCCTCAGTTTGTTTGTTCATATCTTCTCACATATGTTGATAGCATTAGCATACATTTGACATGAACTTTCCACAGACGATTGCATCAATCTGAATAAAATTATCTTTGTCACATGATATTAGATAATTGTGTTGTGAGCTTCTTGTTTGTGAGGGACTGGACCAAATCAACTAGGTGATGTTCTCCAAGATTTCTTTGTTAAGCTAAACCCCGAGACCGGTTGTTCAAACCTTTGATAACCAAGGTCATTCTTTGCTAAAGATCGAATCCAAATTTCCCCTTATCTTCTATATTTTCTTTGTTACACTAAATCCCGGAGATTCGAATCCAAATCACCCCTATCTAAACAGGCTTTAAATAGCGGAACTAGTATGATATTGAAATCACTGACAGTCACTTCTGAGATTTCACCAGAACAGTGAAGTGATCGAATAAATGCTCTGTACATCAAGCCCGAGAACATCACCTGAACATACAATTATGTGCTATCAAAACTTGATCGATCTTCAACAGCACTACCACACAACATTACACATCGTACAGAATACCTAAGTTACAGAAACACCAGAGAAGCTTCTTCTCGGGTCTCCGCAAATGCTAGCAATTCTCCTGCACCTTCAACACAGCACCATCATACAACACTTGTCAATACAAGGACAATTTTCCCTGCAGTAGCTATCATACACCCAAGCAATGCACCAGCGACGACCTGGGAGCAATCCAGTTAACAATATGTTAGTAGTACACAAGCAGATAGTAGTAATGCAAATATGGCATCGCTTTCGATCTGCCAAACTACACTAAAATGAACAACGAAAAGGACATTCGAGCAAACCTGGGTCGGAGTATGGCCTAAAAGTTCACGCAATGGTCTTGTTTCAGACAAGGGATGTTCAGAAGGAAGTTCACAGACTATTTGGTTCAGCACCTAAAGGATAGAGAAAATAAGGACATTTATTTTTGTTACTTTCATGTAATAATATGCCCATGCAGTCAGAGTGTACACAATTTGACGGCGCCTCCCTAATACTAGTATTGACATGCTTTTGAATCCGCATTGTTACATACCGCTGCTTGCTTTCCAGCATGTAATCTGATACCGGAAGCATCGTACATTACCTGCCAATCAATTGACAAGACAGAAATTCAAAGACCTCATCCATATGAATTATAGGAAACTAAATTTGAAACGCTGCACAATCCTAACACTGAGCATGAGTTAGTATGTCAAACTCACATAGAAGCAAGTTTTTTCATCTTCAAACAAACATGAGATGAGATGGATAACCTACCACACTTGCAAATATCGTTGATGTCGCAAAGAGGGCACTGCCAAAGCCATCTTGGAAGCCAATCGCTACTGATAATGCTGTAACTGTCGCGGAATGCGACGATGGCATGCCGCCAGAGCCAATAAGCTGCTTAGGATCCCATCTTTTCTCCTTGTACCTGCGTTCCAGAACCAATACACATTAAACCTATTGCAGCATTGGTCTAGGAAAACTTATTCAACACTAACAAGCACAAAAATGCGCCATAGAAACACAGTAGTTGCTTATGATAGTCAGGATTATTCTCAATTAGGACTCTGAAGAAAGAAGACATTTCAAAGTGTAAGGACCATCACAAGCACAAAAAGGCGCCATAGAAATACAGTAGTTGCTTATGACAGTTAGGATTATTCTCAATTAGGACTCTGAAGAAAGAAGACATTTCGAAGTGTAAGGACCATCACAAGCACAAAAAGGTGCCATAGAAATACAGTAGTTGCTTATGACAGTTACTCGGATTATTCTCAATTAAGACTCTAAAGAAAAGAAGACATTTCGATGTGTAAGGATCATCACAAGCACCCTTGGAAGTTGCACACTGAAAACAGAGGCCGGGGGGGAATTCATAACTATTGATCTCTTACTACAAGAGATTAAATTGCACAAATTTCTAGCCTGTCATTGTCTCACATCAATTCCTGACTTGGATATGACCGAGGAACTCCGAACTAAACATGCAGTTTGGGAGCCCGTGGATTGCAGCAATCTAGCAACGCGTTCAAGCTGAATAGATCCAAATGCATCCTCAGACCCGCCAACACTCGTGCTTAATTCGAATAAATCGCTACAGAATTCCTTCGCGTTCACCTCAACTTTTTTTTAGAAGTTACTATAAATAACGAAAGAGACAAACGCATTCCCCGGTCATGAATTCGAGCGAGTAATAAAATGATATAAAAAAAAGGGGAACCAGCTATCAACGTCCGATCCCAGGACCTGAAGAAATCCGCAATTCCGCACGCTAAACGAAGCAAGCGATGGAAGACGAGACTTAATTTGACCCACGGAATCACCAGACGCCTCCCGGGGCCGGATCCCGCGAGCCCGAGCAGCGCCCGCCGGACACCGCGATTTCCACGGCCAAACAGACGCGACGAATGGACGCCACGGGAAGAGGAGGGAAAGGAGGAAAGGTCAAAGCAGGAGGAGGAGTTTGTAGGTGGTAAAAATAATAATTACCCGGTGACGAAGAACTTGATGGTCTGCGCGATGGCGAAGCCGAGCAGCGCGGCGATGAGAGGGTAGTTGTGGAAGACGGCGAGGCAGGAGAACCCCACGGCCGAGGCGGTGTCCGGCGGCGACGAGGAGGCGGCGGCGCCATCACCACCGTCCCTCATGGTGTGTGTTTTTCCTTTCCTCCTCCTCCTCCTCCTCCTTGGCTCCTCCTCCTGGACGGCCGGCTATTCCCGGTGTGTATATAACGTTACTAATAGCGATTTCCCCTAAATGCCTTCTCTATTTATACCCCCTCCCCCTCCTTCCTATTCCAAAATTCCCTGCACCAATGGCGATCCCGCCTAGTGTCCTCCTTCTCTCTCCCTACACAAAAGAAAAGAATTTTCCTCTCCCAAAAAAACTCTCTCCTAAAATTTCATTTTCTCGTTCCCGCAAAAAAAAAACATTTCATTTTCTCTCTGAAAAGAAAGCTGCTGCTGGTCATGATTATTGTACCGGTGAGCTGCCGATCGCGATGATGATTGGGGGGGTCACTGAAGAGTATCGTACGGGGAGCGAAGCGACTGGGGCGAATATGCCTCTGGGCGAGAGTACGTTGCCGCGGATTAACAATCAGCGCGAGGTTTTGTCCGGTTGCTGATCCGAATTTTGTTTCGTTTTCTTTGGACTTGGGATTCGGTTAAAGCTCGCTCGGTCCCATTGCTTTGCGTGGTTTGGAAAAAAAAAAACGGGACGGTGACCTCAGTTGACGGCGACGGTGCCATGCCAAGATGGTGGGTCGGCCGGCCGGCTCACGGCAACTACATGAGCACCGGCCAGCATAGCTCGCATGGTTTTTGTTAGGGGAAAAAAAGCTTATCGTGCATGACCAAGTGCATTGCATGGTTTGTATCATGGCATGCATAACCATCCTTGGATGTTGATGATCGTAACAGTCATAGTAATTTCGTACATGTTTGGAAATATGTGAAGATTTGCTATGTAGTACTCCCTTCCTTTCAAATATAAGATATTTTTGCATTTTTCTGAAAACGCATATATCTGGATATCTTTCCGTGTAGGTTCAGAGCAAAATGAATGAACATACACCTTAAAATACGTCTAGATATATGTGTTTCATAAAAAAAAAGTTTAAAACATCTTATATATCTAGAACGGATGAAGTAGTATGTATGCAGGTAGTGAAACTTTAGTCACCTTTGCTGGACAACATTTCGTTCCCCGAGGCGGTGTCCGGCGACGACGAGGCGGCGGCGGCGCCATCACCACTTTCATGGAATACTCTTGCTCTTCGGTGTCCGGAGCTCAATTTGGCAGGTCAATTCACTCTCCAATGGACTGTCTTGTTTGCAAGAATTAGGCTCCCCAAAATATGAACTTTTTTCTTTGCTTAGAGCATCTCCACCCCCCCAAGGGCCAAAAAAAGGCTAAAATCAGGCCGCTGAAGAGAGAAAACGCGCCCAACCGCACCCCCTATACCCAATTTCTGCGTCGGCGCAACAAAAAATCATCCGGCGCCCTAGGCAAACCACAATCCAAAGGGAGGTGGGAATCGGGGGCACCGGCTAACTCCATGCCTAATTAAAACATGCCATGTGTCCTTCCAGGCCCACATTGTTTCTCTCTCCTCCTTCCCTCGCCTCACACACCATGGCACATCCCGTTCCTAGACCTCACCTCACATGCCATGACGAGCTCCTGCCTGACGCGTCGGTCGTCGGCCTCATCCGCATAGCGCCGATGGCGACCTCGCGCGCTGTCTTCCCCATGCCTGGAGCTCCAGCTCCGACGCGTTCTCTAGCTCGGCGGACGACGCGCTCCATCCAAAGGCGTCGCGGACCCGACGGGCTCCAAACCGGACGTGGCTCCATACCCCCCCCCCCATTCTAAAAAGTTAGTCAGAGCCCCCTCATACGAGCAAAAAAATGCTCTTGCCGGAGCTCGTATGGGAGGGGGAGTGGAGATGCTCTTATTATCCAAAACCGGGTGTGGACAGCGGACCGACTTGAAAGAAGGGGATGGCCGAATGGGAGGATTTGCCCCCTTTGTCGACACGAGAACAAAATGGTGTGTCACTTTCTCTTCCAATGCCGCTACTCTTCCCGAATTTGGAACATAGCGGAGGATTGGCTCGATTTATCAATCTTAGACCCTTCAGATTGGCAATTTTATGATGTCCTTTTTTGGTGGAGCAAGGTACTCATCTCTCATGGCGAAAGGAGGAAAGCTACGCCATCCCTCATCATGCTAATCACTTGGGAACTTTGGAATGAGAGAAATGCGACGATTCTAAAGAACAAGTGCACTATGTCGTCGACCGTCTTCGATAGAATTAAGCTAGAGGCTAAGTCGTGGGTTCTAGCAGGTGCTAAACATTTGGGT
Organism: Avena insularis; assembly: GCA_023614405.1. Lineage (NCBI taxonomy): Eukaryota > Viridiplantae > Streptophyta > Magnoliopsida > Poales > Poaceae > Avena > Avena insularis. The sequence continues at coordinate 418,656,442 of CM042691.1, forward strand.
CATATTTGATGTTGTTTATAACCAAAACTTTGAACTCTCTTCTGCTTAGGGCATCTCTAACCGATGTACAAAAATCCTCTAACCGCAGCTAACCATAGCCCAAAAGGCTTTAGAGGAGCAAATATTTTACTCATCGGTGTCTCCGATCCCTATATTTACTCATCGGAGGCACCGATGAGTAAAAGATTCCCTCCTCCTTTTTTGCGTTCACACTTAAAATCCCCCACCCCACCTCGAGCTCTCCTCCGTCTCCGGCGACCACCGCTTCCAATTCCTCCCTCCCGCCGGCCCCTCCCTTCCGCGATGGCCGGATCATCTCGCTGGCCGTCTCCGCCACCCATCCCCAGCGCGCGCCGGCACCGGAGCCCCCCCTCCCGCCACGAGCTCCTGCGATCGCTTCGTATTACTCCTCCCGACGCCGTTCCCCTCGTCGATTGTCGCCACCAAAACGTCGCCAGCAGCCCCGCCGCTCCGTCGGAACCCTCAATCTGTCGGTGCCCCTGACGCCGGTGTACCGCGGCATGCGGGAGCGGGAATGGGGCACCTGGGTGTCGGAGATCACCGACCGCAACACCGACAAGAAGGTTTGGGTCGGCTCCTTCCAATCCGCCGAGCAGGCGGCGTGGGCGTTCGACATCGCCAACGTGCACCTCCACGGGAGCGAGTGCGGCAAGCTCAACTTCCCGCTGGAGGTGCCGGGGCCGGTGCCGAAGGTGGAGCCGCAGGGGCTCCGCTTCGTCTCTACGCGCGAGCGGCGGAAGGACAGGGAGGCGCGCGGACGCCTCGAAGCAAAGCGCCGCGACTCGACGATGGTGGCCGTGCTCGCCGGCTACAACCCCGAGCTCATCGATAAGGAGCGGAAGGCGCTGGAGGCCTTTGCCGAGGCCCAGCGCAAGGCCGACGCCGCAGCGGGGAAGCAGGTGAAGAAGGAGGAGGAGGCAGGGCCATCGGCATCTCCGACGCTGGCCACGGTGAAGAAGGAGGAGGAAGAGGACTAGGAGGACGTGCCACCGACGCCGAAGCCAGCGGTGATCGAGCTCGACTCTGACTCCTCCTCTTTCGAATGGGAAGATGAAGATTAGGGTTAGGTGGTCGAATTCGGTCGAATTTTGTCAAATTCGGCCGCCTTTTGGTTGTAGTATGTAAATACTATGTTGAATATATGCGTTAGTTTGAAATTCGGTGTGAATTCGGTTGATTTTGATCGAATTTGAAGGTGATCATTTGATTTACTCAGCTAACTATAGGAGATCGGTTAGGAACGGTTACCGGTTAGAGGAGTATTTTTTACTCCTCTAACCGATTTTGGACAGTTTACTCCTCTAACCGATTGGGGATCGGTTAGAGATGCCCTTATTCAATGAATCAAGGTAAATCTTTTGCCTTTCTTCAAAAAAAAGTTTGATCACGTTTTATGCATTTCACTATGCTGTGATACGGTTGGTTATTTGGGATGAAGGCTATGTAAAACAAGGAACGCACACCTCACATGCTGGAAAGGCCAGACATGGGTGAAGGAAAGGGATTGCGGTACAAGCGTGATAATTTAAATAAAAATAACCCAAACTCGAAACAAATTTAAATAATAAACCTATGCCAAAACAATTTCACAGAGACTAACCCTTTTCTGCCACTCCCGTCCGCGCGGCGCTGCAATCAATACTGCCGCGCCATCTCCAACAGCGCTGCACATATGACACGCTGGCCCCGTGGGCCATGGCGCCGCAGCGATGCCAAGCTGGCTCGACCCTGCAGCTCCAACCACACTGGCGCCGCACATACCCCTGCTGCTCCCGTCGGTGCGGCGCGGTAGCCCGTGCCACGCTGGCGCGTGGGCCCCATGCAGCGTTAGTGCCGCGCCACACACAGGCACGCACGCACTCAGCGCCGCCAAGCAAGCACGGCGCCGCAAAGCATCACTAAGGCAGCAGGCTCGGCCCGGCCCGACCCTCTTCTTCCTCTTCCTCTCCAACTCCTCACAGAGAACAAGCACACATGGCGGCGGCTAGGGTTGACCTCCCCCTCCTCTAATCCTTCTCCAATCTATCAATTTTGCCCGTGGATCTTGTTGTTGAGCACCCCCTCCAGGTATTTGTCTAAGAAATCCCCCTCTTTGTCCAATGAATCTCACTAATTTTGATAGTTTAGGGAAACCCTAGTTCATCCCAAAATCAAGACATATAGTTGAATTCTTGATTACTTAAAGGAGGATAGATATGTGGTAGTGTGTCTAGATATATGTGATATGTGGAAACCCTAGTTCATCCCAAAATATTAGTATGTATGTTCATATATAGTGGCCACATAGAGATGTGCTTGTCAAATATTAGTATGCTTGTCAAATATTAGTATGTATGTTCATATATAGTGGCCACATAGATATGTGCTTGTCATATATAGTGGCCACATAGTGATATGTGGAAACCCTAGTTCATCCCAAAATATTAGTATGTATGTCAAATATATATGTTTAAAATTATATATGTGCTTGTAGCTTGAAACTACATGCTTGAAATAAATTTGTAGTATTTATGCTCATATAGATATGGTTGTTAGCAATACTTCATCATGTGCTTGTTAGCCCACATAAAATTTGCTCACATAAAATTTGCTCACATAGATATGATCATATAGAAAGCACTCTATTCATATTAGTATGCCATTTACAAATTACTCACATTTTTAGTTGTACTTTCTTTTTTAATTATATAGTATGTCAGAATCGGAAGAGGAAGAAACCCATGCCCCAACCTATGTAGAACCCGGGTATGTCGAAGGCACATCGCTTCTTGAGACAACGTATGATAAGCGTCATCGTGCCTTCCTGATGACCGAGCGGGTAAGAAAAATAAACCCAAATATTCATGTTGTGTTGCTAAAGTTTGATGGAGATGTTATAATCGAGCTTGTATGTGTGCAGACTCTTGTTCCCCTACGACTGAGGTATCACGGGCATTTCCAAGAGATGATGTCATACGATGATCGGTACACGGTGCACATCCAAACACTAGGACTGCTCCCATTCATCCATATGGTCAACCGTGGTACACCGCACATGAACCCTGTTGCCATCACCGCGCTTGTCGACCGGTGGAGGCCGGAGACGCATAGCTTTCACCTCCGTACCGGTGAGATGACTGTGACTCTCCAGGACATGTCCATGATCCTCGCACTCCCTATCCAAGGGGATCCGCTCTGCATTAACACATCCTCTGACAACTAGCGTGACCGGATGTGTTCCCTTACTGGTGGTAAGTGTCCCGGTGACACTATAAACAAACAGGGAGTAAAATTGAGGGTCACAGTCGGGGATACTTTCAAGTGGATATCACAGAACTTCAGTACATGCCCTGAGAATGCTAGTGATGATGAGGTCATGATATATGCTCGTGTTTATGTGTGGTATGTTATCACGAAGACTATATTTTCTGATGGTAAGGGCAACATGGCTCACTGGCACTGGCTGAAGGCTTTGACTAAAATGGATAAGAAATGGAGTTGGGGTTCAGCGGCATTGGCCTTCTTGTACGACAGGTAATGAAGTGCTTACATTTTTCCCATCTTTACATGTGCTCTTTGAATGTCCCCATGATTAAACTTAGTTTGCTTTGGTGCGTAGCTGGACGAGGCTTGTCGAAGGACTGGTCCTGAGGCTTACATTGGTGGTCCATTGCTACTTCTCTCGGTGTGGATGTGGGAACGCTTTTCAGTTGGACGGCCCAATAAAATGCCCGCCAAGGATTATATCGATGGAGCGAACCGATCGAGGTGGCCAACTTGGGCTTACAATTGGGACGTGGTCTCCAAGCTCCCAACCAACCTACAAGCGGCGCATATTAGATACACCAATGAGTTTGACAACCTTCTCCCGGAGCAAGTAAGAATTTCCAACCCATATATACCATTTAGCATTCCATTCAACTACTTTACTTATTGAACTATCTTGTGTGTGATTAAGGTTGTATGGGAGGTATATGGTCCTAGGGACAATTTTGGTTGCGAGGATTTTCGTCTTAACCCGCAGTGCGATGCCGAATGTAATCTTTGGTACATGCAGTGCCCCATGATATGCATGTGGGTTGTTGAGAATCATATGCCGCAGCGGGTTATGAGACAGTTTGGTCTCTATTAGTCTACCCCTCCGGATTGGCAGGACACCGGCATCGAGCTCCACCGGTAAGAATTGCTTCTATACATGTTTCCCAATATGATGTATGATAGTTGTGTGTGCTAAATAAATTGCGATTTGTTCATACACAGGTTGGACAGGCTTAAGAGCAAGAAGACGGATTGAGACAAGATTCACCAGAAGCACGTGTCTCGATTTCTCATTTGTGTGAAAGAAGCTAAGAAATCAAAAAGAATGATCGCACAACCCCATTGTGAGGATGCTTTCAGTGAGTACCTCCGCTGGTTTCTAGACAACACTCCTGTTAAGATCCTACCAGATGCCTATCCAGAAGACATTTTGGAAGAGCCGCTGCCTGGTTTTGACGACCTAAGCAACCTTGAGTACAACCAGATTATCAGAGAAGGGCGCCAAACCTCCTTTGCTCCTGTGATCAACTTTGCGGTAAGTCAGATAGTTTTTATTTGTGTTACCACCTCAACAAAATATATAATCCATGTCTTCATTTCCTTGCATGTCAGCACACGGAGGTCCAGAAGCAGGCGGATGAATTGGAGGGTGCTTTAGAGTATCCAAGGAACGAGGAGGGCCATAACAAGTTAAGGGAATTCGTTAAGCGGCAGGCACAAAAGTTACGTCGTCTCGCGAATTTGCTTGGTTGCCAGGACCCTGAGGTTGCAACTTCATCCAAGCAACGGGCCAAGTCGACATCAGAAGAGGAAGGTAGCCCCAAAGAACAGCAATCTACTACGGTATGACATAATATGACCATTGTTATCCTTTAATCAATTGCCATGTATCACAACTCAACTGAGATCATTGTTCTCACTCTAAAGGCCGAAGATGAAGATGAGGCCGTGCCAGACGACATGCTATTGGAGAGGTACCGAGTACAAGCCCGCAATCAAACTAAGCCCAAGGTACGGTCCGCAATCAAGCTTAGGCCAAGGAACCCTCCAATTATCGAGTCCGAGGATGATGAGGAGCCGCGCCAGAAGATGCCTCCGAGAAGAGGAGGCAAGAGTAAGCGTGCGAGAAAGTAGTGAACTTGTTGGAAGTGAATTTGTTGGATCCTATGTTGAAAGTGGACTTGTTGGATTCTATGTTTGTGTGAACTTGTTGGAATTTTCTTGTGGAACTTGTTGGATCCTACGTTGGAAGTGGACTAGACCACAACTTGTTGGAATCTTCAACACAAATATTGTGTTCATGTCTCAAGCATTTATCCTTCTACTTCAATGTTGCATACACAATGTTTCTTTCAATGTTGCGATATTTTTGCAAACTTAAGAAAAAATGGCGAACAGAAAGACCACAATGCCTAGGTTAAGGGGCTAAGGGCACACTCCAGGCCTGCAGCGCCATGGGCGACGGCGTTGCACCCTCGAACTTGGCGCCGTCGAGGTGGCGCCCGCCTCCTCTGGCCTACCCCTATCTGAGCCAGTATGGCTGCTGCGTCGAGGCGAGGGGCGAGGCGCCCGCATACGTCGCGCGCGGCCGGTCGCGGCGCCCGCACTTCCTGGCGTCGCGCCGTCGAGCGGCAGCTGGCGCGCCAGTGGTTGAGTACTGACCCCATCGGTGTTGCGCCGTCCGGTGTGGCGCCGCACTCCTCCAGGCCTGCCGCGCCGTCCAGGGTGGCGCCGCACTCCTGGCCTGCCCCTTACCCTCCTATACATATGGTGTGGCTGCCACGCCGGGGGCCAGGGAGGCGCCGCAGCCACACGTGCTGCGCCGGCCGGTGTGGCGCCGCAGTTCACAGGCGTGTCGCACCGTCCAGGGTGGCGCCGCAGCCGCACTTCGAATTAGTTCGAGTACTGACCCCATCGATGCTACGCTGGCCGGTGTGGCGCCGCACTCCTCCAGGCCTGCCACGCCACGCCCTTGTGGCGCTGCGCTCGAACTGCCGGCGTCACTGTGGCGCGCGCTCTGGCACCTGCCTTACCCCTATCTGAGCAGTGCGGTACATCACGCGGGGCTGTGAGGCGCGCAGCCTGCAGCGTCGCGCCGTCCGGTGTGGCACCACTCTTCTCTAGGTGTGACGCGCCATCCAGCGTGGCGTCGTAGCCGCACACTTCGAAATAAGTGGAGTACTGACCCCAGGGCTGCCGCACCACGCGAGCTGGCACTACACACTCCCAGGGCTGCCACGCCGTCCAGGGTGGCGCCACACAGAACTTCTCCAGGCCTGCCCCTTACCCCCTATACAGATGGTGCGGCTGCCGCGCTGGGGGCCAGGGAGGCTCAAATTCCTCGCCGTTTATAAGTCTAGAAATGGACATAGTTTAGAAATGGATCACATAATTCAATACACATAGTTTAGAAATGGATCACATAATTCAATACACATAGTTCAGAAATGGATCACATAGTTTTCCCATCCAATACGCATAGTTCTCAAAATAAGTTCAGCTTAACACATCGCACGACGAAATAGTTCATCTCGAGACTCGCTGTCTATAATTCTAGAACACGGGGCCATTTTCCCTTCTTCTTGCGCTTCTCGTCTTCCTCCTGGGAGCGCCACGCCGTTTGACGCTTCCTTTCCCTCTCTGCATCCCGAGCCTCCTTAGCGATGCGCTTCTCTTCCTCTTCTTGCTTGCGACGCTCGTCCTCATGTTGCTTGCGCCTCGCCGCCATCTCCTCGTTACGCACAGCTTCTTGGTACCGATGTCTAACTATTGCACTATCGATCTCCTGGGTAGCCTTCGTAGCTTCAGATTGCTCGAGGTCTATCCAAGTGTAGTACCTGCATACTGGAGGGGGAGACTACAAGATAATAGAGCATGTTATTAATATAATATGGAATAGAGGTTCTTTAATTAGATTGCTTTGTACACATATCGGTGGAGTCTCATATGGGTTGCGGGTACGCAAGGGAGAGCGAGCGTAGTTGGCACACATGAAGACCTTTCTTCCCCAAGTATCGGAATTGTAGTCGATGGACTCCTTAACAATGCAATCATCTTCACACCAACAAATTGGAACCTCCTTTCCATAGGCCGTGGATGTACGATATGCCCTTCGTGGCCTTTCCACTTGATCGGCACAAGGTAGCCTAGCATTGGACCTCCTCTTCCTCTCCTCATCTTCCTTCTCTTTTTTCTTCTTCATCTCTTCCTCTTCCTTCTCTTTTTTCCTCTTCTTATCTTCCTCTTCCTTCTTCCTCTTCTTCTCCTCCGCTTCGTCCTCCTTTTTTCTCAAGTCGCGAGCAAGTTGAACCACCGACTCGAATTCACGAGCAAATGTCTCCTTCCGCTTCCTCTCTTCCTCTTCCTCAACTTCCTTCCTCTTCCTCTCCTCCTCTTCCTCTTTCTCCTTCCTCTCTCTCACAACTGCCAAAGCGTCTGCCCACAACTTTGAGTAGTTCACACCATCCCCATCATTGTTCTTGTTGGCCATACCTATAATAAGGGAAAAGGTGAAAGTTAGTTAAGTAAGCATGAATGTGAAAAATATTGGTTTGAAAATAATAAGCATGAAAGATAGTAAAGTAAAGATAAAAGTGTGATCATTTTTTTCGTCATACCTATGCGCATACGGATTTGGTCCCGCCAAATAACCTATCATACTATCCGGATTTGGTCCACGCCCTCTTCCTCTACCTAGCCCAAGTGATCAACCTCTTCCTCTACTAAGACCAAGTGTTTGACCTCTTTGTTGCCTAGGAGTTTGTTGCCTACTAGCATGTTGGCTACTCCTCCCTTGGCTTGGCACTTGTTGGCTACTTGTCCCTTGGCTAGGAACTTGATGGCTTGGACCACTTTGTTGGCTAGGATTTTGTTGACTTGGACCATTTGTTGGCTACTTCTTGGTTGGCTAGGCTCATTTTGTTGGCTTGGATCGCTTGTGCTTGCTTCATTTCCTTTTGCTCTCTTCCCTTGTGTACAACTCCTAGCATTGTGCCCTTCACCACTACACTTGCCACAACGAGATCTCTCACGAGGCTCTTGAAATTGGTCGTTTCCCGATTCTCGCGCACCAGCACGGACCCATCGGTCCATGTCACTTCTAAAACGCTTTGTCTTGCGTCTACCACGTTTAACCACTTTCCATTCCGGATGGGGCCATAGTTGCAATCCATGGTACTCTGGCCATTGTGATTGGTCAAGGTATGGATGAAATCGAGGATCCCAAGTCATCTTCGTCTTCATGATAGAGAACTCGGACTCTCTAACGGTGCGCTCGTGATTATAATCGATATGGCGCTTCTGAGATGCACATAGCAAGTGAGAACAAGCGAGATGAAGCAACAATGGCCTTCTGCATGTGCAATCACAATTCCTTAGGGAGACTTTGAATGCTCGGCCTCCGTGTTGCACACCATCCGAAGTGGTTCCTCCAGGCTCGACCACTTGGTAAACGAGCTCGTCGTTATCAAAAATCGTGGCAACTTGGGAGTCCGCCTTCCATGACTGAAATGTCATCCAATCATCAACCTTGGGTGGGTACTTGTACTTGTACTCATTTTTGTTCTGTCCTACAATTTGCTTATCCGTTTCAAGTGAGTAGTTCAAACAATAACTATTCAACTTGTCGAATGTGTATCGAACTATTGCAGTGACGGGCAATGCACAGACACCCTTAAGCACCTTGTTGAAGGCCTTTGCCATGTTGCTTGTCATTTGACCATACCTCTGGCCACCCTCATCATAAGCTCGTGCCCACTTGTCCCGGAGTTGAATGTGCCTACCGAGAAACTCTTGACCCTTCGAATCGAGTTTTTTGCTGTTCAACAATCTAAGATATAAGTTTGTGAAACGCCGGTCCGTGAAAGCAAGACAACAATCTTGAAGATCATCAGACAACTCCTTGCTCTTACATGCCCTATAGAAGTTGGAAACAAAATGTCTCATGCACCATCGGTGATGCAAAGGAGGATAACCGGGAATGTCGATCGTCACCGCATTGAGAATTCCTTGATGGCGATCCGAGATGACACATATTTCCCTATCAAGCGGTTATCAAAATACGTAAGAACCACTCCCAATTAACATTGTTCTCCGTCTCAACCAAAGCAAAAGCCAAGGGAAGCAACCGATTATTTGCATCATTTCCAATTGCAATCAAAAGAGTGCCACGGAATTGCTCGGTCAAGAAGGTGCCATCAATGGAGATTACCGGCCTACAATGTTCGAAGCCCCTTACACATTGCTCGAACGCCCAAAAAGCACGCCCAAATACTCGAATATTTCTTCCGTTACGAACCATTGTTTCGGGGCCATATGGCTCGACCACGTGAACCATGCCCGGGTTAGCATTGGCCATTGCTAACAACAACCGAGGGATTCGGCTGTATGATTCTTCCCAACCACCGTACAACATCCTGAATGCGGCTTGCTTCGCCTTCCAGGCCTTCCCATACTTCACCTCATAGTTAAATAGAGCTTCTACAATCTCCATGACCATCTTGATGGTCATTGTAGGAAGTGATGAAATTTGGTTCGAAAGCCTATAGGCGAGGAACTCGGAGGTTAGCTGGCGGTGCTCGTGCTTCACATCTTTGCCATCCACCCTTTTTCCATGGCACATGTGTGTTGACACACAGCTTGAAATGCGCCAATCGGGCCCTCCCTTGTATGGTCTTGCCCGCACAATCCAAGGGCATCCATCATCCTCGCATTTAACAGTGTAACGCTTCTTCACATCCGAGTGTACCACCGTGAATGGCCGATGATACCTAATAGAGAAGTCCTTGATCCATTGCTTAAGTTCCAACAATGTGGCAAACCTAAGTCCTTTTGAAATCCCGTTCCTCTCGTGGCTACCATCCCGGTACGAAGTGGGCCTTGGTCCAAGCACTACACCTTTGCCACCGTCAACCGTGGCTTCATCTGCTAGACTGAGATCGCACATCAAGGGTATCCGAGGATCCCTTCCCAATACCTTCTCGTGCACTTCGTCCTCATCCTTCGTGAACCCCTCTTCATCAACCTCTTGATCAGGGCCATCCTCATCCGAGTCCGATGCATACATTCGAGAATATGGGATGTCGTGATCCATGTTCTCTTGTGTAAGATATAGGTCCAAATCTCCAAGAGTGTTGTCATTGAGCTCCACCTCGTCCTCACTATCCTCGTACTCATCATTGTCCTCTCCCACTGCTTCATCTTGGTTGTTTGAAACGGGGCTCACACGTGTCCTCGCTTCATGTTGTTGGGTCAAAGGAGGCTCAATAAATTTCTCTTGGTTAATGGGTGGAGGACTCCGAGCTTCATATGGGGAGGCAACTTGTATGATACTCTTTTGTATATTATTATCAACCTTTTTTGTGGCAAATAGTTCAAGGGCTTTGTCTTGTGATTCGGCCACCACTTCCTTATATGTAACCCAACGTTGCTCAGAGCTAATACGCATTGTCTTCCAACGATTGTGCATCCCAAATTCAACATTGTGCCTACCTTCCAACTCAACAACATCATTAGGATCAACCCAATTCAAATCTACTCGAACTTGGTGCAACACCTTGGGATAGGTAGGACTACACTAGGTCAATCTCATCCGGGTCCGGCTCAATATTGCCTCTCAAGAATCCATCTTTGTCCGTATGATGAACATGCACAATTCTAGCCATATCTAAAACAAGTATAACAAAACAACGGTAATAAATTCAATAAGTACCTATACCAAATTTTCCACTAACAACATGCTCACAAAACCAAAACCAAAATCAAAACATTATCTTAACCCTAACCCTTATCTTAACCCTAACCCTAAAAATCTTAGCTACCTACACAAGAAGGCTTAGTATACCAATCCTATACCAATACTAACTCTAGATATCTACCAAACATACCATTGCTCCATACAAATTTACATATTCAATGAGGTTCTAGATTTGGACGAATTTTGCAAAATATGAACAAATAACTTAAAATTTGTGGGTGAAATTGAGGGAAGTAGAGGAGAATACCTTGGGGAAGCGATTGGGCAAGAAATCCTCCTAGTTTTCCTTCGAATCTTGTGATTTTGGTGGAGATTGGACTAGGGGAGAGAGAGAGCCGCCGCCACCACCTTCTTGCTCGGGTGAAAATGGGACAAGAGGAAGAAGAGGGTCGGGCCGGGCCAAGCCCCGCGCGTCTTAGTGATGTTGCTTGTGCGGCGTGCTTTCGTGTGGCGCCAGGTCTTGGCGTCGGCCGTGTGTGGCACTAACGCTGCATAGGGCCACGCGCCCAGCGTGGTATGCTGTGCGCCACCGACCAGCCAGCAAGGGTATGTCTTGGCGCCAGTGTGGCTGGCGCTGGCAGAAAAGGGTTAGTCTCTGTGAAATTGTTTCGACATAGGTTTATTATTTAAATTTGTTTCGAGTTTGGGTTATTTTTATTTAAATTACCTACAAGCGCCCATTCTTGCGCAAGCGTTTGCACCCACGGAACGCCAACACTTTGCACCAACCTTCACGTACAAACCACAACCTGTAACGGTCTGTGAACGTAGCGTCCTGGGTTGGTGTGGATAAGTCCCAATCAGAAAAAGGCTTCAATTCAAAAAAAAAATTTGAATTGCAATTCAAATTAATTAGTGTGAGGAACATAGATTAGCAACAACATAAGAATCTGTAAAAACCACGTTTTTTCTTGTAGTACTAGAGTAGAGTCAAAGTTGGATCCACAACAAAAACAGTCAAGCTGGCTTGGTTTGACATTGTCCTGCCCTAAAACCTCCTTTGCATTCCACCAGCAAATCATTTTTTGTAGTACTAGAGTCGAGTCAGAGTTGGATTCCACTCTAAAAGACTAAAACCAGTCGAGCTAGCTTGTTTTGACACCGTCCTGTCCTAAAATCTCATTTTGCGTTTGATGACAACAAAACCATCATAGGCGAAATCAGAATTACAGCTTTTGACTGCCACAAAGCTACCGAATATTCACATCTCTGATAACATACCAAAAACAACCACATCTAAAACTCTAAGGCTACGCCACAATCTAACCTAACCTATCATTTCGTGATGTAGTACCGGTTGTGCGGGGCGAGGGGATCGTTGATCCTCTCGAAGTCGAGGTCCATCCCGTCGTCGAACTCCTCCTCGGCCTCTGGCGGCTCCGACGCCTCCCGCTGCCTCGCCCTGGCCTCCGCGGCCTCCATCCGCGTCTTCTTCTGCACGTAGTCCTCGTACGACGTCTCGCACCACTTCGTCGCGTCCCCGATGATCTGCTGGTTGTGCCGCTCCACGTCCCTCTCCAGCTTCGTCTTCTCCGTGTTCCTCGGCTCGCCCCAGTAGTCGTACCGGTACATCGGCTTCGACTCGTCGTAGTAGTCCTTGCCGTACACCACCGTCTCGTCCACGTCGTACCGCCCGGGCTCCTCGATAGGAAGGCCCAGGGCTTTCCGGCTGCCAGTTTAGGTGGTTTTTTAAGAGCCTGTGTGTGTTGGATGTGATGGAAGTTGAAGCGGAGAGAGAGATTAGCTGCAGTTACCAGCATATGTCTCTCAGGAGAGCCTCCCTTTCTTCATAAGAACGGCGCCACTGTAGAAGATCGTACTCGTCCATCTCTTGGTTACGTCGGAGCTTGTCAACTTTATAGTCCTCTCCTCTTTCCTGTGCTTCCTCTTTAAGTTTTTTTATCGCCTGCGTCATTTAAATTTTCAGCATAAACCAAGGAATTATATGACTGACTAACGAAATCTGCCCGATGTGGGGAAGAAATGGCACCTGACGCTCAGCGCGAGCAGACTCCATATCAAGTTCTTTGATATTTACACTCTAGCAGAAAAGGTTCAGACCAAGAATGAGCCTTCCATTAAGGGACAGCTGAAAACTTTGAAATTAACATCCTATGATGCTCAAAGTAACCAGGACACATGATTACGTACCACGACTTTCTTTTTAAGCGTTGAATCTTTGTAACGTGCTTCAGTGTACTGATATCTGTTTTCTTCATCGAATGAAGACGTATCAACTGTCGACTCGTATGTTGTATCCTTGAATTTATCTGGATTTTCATCTTCATGGTCTAAAATCATCTGCTCTGCGTTATGCCATTCCCAAAGCTGCAAGCAAATAAAAAGATTCCTGTTAAGCCTATTGAATGGGTGGTAGGATGATAAACACTAGCAGGAAGTAAGAAGAATAAAGATGTGTGGCTGTACCGTTTCAACAAAGGGGTGATCTGACACCAAAGGCTCAGTTTCCATGTCTTTCGAAGGCTTTTTCCTAGGAATGGGCGGCCTTCCACCTTCACGCTGTCAGTGCATATAAAGGTAAAGGTAAGATGCACACATAACACTAGAGAAGTAACTAAGTAAGAGCAGAGTGGATGAGAAAAACCTAAGGGAATTACTAGATTGAACATAGTCACAGAAAACAGAATCAGGAGAGCAAAGATAAAAAAGAGAACGGAGATTAAATCGCACCCACAACTGCTCCTCGTTAGTATCCTCCTTTCTGTGAAATATTGGTGGATAGTCAAACCTATTAAATCTGCGGCAAGAGAAAAAGTAAGAACAACCCTTAGTCAACATATACTGAAGGTAAACTGAAACAAAGCACAATATGGTATTCATCAAGAACTTCATAAAATCAGGACTCGTCAGTAGCGAAAAAGGATAGTGAAAGCACTCACATTAGGTGATCAATGTTAGGATATACAAGGCGCATCTCAAGTGGGAAGCGGAAACGATATGGGTCCCGTTTGGCCTGCATGATAATAGATAATTACTACTCATTACCAAGGCAAATCTACTAAAGTTCTTGAAACTTCCAGTGCTCAGGTTCAAAGAACAAACAAAAGATATCTTTATTACAAAACTGCGCTTTGCCGATGCCAAAGCACCATTAACACATCATCTTTTGCAGTGTGGATAACCTGAGTATTCCTTCACTACATAGTGCTATCAGATGTCTTTAGAAACAGCAACAGAAACTGGAAAGTGAACTTCAAGATTACTAACCAGAATTTCCACATAGACTTTCATGCCAGGTTTGACGTGATGGCGGATCCAATACCAATCATTTCCTTTTATAGGTACCCACCTAAACACATAATTTACCATAGTAAATTAAATAATTCAAGAAGGGTCAATTCTATGAAGGCAAGTTAAGCCTGTCAGTGTCATTCCTTATTCAACATAATCCTGATTGGTAGAATATTATGTGGTAGTTTTGTGCCAACTTGCAGGTGTCCTCAATAATTCAGTGAAGCAATATCTACTGTAGTTTACAAGTCAAAATTTAAAAGCAACACAACAACAAAATGCTACTCTTTTTTGCGCAGAACGTAATGTTACTAAGATAATACTAAACATGAGCTTATATCAGCAATGGCAACTCCACACTTAGGCAGCAGATTAAGAGAGGAGTTCATACCCATCATGGACACCACCGATATCCACAAAAGCTCCTTGGTGGAGGTGAATAGAGATCACTTTACCGTGACATATCTGTGTGTGGCACATTCAATCATACTGAAGGTTAAGATGAGAACAGTCAACAAGTCACTGAAGAGGGAAGGCGCAAACAAAAGTTTAAGTGGTACCTGTCCAGGGTAGAAGAACGGAAGTTCAAGCTGCACAAAAGGAATGAACAAATCAAAAACTAATAGGATCTGGAAAAATGAAAATGAACCAGGCAGTATAATTAAGAGCTAATGGACATACCATATCTTCTCGGTAGTCCTTACCTCTTTTTCGTCTACCAGGGTAATAATCCTGATCAAACTGCATAACAGAAAAAGGCAAGTAGAATATTACTGCTCAATCCTGGAATGATGACAAATGCTCCAAATACTCAAGGAGATGACAAGCCAAAACTAAAAACGATTGTAATAACCCAATTCTATAACTGAACCACAACCAAAACTAGCTTCCTAGCTTGCAGGGCGATCATAAAGAGGCTGTGGCTCTTAACTAAAATAAAACCATTGCTGGCCTGGATAGTAACAGTGGCACAACACAATCACTACTAGTGGTATAGCTTTACAGGAAATCATAGTGCCTACAATAGTAACGCCCATAAACCGACAAATAACAATTTAACTTCAATTAGCACTAGTTACCGCTCCAAAGCTTAGTTACTGGGGAAATATCAAGTTAATAGTTATCTAACATTTTATACTCCGATACAAATTACAAGAGTTCAGAAAAAGGTGTTCAACTAGACGGGTACATACTAGGCTACTGAATACCACAACATGCCTACAATTCACCCCAACAAGGAAATTATCGTGAAACAATGACAATGCATCAATATAATTATGAATACAAGGGTATCTTTGGGCTAATTATTCACTATTGAACTAATATACAGGTCATTCTTTAACTAATCACAACAAGGTACTTCCATAGGAAACTATCACTACCTACTCCTTCCGTTCAGAAATATGACATTTTAACTTTGTGAAATGAATGAATCTAGACGTCTTTTAGTGTATAGGTTCGTAGAGGTTCGGAGTGAACCTATACACTAAAAGACGTCTAGATACATTCGAATCACAAAGCTAAAACGTCTTATATTTCTGACCGGAGGGAGTAGTTAACAAGAGTGACTGAGCTGTGAGCAACATATTGCATGACAAATATAAAAGATGTGCCTGAAGAATCTCAGACATATGCGGGTTGTGTCCTCAACAATCATTTAACTACAAGAACAAAACACTAAAAAACAGCTTGGCATTCCATCATACTATCAGAAATTCACAGTGCAATAGCAAGTACTGGACATAGATAAGATAATCTAGTTATAGTGATATACTACCTGGTAAGACTCTGCCTCCAGCCTGTCCCGGTTGGTCTCCACCCACTCCTTGTACTGCTTCAAGAACACCTTGTACCTGTCCAGCACCAGATCCTGCGGCGCGTCCTCCACCTTCTCCACATTCGTCACCCCCGCCGCGGCCGCCACCTCCATGTCCACCCTCTCCGACGCCGCCCTGTGAGCCTCCCTTATGAACGCCAGCTCGTCCTGGTCCACCTCCCAGCCGGGCGGCGGCCAGTCCCGCGGCGGCACGAGACGCAGGGGGAGCTGGCCGGCCCACGCGGTCTCGAGGGGCTCGGGCGTCTCGCGCATGGAGTAGAGGCGCTCGTGATACCCCGGCTCGGACTCCACCTTCTCGCGGTAGGCGGGGGTGAGCATGCGGAAGGCCTCGAGGGACTCCGGCGAGGTGAGCGGCACCTCCTCGCCCTCGTTGAGGCTGTGGCGCGCGAAGGCGACCTCGGGGCTCATTGCCTCCTCCCAAGGCGCCCACCCGTGCTCGACCCAGCTCCGGCGGCGGGCGACGTCCTCCGGCTCGTTGTTCTTGACGAGGATCGAGGGGATCACCGGCGGGTCGTCGGCGGGGATCTCGTCGGGGCCCGAGGGGGAGACGGACAAGGCGAGGCGGCGGAGGCGGGGCCGGAGGATGGGTCTGGGGCGGAGGCCCGGAGGGGAGGGGAGGTGGAGGAAGGTGGCGGTGGTCGCCATTTTTTCGGGGTTTGGGGGACGGCGCGGCGGTTGGTCGTCCTGTCTATGGGTTTAAGCCGCGGGGAGGATAAGGTGCGGCCATGAGGAGCCACATGTCAGCGATGGATCCAATTACATTAGTAGAGCATCTCTAGCAGATATAAAATCCACTGCAAGATCGTTTTGAGCTGCTCCTCGGTAGACTTTGGAGCAAACCTGGACATGGAGCCGTGCCCCCGTGCTTGAGAGTGCCGGCCCGTGAGCCCGCAGGAGCCTGGCACATCACTTGGCAAACGGGTCCGTGCTGGCCCGTGGTCAGGCCAGGGCCTCTAAACTGAATCACGTGTCGGCCCGACAAGGTCCATTTAGGCTTTTTTCCCAAATTTTATCTTTTTTTATTTTTTTTCTAATATTTTTGGAAAATATAGTCCTTTAAACTAGGCACCGGACCGACACGACACGTCCTGCCCGAGCCCTGCGTGCCGGGCGAGGCCATGCATGTGAACATTGCGTCGGGTCGCTGCCGTGCTAGACCAGCTCGTCGGCCAGGTTTACTTCGGAGGTCAGTACGTAGATATGTATAAGTGGGCCAAACGGGATAAGTAGGATCACATTTCTACATCTTTATTCTAATTTTAGACTAACGGTAGGAAATAAGTTTTGCTACTGTAGAAGTTTTGCTAATTCTATGCTTAAGAGATATAATGCACATGTGAGGAGTTGAAGTTGACAATAGACCAAAAAGTGATTCCTAGTTTCTAAAACCCATTCATTGCACATGACACATGTGTAGTCACACGGGAAAAATGCTTATCATTTGAAGAATATCTCTATAAATAAGCATGTAATAGAGCAACAAAAAAGAAGATTGTGTGTTTTATGATGGCAACATTATTTCCACAAGCAACCAAGAGCTTGAGGTGGTTGAGAAGAACTTTTGAAAAAAGCATAGTGAAAGGATGGAGATGTCGCCTAGAGGAGGGTGAATAGGCAATTTTAAAACTATTAAAATTTTGGCTTGAAGGAATATGGAATTAAATTAACATTTATTTTACAAGCACAAAACCTAAATAAGCTAGACTCAACCAAGTGCATCAACAACAAGTTAAGATAAGCAAGATAGCACAAGATATAAATATAACACAAGTGAAAAGCAAGATATAATCAATACTTCAAACTCGATGGCTGTAACAAGGAAAGTAAACTCGGGTATATAGTAACCAACACACGTGAAGACGAAGATATATTCCCGTATTCTCCTACACGAGGTAAGGTGCGTAAAGTTGGAGAGGTGTGAGATTCCGCGGAAGATTTCCCAACGTCGTGAAGGCTCACCTTCTTCTTCGAGTCTATCCCACGAAGTTCCTCCACTCCGAAGATGATAAACTCCACAACCACTTCACAAGCTCCACGAAGGAGAAGCCTGGGCCTCTTCACAATCTTCCACGAAGATAACACCAACTACCAAGCCAACTAGGAGATCACCCTCCAAGAGTAACAAGATCACGGTATCTGTAGCACCCCGGTAGAATCACTGCCAGAAAATCGCTTGAATTGTTTAGTACTATGTGCATCGTCATGACTGCATGCTCATGCCACATTGCATTTGAGTATCATATTAAATCTTGCATTCACCTTGTCTTGCTTGCGTTGTTGTTGCTATCGCCATACTCTCTTCCTCTATTTAATCTATCTCTATTTGGTTTTCTACAAGTTTGGAATCCACTTGATAGGGTTCCTTATTTTGCAAATGCTTTTATTCATTTTGTTAAACCCTAATCTGATTCTAGTAATATGCCCAAATGGACATGTGTATGTGGGCATCCCCTTCCTTTAATCTTCCCACTTTTCTCCCTTTTGTGACCAAAAACCGTCTATTCAATACCCTGAAAAGAATTCAAAATAAAGGTTGTTTGAAATTGAACTAAACTCAAACAAATAAATAAATAAAACAAAACCAGGAAATAAAAGCAAGAGAGAAAACTACCTGGACCTTACCTGACCAGCCCGTAGCCCTGCAGCAGCCCACTCAACCTATCCTGGCCCAAAACACAGCCCGCAGACACTACCAACCCATCTTAGCTGATCGTGGGAGTCACTCTTCCAATGTTTGTCGTCTTCTACCGCGAGCACGAGAGGTGTGTGACCCCTCCACCACCGAGCCCCAGCACAGTTTGGTTCTATCTATTGCCATGGCCAGCACCACAAGCACGCCTGCAGACATCACGCTGATGCAGCCGTGCCTCAGCACCCATGTTCCTCTTGTTCTCCCGACCGCCTTAGCTCTCCTCCGACATGTACCTTCAGTCCCACGTCATCTCGGCATATCCAGCTGCACGTAGCTTCAAACGGCTCACAAAATGGTGCTTGCAATCGCTCGCAATCATCTAGAGAAAGATTGACATTTCTCCACTGTGCTTGCGCGTTTAATTTCAGTTTCGGCAGTTCCAGTGTTTCAGCTAATTTCGTCTGTCTGAATCCAACCCGGATCTATCTTGAATATCTTCGATCTTCAACCCCGCAGCCTTTAAACCAAGCCTGATGTTTCCTCTATCCATTCCAAAAGGAATCATTCAAAACGAAGCCCTGTGCTGCTCAAGTCAGAAGAATAACACTGTTTTGACACGACAGAGACTAGGTTCAGTCTCGCCATGTTCTGCATGCGTAAACCCTCGGTTTCCCTCTGACATCCTCATGTTTCCGTCAGATAAAGTTCACCTCACGGCTACCTATTCTTGGCACATTCGGTTGCACGAAGCTTCAAACCGAGACCAAAACAATGGCTGGAGACACTCGGAACCATCCTGCGAAATTGGAGCAATAACACTAACGCGGCAGTTCATTTTTTTCAGTCCCAGCGCGCCTATAATCCTGTCTGCCTTCCGATGTTGCACTGCACACGCATGCGCCAGCTATCAGTCGTGCGCACGTATGGCACCCGAACCTAGCTAGCTAGTTTTAGCTGGCTTGTGTTGCATGTGGTGCTTTGATTCAGTTATCAGGCCACACATGACACATTGTCTATTCTATATGTCTTTTTTGTTTAAAACCGAAGCAGCAGCTTAACTGGTTCGTGGTTTCATTAACGTCTGGGATGACTCAAGTACCAAAATCCAGAAACTCGTCACCGTTTTCTTCAGTTTGGAAAGTCACCGAAGCCTCCCAAAATATATTCATAAACAGAGGAATTCCATTCCCATTACCAACATTTAGCTAGTCAAGTGGTTCTGGACATGATCTTCAACCGCGAGGTCTCTGGTTTAAATCCTCTCAATCGCTTATTTAATCTGCCATCTCTACTTTTCTTTTAAATTTAGGAATCTTATCTATTTTTATATCTTTTAAACTATAGCTCGTATAAAAAAAAGTTTTATATATGAAAATTTATCAGAAAAATGTGAGTAACATGAATTTGCCATCCAAAATAATTTTTGGACAAATACGAATTTCGAAATTATTTAAATACTAGTAAATGGTCTTTTCATAATAAATTTATATCTTTTAAATCGTAATTCCGAATTCGACAAATAATGTCTCTAAATCAATCAGCGCGACGAGCCCCTTCTAACTATGTTATTCATATATACTTTTGCATTATGTTTCATGCATTTATAATACGTTACGGCAAGAAAATTCATTAATAAAATGGACAAATAAAATTGAAATTAATGTCTTATTATAACTAATGCCTCACTATTATTGTATCATCATTGTAATATGATAATGACATCTTTTAAACATGGTTTGCATCATTCACTTTCCATGTCATGCATCATATCATGGTCATGCCAGTTCTTCCGCATTAGTTGTAATTATTATATTGTTTGTTCCTTTTAGTGCTTTGCTTCTTTCCGGATAGTACGATGAGATGTTGTGAGTTTCTACAAGTTCTTCGGATATATCTTCGACTATGTTTTCCAGGCGAGCATCTCCCCCTTTCTACCTATTTTGCTTTTATAGTCTTTATTTCCTCCTGTTGATCTATTGCTATCCGTGTCGCGATGCTTTAGTGTTCCGTACCAGATATATTTCGTGCAGCCTTTATATTGCCATGGACACATCCTATTGCCTGTTGTTTGATAGATAGTCGGTCTTGCGAGTCGTAGTTGCTTGCTTCTGTGTTGCTTCGTGTCGTTGTCGTTCCACCGTTGACGGCAAGTTGGCACATGATAAATGGTGGAGATGTTTAATGGTGGAGATGATCATGACTTTAAACACAATTATTAAATTGCTAGATATAACTAATGCAGAGGCATCGGTGGGCAATAGATGTTATTTGGTTCTTCCACGCTCACTTGTGTCCCGTAGGACCCCGAGTACTTGATACCTGTTCCTTGACTATTCGCACTATCCACATCCGGGAGGCCTTATGGACCCCCTGAGCTAGAGCTTGATTCATTTCTATTTCTTGGGGCCACAAGTAGTTTGGGGCTTTATTACTATCCTGTACTTATGCCATGCTTTACTGTTTTATTTAAGATTATGCGTGGAGCACCTGTACTGTTTAGGATCGTGACACATTTTTGCTGTATCGACAAGCCCAGTCACACTTTCGGGTTCCTAGTCGTTTACAGTCGTCCACACAAACCCTGGGTCCATTCGGAGCCGGCCAACTTCGTTGCGGGTAGCTTAGTGGGGTGGCCCCCTGAAATTTTTTATGAATCCTGTGATTGCTTTGTCGTGAAAGCCTCGTTGGGTTTTGAGTTGGTTTTTCCGAGGTTAATCGAGTGTGTGTTGCTATTTGTGTACCCCTGCAGGATAAATCTTTCTGAAAGCCGTGTCCGCGGTTATGGACGACTTGGAGCACAGTATCTCGATCATAGACAAGCATAACTAAAGTAGTGTTATAAACTTGACTTAATATGTGACTAGTAATCAGATTCAAATACAACGGAATGGATATTAAAAATGCCAACAACTGGTGGAGCTGGGGTTCCTTGTGTCTTGTTATATCTGCCTAGTAAGTATTGCAACTCCAAAGAAATGTGATAAAAGTGCCAACAACTGCTGGGTTTTGGGATTCCTCACGACAATTATATCTGTCTAGTAAATGTTCCAACTATCACAGAATGGTTAATTAAAATTGCCCACTACTTATGCTTCAGGATGACTCATGCTATCTATATCTGATTAGTAATTGATGTTATTTTAACTATAACGGAATGAGTAAAATTGCCAACTGTGAGAGTTCCTTGGTCCGACTTCCTCGTTTGGTCTCGAGGGGGAAATACCAGGATGGGTTTGTTTGGTGTTAGTATTAGGTTGGATCCGAATAGGTCTTTCTTATCTCTCTCTAATAGCCGACAGTTGTACCTAGTCTCTATAGGTTGTTTAGTGCATGATGCGCTGCCGCTTCAGTCCACCATACCTATGTAGGCGAGAGCCGCCGAATTCTAGCCTCTCGTGTCTTGGCCTCTCTTGATGCTCCTCTTTTCCTTTGCCCTTTGTCGGCACCTTTTGTTTTAGCAGGTTTGAGATCGATGTCGTTAGCAGGTTACCCTTCCGCTTGGCACAGGTGGTTATGGGCCATTGGTTATTCTTCAGGGCTCTTAGCCCAATTTGCATCTTGTCCATACTCGGACGCTCTATCGTTTCCAAGGTGATTTGGATCTTTGTATAATATATCTGTATTCTTGACTCATGGAGTCGTTGTTGTATTTATCTGTTCTATGGGTCCCATCGAGGACTGTTGTGTAATGGTATTGCCGTTTTCCACCGCATCGAAAGTGCTCGTATGCCCTTGAATCGTTTCTATGCGGGTTTGGCGGAAAGGGCTAAAACTTGCATAGGGCCGATTCGAGGGAGTTACAGAGTGGTATCAGAGCTCAGCAGTTGCGATACCCCACTGGTCCAGCCTGTAGGATAACCTAGCTAACGGACGATATAGAGTGTCAAAACTATTTTGCAAAATCGGTTGGATAGATCTGATTAGGTCTACTTTTACCCTTACCTTTATGCTATTCTACTCTTACCTTTGCGTGTTTTGAATTTACTCCCTTACCTATTTCAAGTCCAGGATTTCTCGTGGTTGGGCTTTCCGTCGTACCTTCAAGGTTTCTAATCCTTCTTGTTGCAATGGTGTTTTATATCCGGTCTTCATGTTATCTGAGGAATCCTTCATCTGTTGTACTTTCTTTATTCCTTCTTTGAGCCTTCCGGTGATTCCAACACGACCACATCTTCTACGCCTGTTCCGAAGCTTTCTAAACATTGCTTGTCAAGATCTTCAGTCTGAATTCCACGAGTTAGTTGCATTATTCTCCTTTTCATGTGCAGAGTAATGCTTTGGGTGCACGATGGACTGATCCCCATCCGACTACTCTTGTCATTAGCTTTTGTACATTGGATTGGTGGATCAATGCAACCTCTACCTTCGTCTTTTGTTCCTCCAGAGTGTTCTCTCAGCGAGCATGAGCAACGCCCACTTATTGGTGGTGTCGCCAACTTCAAGACGGAGAAAGAATCTTTGTTACTGCTGTCGCGAGGACTACATGAAGCTAGAAGATTCAGATCGTCTTTCTTCCCCGTACCATGAGGTGGATCTCGAGGGCGAGATCCATTGTTAGTGGTGTCGAATTGTAGCACCCCGGTAGAATCACTACCAGAAAATCGCTTGAATTGTTTAGTACTATGTGCATCGCCATGACTGCATGCTCATATCATCATGCCACGTTGCATTTGAGCATCATATTAAATCCTGCATTCACCTTGTCTTGCTTGCGTTGTTGTTGCTATCGCCATACTCTCTTCCTCTATTTAATCTATCTCTATTTGGTTTTCTACAAGTTTGAAATCCACTTGATAGCGTTCCTTATTTTGCAAATGCTTTTATTCATTTTGTTAGACCCTAATCCGATTCTAGTAATATGCCCAAATGGACATGTGTATGTGGGCATCCCCTTCCGTTAATCTTCCCTCTTGTCTCCCTTTTGTGACCAAAAATCGTCTATTCAATACCCTGAAAAGAATTCAAAAGAAAGGTTGTTTGAAATTGAACCAAACTCAAACAAACAAATAAATAAAACAAAACCAGGAAATAAAAGCAAGAGAGAAAACTACCCGGACCTTACCTGACCAGCCCGTAGCCCTGCAGCAGCCCACTCAACCTGTCCTAGCCCAAAACACAGCCCGCAGACACTACCAACCCATCTTAGCTGATCGTGGGAGTCACTCTTCCACTGTTTGTCGTCTTCTACCGTGAGCACGAGAGGTGCGTGACCCCTCCACCACCGAGCCCTGCTCTCCTCTCTAATCCCCACTCTGAGATGCATCTGCAAACCCTATCTATCCTCCCAGATCGCGCCGCCGCCCTCTCTTCTTCTCTCCATAACCCTATTTTCTTCTCCGCAAAAATCCACCGAGAGCACCTCACCGCCTTCCGACGACCTATGCCGTCGCCATGATCGTCGTCAAGCCGAGATGAGCGCGAGAGATGAACCACAACATCATCTGCGTCAACTTCGCTGCAGAATCCGGAGAGGAGCCACCGGGATCGAGGCCACGGTCGTCTTCTACGTATACCTGAGAAGCAGCGACGTGTACCTCTGATATCTCCTTCCGAACGTCGACTCCGACCACTGCAGCGTCTCCACAACGCCAGGGTGAGCCTCCTCGATTTATCGCCTCTCACAGTTTGGTTCTATCTATTGCCGCAGCGCGCCCCCGCGCACCCTGGGCAGACACGCACGCACATCTGCACGCGCGCACAGTCTGAAGCCGCGTGCCTCGTAGCACCCATGTTCCTCTTGTTCTCCCGACCGCCTTAGCTCTCCTCCGACATGTACCTTCAGTCCCACGTCATCTCGGCATATCCAGCTGCACGTAGCTTCAAACGGCTCACAAAATGGTGCTTGCAATCGCTCGCAATCATCCAGAGAAAGATTGACATTTCTCCACTATGCTTGGGCGTTCAATTTCAGTTTCGGCAGTTCCGGTGTTTCAGCTAATTTCGTCTGTCTGAATCCAACCCAGATCTATCTTGAATATCTTCGATCTTCAACCCCGCAGCCTCTAAACCAAGCCTGATGTTTCCTCTATCCATTCCAAAAGGAATCATTCAAAACGAAGCCCTGTGCTGCTCAAGTCAGAAGAATAACACTGTTTTGACACGACAGAGACTAGGTTCAGTCTCGCCATGTTCTGCATGCGTAAACCCTCGGTTTCCCTCTGACATCCTCATGTTTCCGTCAGATAAAGTTCACCTCACGGCCACCTATTCTTGGCACATTCGGCTGCACGAAGCTTCAAACCGAGACCAAAACAATGGCTGGAGACACTCGGAACCATCCTGCGAAATTGGAGCAATAACACTAACGCGGCAGTTCATTTTTTTCAGTCCCAGCGCGCCTATAATCCTGTCTGCCTTCCGATGTTGCACTGCACACGCATGCGCCAGCTATCAGTCGTGCGCACGTATGGCACCCGAACCTAGCTAGCTAGTTTTAGCTGGCTTGTGTTGCATGTGGTGCTTTGATTCAGTTATCAGGCCACACATGACACATTGTCTATTCTATGTGTCTTTTTTGTTTAAAACCGAAGCAGCAGCTTAACTGGTTCGTGGTTTCATTAACGTCTGGGATGACTCAAGTACCAAAATCCAGAAACTCGTCACCGTTTTCTTCAGTTTGGAAAGTCACCGAAGCCTCCCAAAATATATTCATAAACAGAAGAATTCCATTCCCATTACCAACATTTAGCTAGTCAAGTGGTTCTGGACATGATCTTCAACCGCGAGGTCTCTGGTTTAAATCCTCTCAATCGCTTATTTAATCTGCCATCTCTACTTTTCTTTTAAATTTGGGAATCTTATCTATTTTTATATCTTTTAAACTATAGCTCGTATAAAAAAAGTTTTATATATGAAAATTTATCAGAAAAATGTGAGGAACATGAATTTGCCATCCAAAATAATTTTTGGACAAATACGAATTTCGAAATTATTTAAATACTAGTAAATGGTCTTTTCATAATAAATTCATATCTTTTAAACCGTAATTTCGAATTCGACAAATAATATCTCTAAATCAATCAGCGCGACGAGCCCCTTCTAACTATGTTATTGATATATACTTTTGCATTATGTTTCATGCATTTATAATACATTACTGCAAGAAAATTCATTAATAAAATGGACAAATAAAATTGAAATCAATGCCTTATTATAACCAATGCCTCATTATTGTTGTATCATCATTGTAATATGATAATGACATCTTTTAAACATGGTTTGCATCATTCACTTTCCATGTCATGCATCATATCATGGTCATGCCAGTTCTTTCGCATTAGTTGTAATTATTATATTGTTTGTTCCTTTTAGTGCTTTGCTTCTTTCCGGATAGTACGATGAGATGTTGTGAGTTTCTACAAGTTCTTCGGATGTATCTTCGACTATGTTTTGCAGGCGAGCATCTCCCCCTTTCTACCTATTTTGCTTTTACAGTCTTTATTTCCTCCTGTTGATCTATTGCTATCCGTGTCGCGATGCTTTAGTGTTCCGTACCAGATATATTTCGTGCAGCCTTTATATTGCCATGGACACATCCTATTGCCTGTTTTTTGATAGATAGTCGGCCTTGTGAGTCGTAGTTGCTTGCTTCTGTGTTGCTTCGCGTCGTTGTCGTTCCACCGTTGACGGCAAGTTGGCACATGATAAATGGTGGAGATGTTTAATGGTGGAGATGATCATGACTTTAAACACAACTATTAAATTGCTAGATATAACTAATGCAGAGGCATCGGTGGGCAATAGATGTTATTTGGTTCTTCCACGCTCACTTGTGTCCCGTAGGACCCCGAGTACTTGATACATGTTCCTTGACTATTCGTACTATCCACATCCGGGAGGCCTTATGGACCCCCCTGAGCTAGAGCTTGATTCATTTCTATTTCTTGGGGCCACAAGTAGTTTGGGGCTTTATTACTATCCTGTACTTATGCCATGCTTTACTGCTTTATTTAAGATTATGCGTGGAGCACCTGTACTGTTTAGGATCGTGACACGTTTTCACTGTATCGACAAGCCCAGTCACACTTTCGAGTTCCCAATCGCTCTGTACCGGCCCACACAAACCCAGGTCCATTCCGAGCCGCCAACTTTGTTATGGTAGCTTAGTAGGGTGGCCCCCTGAATTTTTTTATGAATCATGTGATTGCTTTGTCGTGAAAGCCTCGTTGGGTTTTGAGTTGGTTTTTTCGAGGTTGATCGCGTGTGTGTTGCTATTTGTGCACCCCTGCAGGGTAAATCTTTCTGAAAGCTGTGTCCACGGTTATGGACGACTTGGAGCACAGTATCTAGATCATAGACAAACATAACTAAAGTAGTGTTATAAACTTGACTTAATATGTGACTAGTAATCAGATTCAAATACAACGAAATGGATATTAAAAGTGCCAACAACTGGTGGAGCTGGGGTTCCTTGTGTCTTGTTATATCTGCCTAGTAAGTATTGCAACTCCAAAGGAATATGATAAAAGTGCCAACAACTACTGGGTTTTGGGATTCCTCATGATAGTTATATCCGTCTAGTAAATGTTCCAACTACCACAGAATGGTTAATTAAAATTGCCCACTACTTATGCTTCAGGACGACTCATGCTATCTATATCTGATTAGTAATTGCTGCAACTATAACGGAATGAGTAAAATTGCCAACTGTGTGAGTTCCTTGGTCCGACTTCCTCGTTTGGTCTCGAGGGGAAAATACCAGGATGGGTGTGTTTGGTGTTAGTATCAGGTTAGATCCGAATAGGTCTTTCTTATCTCTCTCTAATAGCCGACAGTTGTACCTAGTCTCTATAGGTTGTTTAGTGCATGCTGCGCTGCCGCTTCAGTCCACCATACCTATGTAGGCGAGAGACGCCGAATTCTAGCCTCGCTGTCTTGGCCTCAAGATCGACGCCTCCTCTTTTTCCTTCGCCCTTTGTCGGCACCCCTTTTGTTTTAGCAGGTTTGAGATCGACGTCGTTAGCAGGGTTACCCTTCCGGCTTGGCCTAGGCAGGGTTATGAACGCCATTGGTTATTCTTTAGGGCTCTTACCCCAATTTGCATCTTGTCCGTACTCGGACGCTCTATCATTTCCAAGGTGATTTGGATCTTTGTACAATATATCTGTATTCTTGACTCATAGAGTCGTTGTTGTATTTATCTGTTCTGTGGGTCCCATCAAGGACTGTTGTGTAATGGTATTACTTCGTTTTCCACCCGCACGAAAGTGCCTGGTGGGCGTCCTTGAATCGTTTCTATGCGGGTTTGGCGGAAAGGGCTAAAACTTGCATAGGGCCGATTCGAGGGTGTTACAAAGTGGTATCCGAGCTCAGCAGTTGCGATACCCCACTGGTCCAGCCTGTAGGATAACCTAGCTAACGAGCGATATAGAGTGTCAGAACTATTTTGCAAAATCGGTTGGATAGATCTGATTAGGTCTACTTTTACTCCTTACCTTTATGCTATTCTACTCTTACCTTTGCGTGTTTTGAATTTACTCCCTTACCTATTTCAAGTCCAGGATTTCTCGTGGTTGGGCTTTCCGTCGTACCTTCAGGGTTTCTAATCCTTCTTGTTGCAATGGTGTTTTATATCCGGTCTTCATGTTATCTGAGGAATCCTTCATCTGTTGTACTTTCTTTATTCCTTCTTTGAGCCTTCCGGTGATTCCAACACGACCACATCTTCTACGCCTGTTTCGAAGCTTTCTAAACATTACTTGTCAAGATATTCAGTCTGAATTCCACGAGTTGGTTGCATTATTATCCTTTTCATGTGCAGAGTAATGCTTTGGGTGCACGATGGACTGATCCCCATCCGACTACTCTTGTCATTCGCTTTTGTACATTGGATTGGTGGATCAATGCAACCTCTACCTTCGTCTTTTGTTCCTCCAGAGTGTTCTCTCAGCGAGCATGAGCAACGCCCACTTATTGGTGGTGTCGCCAACTTCAAGACGGAGAAGGAATCTTTGTTAGTGGTGTCACGAGGACTACATGAAGCTAGAAGATTCAGATCGTCTTTCTTCCCCGTACCATGAGGTGGATCTCGAGGGCGAGATCCATTGTTAGTGGTGTCGAATTATAGCACCCCGGTAGAATCACTACCAGAAAATCGCTTGAATTGTTTAGTACTATGTGCATTGTCATGACTGCATGCTCATGTCATCATGCCACGTTGCATTTGAGCATCATATTAAATCTTGCATTCACCTTGTCTTGCTTGCGTTGTTGTTGCTATCGCCATACTCTCTTCCTCTATTTAATCTATCTCTATTTGGTTTTCTACAAGTTTGGAATCCACTTGATAGGGTTCCTTATTTTGCAAATGCTTTTATTCATTTTGTTAAACCCTAATCCGATTCTAGTAATATGCCCAAATGGACATGTGTATGTGGGCATCCCCTTCCTTTAATCTTCCCACTTTTCTCCCTTTTGTGACCAAAAACCGTCTATTCAATACCCTGAAAAGAATTCAAAATAAAGGTTGTTTGAAATTGAACCAAACTCAAACAAATAAATAGATAAAACAAAACCAGGAAATAAAAGCAAGAGAGAAAACTACCTGGACCTTACCTGACCAGCCCGTAGCCCTGCAGCAGCCCACTCAACCTGTCCTGGCCCAAAACACAGCCCGCAGACACTACCAGCCCATCTTAGCTGATCGTGGGAGTCACTCTTCCACTGTTTGTCGTCTTCTACCGCGAGCACGAGAGGTGCGTGACCCCTCCACCACCGAGCCCTGCTCTCCTCTCTAATCCCCACTCTGAGATGCATCTGCAAACCCTATCTATCCTCCCAGATCGCGCCGCCGCCCTCTCTTCTTCTCTCCATAACCCTGTTTTCTTCTCCACAAAAATCCACCGAGAGCACCTCACCGCCTTCCTACGACCTATGCCGTCACCATGATCGCCGTCAAGCCGAGATGAGCGCGAGAGATGAACCACAACATTGTCTGCGTCAACTTCGCTGCAGAATCCGGAGAGGATCCACCGGGATCGAGGCCACGGTCGTCGTCTACGTACACCTTAGAAGCAGCGACGTGTACCTCTGATATCTCCTTCCAAACGTCGACTCCGACCACGGCAGCGTCTCCACAACGCCAGGGTGAGCCTCCTCGATTTATCGCCTGTCACAGTTTGGTTCTATCTATTGCCGCAGCGCGCACAAGACGCGCAGACACGACGCATCGTGCACATGCACGCGCCGCGATCAAGCGCGTGCCTCGTAGCACCCATGTTCCTCTTGTTCTCCCGACCGCCTTAGCTCTCCTCCGACATGTACCTTCAGTCCCACGTCATCTCGGCATATCCAGCTGCACGTAGCTTCAAACGGCTCACAAAATGGTGCTTGCAATCGCTCGCAATCATCCAGAGAAAGATTGACATTTCTCCACTGTGCTTGCGCGTTCAATTTCAGTTTCGGCAGTTCCAATGTTTCAGCTAATTTCGTCTGTCTGAATCCAACCCAGATCTGCCTTGAATATCTTCGATCTTCAACCCCGCAACCTCTAAACCAAGCATAATGTTTCCTCTACCCATTCCTAAAGGAATCATTCAAAACGAAGCCCTGTGCTGCTCAAGTCAGAAGAATAACACTGTTTTGACACGAAAGAGACTAGGTTTAGTCTCGCCATGTTCTGCATGCGTAAACCCTCGGTTTCCCTCTGACATCCTCATGTTTCCGTCAGATAAAGTTCACCTCACGACCACCTATTCTGGGCACATTCGGCTGCACGAAGCTTCAAACCGAGACCAAAACGATGGCTAGAGACACTCGGAATCATCCTGCGAAATTGGAGCAACAACACTAACGCGGCAGTTCATTTTTTTTCAGTCCCAGCGCGCCCATAATCTTGTCTGCCTTTCGATGTTGCACTGCACACGCATGCACCAGCTATCAGTCGTGCGCATGTATGGCACCCGAACGTAGCTAGCTAGTTTCAGCTGGCTTGTGTTGCATGTGGTGCTTTGATTCACTTACCAGGCCACACACGACACATTGTCTATTCTATATGCCTTTTTCTGTTTAAAACCGAAGCAGCAGCTTAACTAGTTCGCGGTTTCATTAACGTCTGGGATGACTCAAGTACCAAAATCCAGAAACTCGTCACCGTTTTCTTCAGTTTGGAAAGTCACCGAAGCCTCCCAAAATATATTCATAAACGGAGGAATTCCATTCCCATTACCAACATTTAGCTAGTCAAGTGGTTCTGGACATGATCTTCAACCGCGAGGTCTCTAGTTTAAATCCTCTCAAGCGCTTATTTAATCTACCATCTCTACTTTTCTTTTAAATTTGGGAATCTTATCTATTTTTATATCTTTTAAACTATAGCTCGTATAAAAAAAGTTTTATATCTGAAAATTTATCAGAAAAATGTGAGGAACATGAATTTGACATCCAAAATAATTTTTGGACAAATACGAATTTCGAAATTATTTAAATACTAGTAAATGGTCTTTTCATAATAAATTCATATCTTTTAAACCGTAATTCCGAGTTCGACAAATAATATCTCTAAATCAATCAGCGCGACGAGCCCCTCCTAACTATGTTATTCATATATACTTTTGCATTATGTTTCATGCATTTATAATACGTTACTGCAAGAAAATTCATTAATAAAATGGACAAATAAAAATGAAATTAATGCCTTATTATAACTAATGCCTCACTATTGTTGTACATCATTGTAATATGATAATGACATCTTTTAAACATGGTTTGCATCATTCACTTTCCATGCCATGCATCATATCATGATCATGCCAGTTCTTCCACATTAGTTGTAATTATTATATTGTTTGTTCCTTTTAGTGCTTTGCTTCTTTCCGGATAGTACGATGAGATGTTGTGAGTTTCTACAAGTTCTTCGGATATATTTTCGACTATGTTTTCCAGGCGAGCATCTCCCCCTTTCTACCTATTTTGCTTTTATAGTCTTTATTTCTTCCTGTTGATCTATTGCTATCCGTGTCGTGATGCTTTAGTGTTCCGTACCAGATATATTTCGTGCAGCCTTTATATTGCCATGGACACATCCTATTGCCTGTTGTTTGATAGATAGTCGGCCTTACGAGTCATAGTTGCTTGCTTCTGTGTTGCTTCGCGTCGTTGTCGTTCCATCGTTGACGGCAAGTTGGCACATGATAAATGGTGGAGATGTTTAATGGTGGAGATGATCATGACTTTAAACACAACTATTAAATTGCTAGATATAACTAATGCAGAGGCATCGGTAGGCAATAGATGTTATTTGGTTCTTCCACGCTCATTTGTGTCCCGTAGGACCCCGAGTACTTGATACCTGTTCCTTGACTATTCGCACTATCCACATCCGGGAGGCCTTATGGACCCCCCCTGAGCTATAGCTTGATTCATTTCTATTTCTTGGGGCCACAAGTAGTTTGGGGCTTTATTACTATCATGTACTTATGCCATGCTTTACTGCTTTATTTAAGATTATACGTGGAGCACATGTACTATTTAGGATCGTGACACGTTTTCGCTGTATCGACAAGCCCAGTCACACTTTCGGGTTTCCAGTCGTTTACAGCCGTCCACACAAACCCTGGGTCCATTCCGGAGCCGGCCAACTTCGTTGCAGGTAGCTTAGTGGGGTGGCCCCCTGAATTTTTTTATGAATCCTGTGATTGCTTTGTCGTGAAAGCCTTGTTGGGTTTTGAGTTGGTTTTTCCGAGGTTGATCGAGTGTGTGTTGCTATTTGTGCACCCGTGCAGGGTAAATCTTTCTGAAAGCCGTGTCCACGGTTATGGATGACTTGGAGCACAGTATCTCGATCATAGACAAGCATAACTAAAGTAGTGTTATAAACTTGACTTAATATGTGACTAGTAATCAGATTCAAATACAACAGAATGGATATTAAAAATGCCAACAACTGGTGGAGCTGGGGTTCCTTGTGTCTTGTTATATCTGCCTAGTAAGTATTGCAACTCCAAAGAAATGTGATAAAAGTGCCAACAACTGCTGGGTTTTGGGATTCCTCACGACAATTATATCTGTCTAGTAAATGTTCCAACTACCACAGAATGGTTAATTAAAATTGCCCACTACTTATGCTTCAGGATGACTCATGCTATCTATATCTGATTAGTAATTGCTGTTATTTTAACTATAACGGAATGAGTAAAATTGCCAACTGTGTGAGTTCCTTGGTCCGACTTCCTCGTTTGGTCTCGAGGGGGAAATACCAGGATGGGTTTGTTTGGTGTTAGTATCAGGTTGGATCCGAATAGGTCTTTCTTATCTCTCTCTAATAGCCGACAGTTGTACCTAGTCTCTATAGGTTGTTTAGTGCATGTTATACGCCGCTTCAGATCCACCATACCTATGTAGGCGAGAGCCGAATTCTAGCCTCGCTGCGTAATCGCCTCAAGATCGACGCTCCTCTTTTTTCTTTGCCCTTTGTCGGCACCCCTTTTGTTTTAGCAGGTTTGAGATCGACGTCGTTAGCAGGGTTACCCTTCCGGCTTGGCCTGGGCAGGGTTATGGACGCCATTGGTTATTCTTCAGGGCTCTTAGCCCAATTTGCATCTTGTCCGTATTCGGACGCTCTATTGTTTCCAATGTGATTTGGATCTTTGTATAATATATCTGTATTCTTGACTCATGGAGTCGTTGTTGTATTTATCTGTTCTGTGGGTCCCATCGAGGACTGTTGTGTAATGGTATTACTTCGTTTTCCACCCGCACGAAAGTGCCTGGTGGGCGTCCTTGAATCATTTCTATGCGGGTTTGGTGGAAAGGGCTAAAACTTGCATAGGGAGGATTCGAGGGTGTTACAGTATCTCACTCGAACAAATCATAATGGAGAGCTAAACACTTATGCAAGATGAAAAGCAAGATCACTAAGGGTGCTCAAATCCTTCACCCTAAAACACCACCAAAGCAACAAGTGATAGGGAGGAATTAGAGAGAAAGAACGATGGTGGAAATGAACCAATGACTCCAAGAACTAGATCCAATAGGTTCCCCTCACTTAGATGAGAAATTGATTGGTGGAGATTGTAGATCTATATCTCCTCTTCCAAATCCCTCTAAAATATACAAAAATCATATGAGGGAAGGGAGAGGAAGTAAGCTCAAGAGAGTTAACAATGGAGGTAAAACATGCTCAAGAACACTAGAAAACGTTAGGAAAGGAGACATCATTTATAGGAAAAACCAAATATGAACTTTGGATATAAAACTGGGCGTTTCGGTTCATAGGTCGGTCAAACCGGACCATAGACCGAAACCCTTGGTCAACCGGACAAAGGACAGGACAAAACCATATGTTCTCTAGACACTAATTTGGTATAGATTCAGTTTGGGTTGGTTAAAACCAACCATCCCGGTGCCAGCTTCGGTCAACCGGTTGCACAACCGACAGAGAAGATTCACAAAAAATATCATAATTTTTGCATCCGAACTTCGATTTTAGCAAACTTCGTTTTTTATTGAAACACTGATGAGTCCAAAATTGAAGCATATTTACCTCTTGTTTTTGCATAAGTAGAGTAGGTGATGGCCTGCAAGTGCACAGGTTCGTCAAAGAATGTTTCGTGGAAGTATTAATTCCAGTTTTTATATCGATCCCAACAAGGAGCTTAGGAAGTGGTTTTATACGGTATTTCTGTCGCACCGAAGGTGTCATAGGTCTTGAGTGAGTTGACTGCAAAAGATGATGGTGGAAGTGGTGAGTAAAAGATAGAGGAAACTTGCTTAGAAAATAGGTAAATTGCATAAAAGTAAAGATGTGAAAGGTGTGTAAAAGGTCTTGTAGATGAGAAGTTAGGCACGGAGAGAAACCGTTCATGGTGATAGTGGAAGTGCCAAATGGATAAAGTGGAATAAGTGATAGTGATATTTCTTATTTATAAGTGAGTAGGGAAGCAACCCATATACCGACTAGGATTCCTCATGGCCAATTCTTCCTAGTCTCAATGATCCATCTGCCTGTTACCACGGCAATGGTCATCATATTAATTAAGGTCTTGTGACCGGATCAAGGCTTTAATCTTGATGGTTCCTTGCTATCCTCGAGTAGTACTAGCTCTTCATTAATATCGGTCGTGTCACTCGGGGGTCGCCGAATTACTAGCATACAAGTTCAAACCTATGAGATCTTTGGATATGTTACATGGGCCCTTAAATTAGATAACAAGCATTAGGCAAACATAGAATAATCATTTAAATAAAATACTACAACGATCACAAATGGATGGATTTAAAGGAGGCACAACACATCTCACCAATCCCCTACATCTCCCACGCCTATGGGGATTTATTCAGACATGAGAGGGAGACAAATAAAAGGCATAATTTTATTGCAAGTAAAAATCATCTCAAAGTTATTATAGCAAACCACAATAGCGAATAAAGATTAAATCAAATACAAACCGAAGGTAGATCAAAGTATCAAACCCTAATCTTACAAGTGCCAATCTATCTCTCTCTAAGTAATGGTGGAATGATGGTGGAGTGTGTGGTTTAGAGGTTGGAGATTGTCGAGGAACGATGAGAAGTTCTTCTCCTCTTGTAGATCTGATATTCCCCTCTAGATGGCTTGCGGCGGCTGTATCTTCTGTTCTGTGGTTCTTCTTGTCTCTCTCCCTTCACGAAAGTTGCTTGTATTGATATAAGGAAGGCATCGGTGGGTAGTACAGGCGGGTGGTATGGGCGCGCCCCGACCATACCAGTGGTCGTTATGCATACATAACACCTCTA
Organism: Avena insularis; assembly: GCA_023614405.1. NCBI lineage: Eukaryota > Viridiplantae > Streptophyta > Magnoliopsida > Poales > Poaceae > Avena > Avena insularis. Next base: position 418,691,668 of record CM042691.1, read on the forward strand.
ATGAAAGTTGCTCCAACTGGGGATTGACTTCTTTTGGTGTATTTAGCCCATAAATGCTATTAGATTTCCAATAAATGTTCATTACCTGAAAACTATCACAATAAACCAAGGATTCGCTAATTGCAATGTTAACATTAGTATAAAAGGGTTATCTTAGATGAAATCCGGTAATAAACAAAAGGAAAAACAATAGTTAAAAGTGATGAAATTTGGAGCTATCGGTAGGATTTTGGTATTTTACTGCGCACGCACGCACTCTTTTGTCTTTGTTTCAACAGGATCCTGAATTACCAAGTATTATGTGAACATATTAATTGGGACTGTCATATTATACAATAATATCATATTTCTAAGTGATAAAAGTCATTTATTTGATTTATCCTCTCACCTGAGAGAATAGCAAACATGGAGGAAGCCTACATAGGCCTTATCGACCTGTGGTACGGCGGAGCTTACTCGTACCATCCGCCCGTACCATGTGTCAGGGCGTCCACCTCATCAAATCTTTCACCTCACGAAGACGGATCGGAGATCCAACATTCACAAAAACCACTAGCCTTGAAATACCTCGCCAGAGAGGGATCTGGAGGAGGGACTAAGAGAAGGGAAAATCCTTGCTGCTCCGTGGATCATCGGAGGATATCACATCATATCCTCATCATCAACCGCTGCATCTCCATCACCATCACCATCACACTTTTCCATAGTTTATATCTTGTTGTATTCTAGATTCAATTGTGGTTTGCACTAGATTTATACCCATACTTTTATCCATCTATTTAAATATGATGATGTTGTTGATTGCTTCCATGTGTGAGTAGTTCCCTTTGTTCTTGGGGAGATGGAGAAACCCTAGCATTATTATGAAATGAAATAAAGATGATCTATTACTTTGGTCCATGATCCGTTGATCTATGATATTGTGTTTGATCTCTCTCTAGATGGTGTGTTGATGACCCACAGGTATAGGGAGTGTATCGCAGTATTTTCGAGGGAAGTGAAACCCAATTTATTGATTCGACACAAGGGGAGCCAAAGAATATTTATAAGCCTTAACAACTGAGTTGTCAATTCAGCTGCACCTGGAAACAATCTTGCTCACATCAGTTTATCAGTAGCAACAATTTTGTAGTAGGAATAGTAAAGTAACAGCAGTAGTAAAGTAAAGACAGTAGTAACAATTGCAGTAAACAGTAGGCATAGGGATGGATGGACGAGCGTTGCATGGACAAGACAATTCACATGGCAATCAGAGCATAGGGCAATTGCAGATAAATAAGATAAAGCATCCAAGTACTAAACAATCATAGGCATGTGTTCCATATATAATCATACGTGCTCGCAATGAGAACTTGCACAACATCTTTTGTCCTGCCAAATTTGCTTGCAGGGGCCTCAAGGAACTATCGGCAATTAAGGTGCTCCTTTTAATAGAGCCCCGAGCAAAGCATTAACACTCCATGAACACATGTGATCCTCACATCAAAGCCATTCCCTCCGGTTATCCCGATTTACATCGCCGGGGCCTTTGGTTCCGGACAACAACATGTGTATACAACTTGCAGGTAAGACCAAAAACAATACTATCATAATGAATCAATAACATGTTCAGATCTGAAATCATGGCACTCGGGCCCTAGTGACAAGCATTAAGCATAACAAGTTGCAACAAAGTCAAATAGCACTAATAATAGATACTAGGCACCATGCCCTAACAATCTGATGCCATTACATGAACAATCTCATCCAATCCCTACCATCCCCATAGCCTACAGCGGGGGATTACTCACTCATAGATGGGGGAAACATGGATGGTTGATGGAGAAGCGATGGTGATGATGATGGCGATGATCTCCTCCAATTCCCCGTCCCGGCAGGGTGCCAGAACGGAGTTTCTGGTGCTGTTTCGTGGAATCTAGTGGCGGCGGCGGAGCGGAACTCCTTCTAGAAAAATAATCATAGGCATGTGTTCCATACATAGTCATACGTGCTCGCAATGAGAACTTGCACAACATCTTTTGTCCTGCTAACCCGTTTGCAGCGGGGCCTCAAGGGAACTACCGGCAATTAAGGTGCTCCTTTTAATAGAGCACCGGAGCAAAGCATTAACACTCCATGAACACATGTGATCCTCACATCAAAGCCATTCCCTCCGGTTATCCTGATTTCTGTCACTTCGGGGCCTTTGGTTCCGGACAACAACGTGTGTATATAACTTGCAGGTAAGACCAAAAACAATACTATCATAATGAATCAATAACATGTTCAGATCTGAAATCATGGCACTCGGGCCCTAGTGACAAGCATTAAGCATAACAAGTTGCAACAAAGTCAAATAGCACTAATAATAGATACTAGGCACCATGCCTAACAATCCAATGCCATTACATGAACAATCTCATCCAATCCCTACCATCCCCATAGCCTACAACGGGGGATTACTCACTCATAGATGGGGGAAACATGGATGGTTGATGGAGAAGCTATGGTGATGATGATGGCGATGATCTCCTCCAATTCCCCGTCCCGGCAGGGTGCCAGAACGGAGTTTCTGGTGCTGTTTCGTGGAATCTGGTGGTGGCGGTGGAGCGGAACTCCTTCTAGAAAAACGTCGACCCCCTCTGAGTTTTTAGGTCAGAAGGCAACTTATAGGTGAAGAGGGAGACCGAGGGGGTGTCTAGGGCGGCCAGACCTGGCTCACGCGGCTAGGTGGTGTGGCCAGGCCCCAGCCCCACTCCGTCTCGTATTCTGGCTCCGTGAGTCTTCTCGTGAAATAGGATTTTTGCATTCGGACATGGATTTTGTCATTGGATAAAACAATTTTACCCAAATCCAATCCGGACTCCGATTCGACCAAACTCTTTGATCTTCGATCACCGCATCCGGGTTTACGTGTCACAGTCTACCCCGATGGCGGAAGCGGACCGGTAGGGGTATGTCGTTCCACGACCTTAGCAGTTAGATCACGGAAACCAGATCATCCATTCCCCCGAGTACAGTTGATCCAATCAACTTTGTACAAAACCGATCTATCTCATAGATCGACCACCAAAATTGCAAATAGATCCAATCTAACGCCAGCCGCATATCACATATGCACGATCTCGAGCCTAAAACCAGAAGCCAACGCTCTGATACCACTGTTGGGCCATGTAGAGAAAAACATAACTTTTTCCTACGCGGTGATCCCAAGATCTAGCTGAGGTAGTAGGCCACGAGAATTACCACTAGACGCGCGATTGCGGAATCGATGAAGCACGTCGCTTGATGTAGTGCAGTCCTCACGATCCTTTCCGATCCACGATCGTCGAAGTGCTGAACGTACAACACCTCCGCCAGTATCCACATGTACGAGGAGGAGCGCCGACGATGGACTGCTAGGTCCGGTACGGCGGCGACAGGACTGGACTGGACTGGAGCTAGGGTTTCCAACACATGGAGTGACCTAACTGTGTGCTCTAAGCACTCGTGCCCCAGCTTATATAGGGAGTGAAAGTGGGCTCCACTCACTTGTGGCCCATTCACTAAAAGGCCTATATTAGTCACTGCGAGTCCAACTCATCGACTGTCTGCTTCCTTTTGGGTCCAACCCAAATATGCTCCCGCTCTTAAGTGTGTGACCCGACAGGCTCATGGTGACCCGGACACGATCCGAGTCTCACCCGTGACCGATCAGTTGGTAGAGGCTCCTAGCAGAACGTGCCAACTCCCAAGTACCAAAGAGTCATGACGACATACCTTCCAATGCGACTTTCGTCTGAGTCCCTTTTGCCTCACGATATACCTTGTCAAACTATAGGCGAATACTCGTCATCCCTTAAGTAGTTCAACTCTCTTTCTCGATCTGAGATAAGTGATTCATCCGACTAATTCTTAGTCGGTTGCCTCGGTTAACACTTAATCGAGTAACGCATGGCCATGCTTTCCAAATCATATCTTCCGAGAGGGCCCAGAGAATATCTCTCTAGTCTGAGGGGCAAAATCCCATCTCGGTTATTCACATCACGCAGCTTGATTCTCAGTCGACCCGAACTCCGCCTTTATAACTGCCCAGTGACGGAACAACGTTTGACAGAACCTAAGTCGGTGATCCTCAACTCGGATTGTGCAATAACCTCAGGTCTAAGGATTACATTGATTGAGATATACAAATGACGACTTTATTCGTTGTATCTCAATATGGGTCAGTCTGACTCGCTAAACTCTTTAGCCGAATCTGTGTAAGTCGGAATAGCATCTCTATGCCCATGACAAGTGAAACCGAGTCATCAACCGACTTTCACATTAGTCTAAGTTGTGTGTCCAGCACAACATCAACGACCAAGGACAATCAGTATAAACAACATGAATATATAGTTCCACAATCGAATCACATATTCAATGATATATATCAGTAGTTCATACATGGACAATAACTTTATGAATACATTGGAAATAACATCATACATGATTGCCTCTAGGGAATATTCCCAACAGAAAGCTCCTGTATCATGGGGCAAGGGGTACCCCGTTGGCGGTTCTCTATGATACACATGTACTTACAATGATAAGGACTTACTTGTGACTAAAGTTGAGTAGCATGAGGTTCGATACTCGTAAGTAAGGGGCATGGGATTTTCAGCTTATAACTTGTCAAGCATATCCTCATATTTGTTCACTTTAACCTTAATATCCTAAAGATGCTTATGATAGGGGTAATGAGAGCTGAAAGCTAATAAATACCATAATTTTTGGAAGCTCTTTATGAGACTTGAATCCCTGCTTCCTTTTATGAAGGGCCTTTCTTTTACTTTTATGCTGAGTCTTCATCTTCTATCTTTATGCGCCTATTAAGAGAGCATAGTGGTCATTCTTAGTTTAATGTGCATTGTCCCAAAACTTGTTGATTGATTCATAACTTTGATATTGCTTGTTCTTAAATTATTTGTATCTAGTCACCCTTATAAACTTTGAAGGTTTCCTATGCATTTATGTTTTGCTACACCATGAGGGACAAGCTGAATACCATTCTCATTATGTTTTCTATATGTGAAACAAATAAACGTCTTTCAAAGCATTGTTATTCATAAAACTTTTGTTTGTACCTTTTCATGTTACAACATAGTTGTTATTGCTTATTGTTAGAACTATATCTTTCATGTCTATGTTAGAGTACTATGATCCCAACTATCAATGTTTTGCAAATACCTTGATCAAGATTGTGATGGTGCATGTCACCTAAAAAAATATTCTTTTTTATCACTTACCTACTCGAGGACGAGCAGGAGTTAAGCTTGGGGATGTTGATACGTCGTAAACGTATCTAGAATTTTTGATGTTCCATGCTTGTTTTATATCAACTATCTTATGTTTTGTCTACATTTTGAGATACTTTTATGCATTTTCTGGAACTAACCTATTAACAAGATGTCGCAGTACCAGTTGCCTATTTTCTGCTTTTTTGGTTTCAGAAAAGCTCGTAAAGAAATATTCTCGGAATTGGATGGGACAAAAGCCAAAGTTCCTATTTTACCAGAAGACTCAAGGAGCCAGAAGACGAGACGGAGAGGGGCCACAAGGGGACCACACCACCTGGTGGCGCGAGCTAGGCCAGGCCGCGCCAGGGGGCGGTGTGGCCACCTCGGACGCCCACCGACCTTGCCTCTTCGCCTATAAAAGCCTCCCGGGACGAAAATCCTAGGCACAAGATCAGAATTCCACGAAAAGTTCCGCAGCGCCGCCGCCACCGAAGAGGAGATTCAGGGGACAGAAGTCTCTGTTCCGGCACCCTGCCGGACGGGGAAGTGCCCCCGGAGCCATCTCCATCGACTCCACCGCCATCTCCATCGCCGTTGCTGACTCCCATGATGAGGAGGGAGTAGTTCTCTCTCGAGGCTAAGGGCTCTACCGGTAGCTATGTGTTCATCTCTCTCTCTCTCTATGCATGATCTTATGAGATCATGAGCTTTGTAATCTATAGATCTATTCTGCTACTCAAGTGCTTTAATTAATCTCTGCTTATCCCCACGTGTGTGAAGTTGAAAGTGTGCACACCGTGTGGCACTTAGGCTAAGGTTACATAAATACTTATCATGAGTATAATTTGAGTTGGAGGTCTCTATGAGATTGTGGTGTTTGTTGGAACCATCTAGCGCTCAAGGTGACAGTGATGGGTTATCTAGATGGGGAATGTGAATTTTAAGGTGTGCTATTATAGCCCTACATCGTCCAACCGGAGAGTAGTTCAGGGTAGCATAATGAAGAGAAGATATTTATATGAGAGTGTCCACTAGTGAAAGTATGATCCCTAGGCCTTGTTTCTAAGCATTGAAACACCGTTTACAATCAGTCCTGTTACATGTTTGCTTGCTGCCACTCTTATTTCAGATTGCAATTACCACTTATAATCATCCATATTACTTGTATTTCACTATCTCTTTGCCGAACTAGTGCACCTATACACCTGACAAGTGTATTGGGTGTGTTGGGGACACAAGAGACTTCTTGTATCTTGATTGCAGGGTTGTTTGAGAGGGATACCTTTGGCCACTTCCTCCCTGAGTTCGATAAACCTTGGGTGATCCACTTAAGGGAAACTTGCTGCTGTTCTACAAACCTCTGCACTTGGAGGCCCAACACTGTCTACAAGAATAGAAGCATGCGTAGATATCAACCAACAATCTATGCTAAGCAAGACAAGCAACAAGGTGATAGCAAGATATAATACTTCAAGCACGATGGCTATCACAATGTAAGTTGCCTAAGTAAAGGGATTGGTTGAGAGATAACCGATGGACGCGGAGACGATGATTTGTTATCCTGAAGTTCACTTCTAAAGAAGCTACGTCTCCGTTGGAGAGGTGCGATGGGGCAATGTACTCTGAATGCCACAAATGGCTCACCTTGAAGTGTGGTGGCTCGATGCTCACCCAATTCCACACAAGGCCTCACCTCAAGATGCGAAGACATGCAACTCACCGACGCCACAAAAGGCTCACCCTATTATCCTGTGAGCTCACCACAAAGGCCTACTCACGATCCACTATGGGACACTTGAGGGCGGTCACTGAACCCGTACAAGGCTTGGGGCAATCTCCACAACTCAATTGGAGGGCTCCCAAGAAACGCCACAAAGTCTCCACAAAGCCACAACATGTGACAAGCTAGAGGAGTCTCCACAACTCAATTGGAGGCCTCAAGAACACACCAAAACTCCACACAACCGTCTAGGGTTCCAATAACCCAAGAGTAACAAGCCCAAGAGCTTGAACTCGTCAAATCTTCGAGGAGAACTCAAACCTATGCACCAAATGAAAGAGGCAAGTCCTTCACTCCCAAATTCCACCAAAGCTACAAAAGCTATTGGGGGAATAAGAGAGGAAGAACATAAGAGGAGAACACAAAACTCTCCAATATCTAGTCCTTCACAAAGTAGGGATTTGGTTTGGTGGGGGTTGTATATCTAGATCTCCTCTCTCAAATCCCTCAAAAGATGCAAGAATCATAGGAGGGGGAAGGGGAGAGGGCAAGCTCTTCAAGGTCAACAACGGAGGAGAGAGAGAGAGAGTGAAAAACCGGACCAAAAAGAACTAGTCCCATGAAGGGGAAGAGGAGCCCCTTTTAAAGGGATCCCCGATCTGCCCGTTACGCATAGAATCATGCACGGCTGGTAGTACCGGTGGGGGGGGGGGGTACTACCGGTGGCACCCAGCCAACAGTCACAAATAGCGGCGCAAAAGAGGAAAAAAGATCCTGACCAGAACTTACACTTGTACTACCGGCGGCAAAGTGCCTGAGCGGTACTACCGCCTGGAGTTCTGACAAATACAGTGAGACCAAACAGAGAGGGTATTGAACCAAAATCGGGGTGACCGGAAGTTGGGCCAAAATTTACAACGGTACTACCGGTGGCAAAATGCCCTAGCGGTACCACCACCTGAACTTCTGACTAAAGTTCCATCAAATAGAACACATCAAAACAGAGACCCTACTGAACCCAAACTAGGATGACCGGAAGTGGCCCTGGTACTTCCACCGGTACTACCGACGGTAGACATGCCCTAGCGGTACTACCGATGGAGAGCTGGAACTTCCGGTCAGGGAAACTTCAGAAACCAAAACTGCAATAACTTTCACATCCGAACTCCAAACGAGATGAAACCAATTTTGTTTGAAATATTGGGTATCACCAAGAGATAAAATACCATGAATATATATGTGAGATATCTCCTAAAGCATGGAGCCACAAAACCCGCAAGATCAAAGATGCAATAAGATATTCAAGGAAAATTTGTTTTTGACGAACTAGAGCTTGTTATGAAGATAACCACAAGCTCTAGATCCTCTCATGGACAAGATCCAAACAACAACTAAGAAATATGATGTTGTGTATGCAAATGTTTGAGATCTCTCCGAAAGATACGATCGAGTTACTCACTCGAGAGCCCCTCTTGATAGTACGTCTATCTATCCTAAACCCGGTCTCCCAACACTACAAGAGACCGGTAAAATAGAAACCCTATCAAGATCATACCTTTGCCTTGAGCAACCCACTTGAGCTTGATGTAGACGATCTTGTCTTCTTCAAGATCGAACCTCTTTCTTGATCTCTCTTGCTCGCGCTTGCTTGATGAAGACTTGCGACTCGCTCCCTCATACTCCATGGGGAAACCTCTTCTTCGAACTTGTCTTCATCATTCCATGATTGTTGAGGATGGCAAGCTTGAAGCATGAGATCATCTAGATATGACGCACCTTGAGCTTACACTTTAATTCTTGATGATGTCTTGAAGATAGCCATGAGGAACTCCATCTTATTCTTCTTCTTCTTCAAGACATACTTGATCTTCTTCTTCTTCTACTTGATTCCAATAGGCACAAAGCCCTTGGACATTGATTCTTATTTTTCAACCTTGAGACCAACATATGGTCCAAGCGATACCAATAGACAAACCTATAAGTGAAACTCAATTTACACATTAGTCCATAGAGATTGTCATTAATTACTAAAATCACACACGGGGGCATACATGCCATTTCAATTGGCTTATAACCTACATGGTCGAAGGGGGAATTGAGAGAGACTCACTAAGCTTATTATGATATCCATGGGGAAACCCTTAATTGTGGTGTCTGTATAAGTGATTGCTCTCAGGCATCACTGTGGTTATTTAGAGATGACCTCATTATCTGACTCAAGAAAGCGTCTGGCCACGAGTCTTGTAGTGAACATCTTATTATTGAGCTCTCTCCACACACGTCATGAATAAAGAAATAGATTATCCTAATCATGATTAATTATCCCATGCTAGTGGTGTATCCTAAATCTCCAAGAACACTTTCTCCTTATTGAGTTCCAACACCATTTTCAACGCATTCATTACTTGCTTTTGTTTACTTGTTTTATTTACTTTCTTGCACATAAATACAAAACCTTCCAAACACCCTTACTTGAAATCAAAGACAGCTTACAAGTATCATTTGGTAGATAGTGACGACAGACATAAAGACCTTAACCAAATAGCTCTGTGTGGGTTCGATACTCTTATTTCGAAACTAGATGCAATCGATCTATGCACTTGCAGTTATCAAAAGCTAAGAACAATCTCTATATAATGAAGTCCATAGAACCCAAGAAATAGCAAGGGATAAAATATCTAATGAAGAGGCTCTATCCATACTTGGATCTAATAAATGTACTACAAGCATTACCTATAGAATATTTCTTCATATAAAGCTTAATGAAACCATTAGTTCATAGGAATTGTCATTAATTACTAAAACCACATGTAGGGACAATGTACCCTCACACATAGCCCTTGGCAACACGAAGGTTCTCCCTCAATGAATATGACCGAACGTTCGGATCTTCGGTTCGCGAATGTTGTTATGCTAGTTGTTGGAATACATGAAATTCGTCCTAAACAACATACTACTACATGAGAAGATGAAAATGACCCATTAAGATTTTTGTTCGATGGCATGCTTGAAAGGGATGTCAAGAGATTTTTCATAGGATGCCAGATTCAGGAAATAAGCTTAATATGTTGCTAATGACGGTTATCATTCCAAAAGCAACAAGATTCATCTTGAAGATTGCAAATGGCCGAACTTTAAACTTAGACAACAACTTATTATAATCTCTCAGACTAGAGGGAGCATTCAAAGATCTTTCCAAGAGACAAAAAATTGTGATAAGCTTGATACTTTTCTTTCAGATTTTGATACTACAACTTTTTTTTAAACTCCTGTGCATATCGATTTTTGTATAACCTCGAATATAACATGGATGCTTACATATACAAAACCATACACAAATATACTTGCACAAAATTACTAAAATTTTAGTCGTGGCAATCAAGTTTAACTCATGCTTTGCAACAAATATTTTTTTAAGAGAACCATCACGAACAAGTGGCAATTCGCTGACTACAAATACACCCACAAGTATCCTTTTCCTCGAGCGTTGTAACTCCAAATCATACACAAGATAATATGTAAAAATAAGCTTGTTAAAAACAACCTCACATGTAGTGGCTAAACTTAGTTGGACCCAGAGTTGGACCCGTCGGCCGCATTCTTACATAAAGATTTTTTTTTAAATGATTCTTTTAAATACACTTAACTTGTTTATATATGCAAGTCCACCTACTTTTGTTTTATAAAATAAAACTGTTTAAGTTTGACAAAATGTGTAGAATTTTTGTTTTGTATACATAGATAGAGGGATTCATGTGCTCTTTCGTTTCGCGAATTCATCCCCGCTCCTACCGGCTCAAGTTGTTGCAAGGTGATAGGTGGAGGAGAGGAGTCGTGGTCACGTGGGGATGAGGAGTGGGAGGTGGAGGAGAGTAGTTGTGAGTGGAAGGGGTAGAAGGAGAATAGAAGAAGAAGAGAAATGTGGACGGGTTTACCATGAACCGGAAAGAGCTATTTGGTTCGGGAATATAAAAGAACAAATTGTGAACCAATCGTCTAGGGCTAGAGCGCGGAGATAATCAGCATGAAACCATCACTCTGAAGTCAAAATTTGTAAAATCTCTATGTTCTGAACATAAATTCAGCTGGTGTGTAGAGAATTAATTCAGAACCGAGAAAGTACCAAGTGTGAGTTTTTTTTTATGTACCAAAGTGTGAGTTGAGTTGACGCGATTTGTAACATGAGGACCCACATGTCAGGTGCGGAGAAGACGGCGCTAGGAAAACGGTCGTTTTCGCTTTCCCCTCCCGCGCGTTAGCTCTCTCTCATCCGCGGCGATGGCAGCGGCGAATCCCGGCGGCAGCGGCCCACTCGGCTGTGGCGGCGCTGAGTACTCGAATAAGGGCTTGTGCGGAAGCTCCAGCTTCTCGATGGCCTCGCGCGCGTGCTCGCCGGAGCATGCTGTGGCGGCAGCTCTGGCCAAGGCAGTGCTCGCCTCGCCGGCAAAGAGCCACCGGTGGGCACCCCCCTCCCCTCTTCTCCGGCCCGCGAGTGTGGCGACCAGTGGCGGAGGTGGAACCAGCGCTCGGGCCGTCTGTCGATCGAGGTCTGCCTCGCGGTCCTGAGGGATGGTGCCTGCCAACTGTTCGTTTTTTTACCTCACGGGGGGCTTACCTCCTCGCTCTATTGCCTCACAGCCAGAGGATTACTCACATGTGTCTGCAATGCATGTTTCTGTGCCGATTTTTCATGCCGACATGCTTTTACTCATTCTGCAATTCGCGTCCTGTCGATTACATGCTCTGTAGCTGACGAGCTCTGCTCTTGTCCTGTCTCTGTTTTCTGGAAATTGCTAAAGCTGATGAGGATAAGAAAAAACTATGGACAGTGGCGGGGCTAGCCCAATTAGCTAGCCTCGGAAAACTACAAAGCGTTCTGGCCAATGGTTTTTTGCCCATTAAATTTTTCGATTAACTAGTCTGTACTTTCAAAAACTACACGAGATAATCTAGCTAGAGCCCGGGCAACTGCCCGGCCTTGCTGGGCTGAAGCTCCGCCACTAACTATGGATGGTAACATTCTGTTTGAAAATAATAAGGTTGTTATCTAATTAGATTTAATGTTTGGAAGAAAAGATCAAAAGAACATGCATATATATATCTAGCATCACTTGCATTGGCAATACGATATGAACAAACACCATGTGCAAGACAGCAACTGCCCCCTAGGAAAAAGGCTAGAACAGGGAGATAAATTAGATTTCTACAAGAGATCAGGTATCCACATGCCACTGATCTAATCTTCATTCTTCACCACTTAAACCAAATTTCCGTGTTTCCTTGCACCGTCTTTTATCCAATCATCCAGTGAAGTAAGCCTTCTTTATACTCCGTCAGAGATTCTATGTATATACAAGTCTACATGAGGTCAAGTAGGTTGGTAGTTGTTTGATGCTTCTAGATTAACTCTCATTGATGTCTGCCCTCTGACCTTCCCACGAATTCCATCACCAGCTTTGAGAAAGCTGAGGATTCATCCCTAAGAAGATTTTCTGGTGAATCAAACTCTAGCATCTTACCTGTAGGAGGAATTGGTAAGAAAAGATAATCTTGTCACACAATACAATTTGTTGGGACTGACAACTAAATGCCGAAAACAATTTTTAGAAAAGTAAATCTTATGAAATATTGTTTTTCTCTTTACCTTCACCAAGTACAAGAACAAGGTCGCTGTCAATCACGGTGGGAATCCTATGTGCAATCGTAATAACTGTGCAATTGTCTGTTTCTTGCCTTATAGTCTTTTGGATGATATTATCCGTTGCAGTATCAACTGATGCTGTAGCTTCATCCAAAACAAGTATTTTCTTTTTCATCAGCAATACCCTGGCCAAGCAGACAAGTTGCCTTTGCCCAACACTCCAATTCCCTCCATCTTCAACAACTGTTAGATAAAGTACAACCATATAACTGGTCAATCTTGAGAAATGGATTTGGATGGAATGTGATAATTATAGCTACTTCAAGTTACCTGGTGCATCTAACAACCTATTGTCTTCTCTGACGATCTCCTCAAGGCGGCACTTACGCAGAACCTGAGAGATGAAGGTTTTGAAAAGTTAGACTTGATAAACTAGGAAACTGCCTGTCAGCCTGTGAGCTACTGCTTCAAGAAAAGGTAAAATCTTAGTGCTGGAAATGCTTTGCAAAGAACATTTTGGATCATATAGAAACAAAGAATTTTCATATAAAAGCGCATTTTGGCAGAACTTATAGATTGTTTACCTCCCATATGTCCGTGTCAAGATGTTGCTGTAGAGGATCCAGGTTTGCTCTGACAGTCCCTTGGAATAGAGTCGGTTCTTGTGGTATAATACTCAACCTACGCCGCAAATCATGCACTCCCAAATGTGATATGTCCACTCCATCTATGAGTATCCGTCCTGCAGATGGTTCGATGACCCGAAACAAAGCCTGGATGAGAGTTGACTTCCCACTCCCTGTCCGCCCCACTACCCCAATTTTCTTTTCTCCAGGAAATGTGCAGCTTATGCCCCTGAGTACCATGGGCATGTCGGGGCTATATTGAATTTGGAGAGCCTCGATCTGAATGGTTCCACACCATGGCCATGTTTCTCCTGGTCTACAGTTCTCAACCACTAATGGAGGCTCACTCGGTATGTTTGAGAACTGCAAAATCCTTTCTACTGAGATCATCTTGTTCTCAACATTGCACAGGTTCCATATGACCCATGCTTGCAACACATTAAGGTTAAGTCCATAGGTAGCTGCAAGCCCTGCAAGACCTAAGAAGGAGAAAGCAAAAGGAGTTATTGTTTATAGGAATGAGATATTTTATTAAAGCTGTATAGAATAGTGCATTTTGACTTTAAAGTTTTAAACCCTCTGACATACTACTGTCTATGTACCGGAAAATCCTGTCATTTTTCTGGATTGGAGCTTTTAGGTGCCAGTAACATATACTTTTGAACAAAAGAACTTACTTGGATCAATTGCGTCCCGAGGCAAGGAGACAAGTATGACTAGCATCACGAAGAACACAAGGTTGAAGAGGAAGTTGATACGTATGCATAGCCATTCAACTGTTGCTGAATTATGGAAAGTAATGCGGGTATAGTCATCAATTAGCGCAAGGCTCTTTGTGAAGAACTTCTCTCCCTGATGAAAGCATCTAATAGTTGCAGCTCCTGATATAGTCTCTGAAAAATGGTGGAGAACTGGAGCTTTTCTGATGCCAACCATCCTTGCTAGCTCCCTAGCCGAACTGATGTAATAGCTCTACAATCAGTACAAGTTAGTTGTGTGCATTTTGAAAATCGAAGCAGATTAAGATAAGTGAAGCTGTACCTGATACCAAGCGGAGATTGAAATTATTATGATGAATAACACGAAGATAGGCCAAGCAATTTGGGACATAATGAAAATAATACTGATGAGCTGAATTATTGCAAATATCAGTCCTGCTAGCCTGTAGGGAATATCTGTGTCAACTGTGGCTTGATCTGTTGAAGCCTGCAAGATGGACAAGCTAAGCTGTGAGGACTGAAAAGACAGTGCATTTGGTATAATTTTCCTATCGAGAAGTAAGGTTGTTGACTCACCCTATTTAGTATCCGACTTGATGGAGTGGAATCAAAGAAGCTCATTGGTGCTCGAAAAATATTTCTGGTCATTCCTAAGAAGAGCTGTTGGGCAGTCTCAATGGCAATTGTTGAAAGGAAGACAGCTCTTCCAAGTATAAATGCCGAGCTTCCTGCAGACAGCAGCACAAAGATACCAATCATCTTCTTCTTGCTTACTTGATCCTCTCTCTCTGCTGCCCATGCAATCCAGTAGTTGCTACATATCTGTAATCCCTGGAAAAAGATTTGGCATAGAAGAATCACAGGAATAAGACCCCCACCATATGCAGCGGTGACAAACTTGCGGTAAACATCCCATTTGACTCTTCCAGATTCACGCTCTTCCTCACATTCCTTTCCTATGACATGGTAATCTGATTCGATTTCTGTGAGTTCCATCCGCTTCTTCCGTTGTTTGCTTTTAGTCAAGCCATGTGCTTTTGCTGGGTTGACCTGACTTAGGGACTGGTTGTGTGCATCCATTTGTTTCGAGAGCTCTCCATCTTTATCTGCTACCAGATCATCATATTTTCCAGACTGAACAATCCTCCCGTCTTTCATGACCTTCAAGTAACCATTCACAGCAATCTGTTAGAATTGGATGTTGCCATACGCCAATGACAGTATAACTGTACAGTATTTAAGATATTTGCAACGGTTATTCTGTTTGAACCTAAGCTAAAAATGTACAGCTTTTCTTTTTTTGCAGGTGAAACATGCATATGGAGATTGGGTCGACATCTTACCAGAACAAGGTCTGAATCCCGCAAGAACTCTAGCTGATGAGTAACATACATGACTGTCTTAGAGGACATTAGTCTCAGTAAGCATTCCTGCACATACAAATTGATCCATTGATTCATTTTGTGAATAACTTGGTGCTGATCATGTCAAGAATATAAATTGCAGTGCATCGTCTTTGAAGCTCATGAAAGCCAAATGTGGCAGATTACGTATGTGTACTGTACCTTGAAGAGATGTGCACTGGTGTGCGCATCCACAGCACTGAAGGGATCATCCAAGAAGTAAACATCAGAATCGCTGTACAATGCCCTGGCAAGCTGAATCCTCTGTTTCTGGCCTCCACTTAGGTTCACACCCCTTTCCCCTACTACAGTCATATCTCCATTGGCCCATAACTCCAAATCTCTATCCAAAGCACACCCGTGTAGCACCTCTTCGTATAAGCTTCTGTCCATAGCCTTCCCAAAGAGGACATTGTCCTGAATTGTCCCAGTTTGAATCCACGCGCTCTGTGGTACGTATGCCCTTGACCCAACAACTGTTGTTTCTGCACCACTAACTCTTGGGATCTCTCCCATGATACTGTAAAGGAGGCTTGATTTGCCTGAACCAACTGGCCCGCACACCGCAACCTTGAGACCCTTCGTGATGCTCAGCTTGCTGTCTATCTTGAGCGTAATCTTTGTTTTCTTCATGCTATTGTCAGCTTCCCAACTGTACTCTCCTGGCTCAATTTCCATTTCACCAGCCATTGCCAAGTCCTTTGTTCCAGTTATGTTGCCATAGGAACTTGGCTTCCCTTGATGGTCTTCTTTGATGAACTCTTCGATTCTATCTAGGGACACCTTGGTTTGTGAGACCATTGAGACGAGCTCCGGGAGGTTATAGATCGGGTCTTGGAGAATTCTGAAGGTAGCAAGGGCTGATAATACTGTTCCAGCTGACAATGGTATCTCCACAAGAATGCACACACCAAAGGTAACAACTGAAACCAACGTTGGCGAGGCCCAGAACAGGAAAGCTATCGCTGAGCACGTGTAGAGATACCTCCTGATCCACCCCCTTTCCACATCCCTGAGCTTCAGGAGCTTGTCCAAGTATGCTGTCTCCCATGCATGAAGCTTCAAGATCCTCATGCTCTTCATAGCCTCGGCCATGGCCTTGATGCGCGAGTCCTTGCCCTCCATTATCTTCACATTGAGGTTCTGCTGCAAACTTGCCAGTGGCGTGTTGCTCACCATCACCAACACTGTTACGAGGACCGCGGACAGGGAGGCCATTGCGCCAAGGCTGCGGTACAGGATGGCAAGTGCCAGGAAAATTTGCAAAGGTAGCAGCCAGATCCCGTGGATGTACCAGAAGAACTCACCAACCTTCTCGACATCAACGTCGAGGAAGTTCACGACTTTCCCTGCGACTGTGCTCGAGTTCTTCATGAGCAGGGACTTCTTGTAGATGGACACCATCAGCGCAGCACGCACCTGGAACCCGATTCTGCGTGCGCCAAAGTACCACTGCCGCTGCGAAAGCGACTCCACTGTCTTGGAGGCGAAGAACAGGCAGGCAAGCATGTAACCACGGCCATGGCCCTTACCGTCAGTGTTCTTGTCCGAGAGTAGCTCCACTAAGTAGGTGATCAAGAACGGTCCCATGTAAGAAGAAACAGTGTTGAGCCCTGGGAATGAAAGACAGGCACTGTTCATTATCAATCAGGACAAAACACGCTAGCTCTATTTCTGAAGAAAAAAAAAGAAACAATGAACTGTTCACTAACCTGCAAAGACCGCATTGCCGGCCAGAGGTGTCCAGACAGCGCAGACGATGGCTTTGCGCAGCGGCATTGGCTCGGGTTTCTGCTTGTGAAGCGTCTCCTGGAGCAAGGCGTACGACTGCTCCGCCGTCTCGGACGGCGGCACGGACGGGATGTGCTCCAGCTCGAGCCTCACCCTGTGCCCCTTCTCGAAGACTGGGTTCAGCCACCGGAACGTGAGCTGACTCCACCACCCGGAGCTAGAGAACCTGTCGCTGCTGCTGTCATCGGCGTCTTCTTCTCTCAGCAGCAGCAGAGGCTGCTGTTGTTCCAGCTCTTCTTTCTGGTTCGCCTTGGAAAGCCTCATGGCTACAACGACAACCAGGCAGATGACGGCGCAGAAGGGAAGAGAAACGAAATCGACGACGGTTGCAGAATCGAGGAGGTGAAGCAAATGCAGCGAGACGAGGAGAGATTCCGAGAAGAAGCTGAAGAACCACCAGGAAACAAGAACCGCAGGCCAGTCGGATACCACTACCTCTGAACCTTCACGGTTGCAGTAGAGCAAGAGTAGAGTGGCCAGAAGCCAGGAGGCAGATTGAAATACCAAGCCCAGAGAGACAGCTTGCTTCTTCCAGACCCCGAGAACCGAGAACCCGACGTGCGACAGAGTGATGGACGCATTGCAGAATGCGACTATATGAGCCGGTAGCCCCCTCCGCTGCTGCGCCGAGACCATGGCGCCATGCTCCCCTCCTTGATGCCTCCTCCTCCTCCGTTTCACGAACTCTGCAAGGATCCAAACCAGCAAGACTGCGAACGCTGCTCCCCGGACATAGTCTGATGCTGGTAATTGCTCCATGGGCTGCCGAAAACAGTCAGGAGGTGGCATCATGGAGCTGCTTCAGAACACACCAAGACGGCAACGGGTTGCCCTGTTACATTGAAGCGCAGGGAGACAAAGTTGGGCTAGAAAAGGCTAAGCGGCAAGGGATGAGAGGGGTCGGGAGCAAACCAAAAGGGGAGCCTGACAGCACATGGCCTCAAAGGCTCCGGGGTTTTGGGGCCTACTACTCTCTTCAGTGGATCTGTGCAATTTCGCTGCCTTTGCGCTGGGTCTTTTTCAAGTGACGATGATGTCCTGCGTTTACAGAGCCTGAAAACAATGTGAAGAGGCAACGAATCAGATGACAGACATACAAGGAGGGTTTTGATTTTGCAGCGTGCAATGCTGAGATATATATATATATATATATATATATATATATATATATATATATATATATATATATATATATATTGTGTCTGTGTGCTGGAGTCTAGTTTCGACTGTTTTGGCATGGGCAGGACCGAGGTCGGCATCCGTGTCCGGGATAACAAGACATGTACAGTAGTACTAGTACCTACTAGAGCTCGCCCACGGCTCCACGAGTATACAAGTACGTAGTATAAACACTAGAGTTTTGTCCCAATATCAGCTGATGCATCATGCAGCAGATGAGTGTGGTGGTACCAAATTATATGGAGAACGGGATTAGCATCCCTGTCAGCTAACATGCCCGCTGGTTTTGCAGGAGGAAGATGTGCAGATAAGATAATAGTACAGTATAAACAGATCCAAGGCACGAGAAAGCAGAGTCTGCTAATCGATCTATGCGACGGACGAGAGAAGATCCAAATGCCACCGATGAGGAAGACGGCAAGTGCGACGGGACTGACGGACATCCGATCCAAATTCCCCACGGAGACGGACGAGAGATCAAATCTGGGGCCGACCGATCGATCTCGGCATCTCGGTGGCCGTGCAAGCCGCCAACCGCCCACTGTTCATACGCGAGGCGTGCATGCCCTATGTTCCCAGTCTTACCGTCATCGCCATGGATCTGTCCCTGTCTGTCTTTGCTCTTCAGCCTGCCCGTGAACAGTGCTAGACAATGCGATCGCTGCAGAGTGCAGACTGCAGTGTTTCTCTCTGGACCTCTCTTCGCGCTTCGGCCAATCCGGTCCGATTTTACCTTTACACGTCAAGAGTGAAGCGCACTGGGCTGTCAAATTACATGCCCTTACTTTTTTTTCTATAAAAGAGTATATATTAATATCGCGAAAATACCAATTACACTCAGACTCTACAACAACGTATTCCCTAGCGGTTTTACGGATCCACACAGCCCAGAAAAAGAAAGAAGAAGAATTACAAAAACGAAAAGTCATGCAACAGAGAACGATACCTCGAAGCAACGCACTAACACCACCAGAACAACACCAGTAGTACAACCACTCCAATAGCAGCGTCTTCAAGAAGTAAACAGTGCACAAGCGCCGTTGTTGTCCGATCAAAGATCATAGGTTTTCATCCTAGAGAAAGTCTTCGCTCGCAAAACAATACCTTCAACAAGGTCATTAACAGGCACAACCAATTAAGACAAGACCTTGAATTTTCACCCTGCAAGATAAGACTGGGAACTCCTCCTATGTTGTCGCCCCCACAAACAGTCGCTACCGCAAGTCACAGATCACGCAGCCAGTTCCTAGCCGCCTCAAAGACTCAAATCACCATTGTTGCCCTCATGTTCCCGCTTTCCTGACATTCTCCGTATCTGACTTCACCATGGATTGTCGAAGACATGAAACCTGATAACAAACAGCAGAGCTTCGCAACGCTCCCGCTAAAACCAAATGGCCATAAAAACATGGGCACACACGATCGAATACCTTCCGATCCAGCAATCTTTAGTCATGATGTGCCCATGGGAGTTCGTCGGCAGAGCCTTCCGGAACTCGCCTCTCCAGGCCAGATCAACGAGTGCAAGCAACAAGAAGATCTTTGTCTTCACGCTGAAGGAACCCTAGGACCGACCGCCATTATTCGGCAGAACAACAGGCCCCCACGCCGCTATCCATCGCGTGCCGCTATCCCTCTGGCGGAAGAGGAGACAAGCCTGCAATAACCACGTGGCCCCGCCGGTCCATCGGTCCGAGCAAGAAACATCGTGCCGCCTCCCCACGCACCTTCAGGCAACCAAAAGGTCATGCCGATGACGGATCTAGGCGGAAGCCTAGACCTACGACCACAACCGCCACACCTTGCGCCGATACCTGATGGGTAAGCCGTCATAACACGATCCGGCACGCCCAACCGCATAAGCGACCAACCTCCATGATCGATCTCACGTCCAAGGAGCACCCACCACCACATCGACCGTAGCCGCCGCCGTAGCAGCGAAGCACCGGTAGCCAATTTCAACAACCACCAGCGAACTGCCGTCGCGATCTGCTCTCCTCGGCCCCTTCGGCGTCGGGGCCGCCACCACCAGCGAACTATCGTCGTGATCTGCTCTCCCCGGCCCCTTCGGCGTTGGGGCCGCCGCCACCAGCAAACTGCCGTCACGATCTGCTCTCCCCGGCCCCTTCGGCGTCGGGGCCGTTGCCATCGCGGTCGGTACCGGCGGCAACGGCGGAGGGGTGGTAGATCAGGGAGGGGGTGGTTGGCGGCAGATAAAACCCGGCGGCGCATACAGGGTGCCGTGAGGAGGGTCGGAGGGTCCTCCACAACTCGTTATCCTGGTATTCTAGACAAATACATGCCCTTACCTAGACAAATACATTGGGCTGTCAAATTCAGTACTAATTACACCACGAGAAAAAACAAATACTCCCTCTAGACTATATTAATGGCCTCAACTATGTCTAGATTGGTATGTACATACGAATTAATATGGACCGAGGGGTAGTATAATTCACCAAGCAGGGTCCTAGCAAGCTGAGTGGACGTGAGCAGGACCATGCTACAGTGAAAGCATAGACGTGAACAGGACCATGCGTCCATGCTAGCTAGTGCGTGTTGACACGATCCCCTTTTTGGTTTTTAGCCCCTGGTGTGCCCGTGTAGCTGCACCATCCAGATTCGTGCCCTACGAAGAGTCGCAGATGGGATGGTACGGCGGGAGCGGGCTACTGCCCAGCACGTGAGCCTACTGTACGCCCCATTTTGCCAGGAAAAAATTCCCCGACGCTGTTCCGGACAGATCACTAGACCAGATCCTCTAATCTTGGCATGTTCCTCCCGCGGTGAATATTTCTTTTTGTGCTTGAGAAGCCCTGATGAAAGGCCGGGCCATCTGGCACAAAAGCCTTGCCACCATGATCGAGAAGTTGATGCCGGAAGGCGGAAGCGTACTAGTACTTCAGGAG
Organism: Avena insularis; assembly: GCA_023614405.1. Lineage (NCBI taxonomy): Eukaryota > Viridiplantae > Streptophyta > Magnoliopsida > Poales > Poaceae > Avena > Avena insularis. The sequence continues at coordinate 418,712,893 of CM042691.1, forward strand.
GCGTCATGGCTGGGCTCCGGTGGTGGCAAGGCTGACCAACTGATTGAAATACGTTTGTGTTTGTTGCACTTCAAAACTTTGTGTTGTCTTTTGAACATAGGAGCTTGTAGGTTGTAGCAGAAGCTCGTCTGCTTTTTTCCTTTTAAATTTATTTGCTTTGTAAGTTTGTAATAACACTGACGGTTGCTCTAATGGAAATTGACAAGGCAGCTCGTTGTATTTTTTTTTAAAGAAATTAGATGAGCCTGACTATGTTTAAGTCAACTTAGATTTTGTTATGTCCAAATGCCAGTCGAATGGTCTAATGTTGAAGTACAGACCAAATAGGCGTCGAGTGACAAAAAAAGGAAAATCTCTCGCGACTTTTTGTGAGCCATTGAGAGCGAGGTCATTGCCCTCGTCTGTTGATGTTGGCGGGACTGGTTGTATAGATCAAGGATGCCACGCCGCCTCAGACATTGTACTTTGACGTGGTTATTGCCGATTTTTGCACGACAGTCATGTCTTTTTATGTGTTTATTAATGGGCTGAATTTGTCAATGTTGTCCACCGTAGGTAGTGTTATCGTGGCGCAAAGTCACAGATTCCTGATGCGGCTTGACGAGATTTTTGATATCTAGAGTCTAGTTCTCCCTTTACGTGGAGTTTATGTGGAGTGGAGATTCGGTGCACATGGCCACCAGTGATACTTTTTTTTAAATGATCGAAAATTATATTTCTGAGTTTCAATTTGTCTTGAAAACAAATCAGGATGTAGCTAGTAATGTATGCCAAAAACTTGTAAAATATCAATTGAAAATAATGTGTATTTTAAGCTACACAAAAAGACAAAACTATAGATCTGAGTATAGTGATTCAAATCTCATAAAAAAATCAAACTTTGTCCGTTTTATGTACATCGAAATACAAAATATTTAGAATTGAGACTTTGCGCCTTTGTGGGGATACATCATTAGCTACTTTCAAGATTTTGTTTCACAATATTTTATAATTTATAAATATAGTTTTAAAATTTTAAATATGCAGAGAACAAAATGGAGCTCAAGAGCTAAAGGACTTTCCGGTTTATGTGTCCATGGGTATTACCCCATTATTTTATAAAATAAAACGAGATTGGATTGTATCGTGCACCTCAAGGGGCCGGCGATAGCTCTTTATATATCACAAGTACAAAGTGTTACATGCTGTTAGGATTTGCAATGACCTAGCTACCTAGAGAGTTATTTAGATACAATTTGTTAGCTAAACGTGTCAGGATGGCATACCGCTTCTAACCGACTCCGCTTGACATACTATCCTCTAGACTATCTTGAATCTGTTATCAATAACTAGTAACCATGCACGTGCAATGCACGTGTTAAATACCAAAATTTTCCTCCAAAAATTGAATCTATTGACAAGTGTGCACGTGTTGACTACCACGTGTTGACCTCCAAAAATTGAATCTATTGGGAATCTATTGTTTAATTCAAACTAACATACAGAGTACATAATCATTTATTTGTAAGTGCTAACAGAGCTCTTCATTGTCAAAAGAGTACATAATCATTTATTTGTAAGTGCTAACAGAGCTCTTCATTGTCAAAAGCAACCGGACATAATGAAAACTTGGCAGAACACATCTCTTAAGCTTCCTCATTGACAAAATGATAGGGAAGATGAGAATAACCGAGCTCATTTTGCCACTCGAGAAAAACCCAAAAAAACATCACAACGTACTTACTTTTATCAAGGCAAAGATAATGACATGTAAGTGTTTCGTTCAGAGTAGCATAGAACCATATACACACGTACGGATCATGAAAAATACATTACTACTTGAATCGTTAATCACCACTACTATTAAACAGTCAAACAATATCTTTCCTACGTACCCCCACTTACATACGTGTGCTAATCAGAAACACACGATAAGTCCAATCGATCCCAATCTAACAGCCACAATTGCTTTAAGCGGGGCCGGTGTGCACTTAGCAATTTCCGTTGCCTGACCAAACTCCACCCCAGAGAAAACCACGCACACCCACACACACCCCATACATCACGGAGTCCTTTAATTCATTCACGTACAAAATAGGATACTGGACAATAAAAACAGAGGAAACTGACACTAAATTAGACTACAATCACGCCATAGGATACTGGACAAAAAATGCACCCTATAATCACGCATGTGGGCTAACAGAGGAAACTGGCACTAAATTGTATCGATTCACCACCGCGTGAGACCTTGCACCACCACACTATCGCTTCCCTGCACCACCACACCATCGCCTCCCTGCACGGCGACCTACACTTCACCGTCGACTAGGTGCAAGGTCTCTCCTTCACCTCCTTTGACCCTAGACGACTGGAATCCTGTCGCCTCCCTGCATGGCAACCTGAATCTCCTACACTGCACTCTACCTTCCTCCTACAAAATTGGGATCGAATCAAGACACGGTTTTCTCGTGACTATACTGCTCCCATGATACATCAAAAACACCTATATATATGGGAATGAATTGAGAAGATTAGGTATGGGCACGGCAGCAAAAAATACCTCAGTAAATCGATTTTAGTCTTTCACTTGTTTCTGCATTTCTTCATATCTTCATTCATTAGCTCTTTCTCTATTGGTAGCATATGCACATAGACCCTGCCTAATATTTGATAAAAATAGATAAACCAAAATATCAGAATCAGTTCTTGCTAATATTCTATTGGCAGACTTCTCCTAGAAAATATTTGACATAATAACTGGATATGAGTATATATACACTTGTTACCGGTAATAAGAAAAAGGTAATCCAATATATCATGTACTGACTAATTTAAATAGTTGATCATAAACATTATGGAGTAATAACAATGTAGCTCTGCCTCAGCCTACACCATAATACTAATAATGATTTGGAGATTTTATAGAAGCGCATATCACGACGACGGTATGTCATCTCCCAATCACGATGATTCCCGCACCCCGTTTCAGGATATAAGCAACACCCACTCCTTGGGTAAGCATGAGCAACCTGATTTTTTAAAAACGTTGGTAATATTTTGATGACGTGCTAACTTGCGGTATGCAACAGACCCTAGAGAGTTGAAGAGGCAAAGGAACAGAGAATATTATGCCCGAAATAAAGATGATATTCTGAAAAGACGTCGTCAAGCCCGTGAAATAAAACTGGCTTCCGCTACACTGCTTAATGATGAGCAAGATGGTCCACATACACCCCTGAGCATTCCCATATGTAAGAATGAACTTCAACTTCATGCTTTTAAGATTGTCTGGGCACTAATGATTTAATTTAATGATCCGCTTCGTGATTTATATATGCTTTAAGCTCATGATGCTACGCCATCTGCTGCTCCCAATGGGAAGAATACCATATTTCGAGACATCACTAACACTCACAACTCAGGTAATATGGGATGAATATATGATCTCACAGAACACTTATCGATGGGGAAATATTCTTAGTTGATTGTATCATGTATGTAGGTCCTAATGAACTGAAGAGGCAATTAGAGAGGGAATGATATTCACAAAATAGGGAAGATATATTAAAGAAACAACGTCAAGCTTATAGTCAGAAAAAAATGGTTGCTGCTTCCACCGAAGTCAACGGACAGGGAAATGAAACACAAACACCGGTGTCCATAACCATTGGTAATGATGCCAAACTAATGCATTTACCCCTACTTATATTTATCTAATACTAAATATCTTTTTCATCTGCGTAGATCCTAAAGAAATAAGGAGACAAAGAGATAGGGAGCGGTATGCACAAAATAGAGATGAAATATTAAAACGACAACGCCAGTCCCGTGAACTGAAAAAAGCTTCTAATGTCCTTCACAGTAACGATGTCACTGCGACACCCACACCAGCTACAGGACTATCCGTTGTCACCCAACTACAAACTATAACATGTCTAGGTAATGTCTATGAAATTCCAAACATTAATAAATCCTAGCAGCTTTCGTTTGTATCTTACCGTGATTATTGTGAATGCAACCAAAATCCACATCTGTTAGTGGTTCAGCAATCCCATATCAGTAATATCGTCAACCTACCTACACAGGGTTGCACAATTGAAGAGGATGGTTAGTATATTCTGATTATTTATTACTAAGTGGTGATTACAAAAGTTCTTGCTTGACTGTCATTCTCATGTTTGCATTCAGATATGGATCAATCTTTTCGATGTAATCAACCAAATGAAACTACAACTGATGTTGAAGAATCTGATTGGCTACATAGAAATGATAGGTTCCAGATGCAGGATATAGGAGGGTGGATGAGACCGGTAAACATACCCAGACCTGCTCCACAGTGAGACACACCCATGGATAAATATATTGGTATATTTATTGACTACCACTAGCTTACCTTCCATTCAATCGCAGCTACTTACTCAGCATTTATCGAAAAAATAATATCAAGGAACGACCATGGCAGAGATGCTTACGGAATACTTGAGCCTGATGGGAACACATCAAACATTGATGGTATGCATCATGCCATTTGATTCTTGACCATAATTTTCGAGGCATGAATTTATTTTACTATCTTATTTATACGTAATAGATTGCTTGGGAAACGAGAACCTTCGAGAGGCTGCATATGCTGAACCTGAGGAGGAAGCTAGGCTTTTTGCCGAACATGGTAAGAACATTATTGTGATAATACAAATGAGATATGATATAATACTGTCACTTATGCAAAATGTTTATTATGTTCGAGATGTTGATTTTCAATCCTACCGAGTTCAGCGACAACAGGCTAATGCAGTTCCCAATGATGATACCTATGATAATGTTTACAAAAACATACCTAACAAGCATCATGTCCTAAGAAAAGTTTCGGACTGCCGACATTGTGGGGCATTGCGTTTTCCATTCGAGGGACCTGCCTTTTGTTGCAGGAAAGGAAAAGTCAGTTTAGTTACTCCTGTTGTTCCAGAAGAGCTGAAACGGTTGTTTACAAGTCAAGAGGATGATGATGCTAAATACTTTAGAGAGAATATACGATATTTTAACTCCCATTTCTCATTCACAAGTCTAGGAGTTACCCTTGATCGTCGAGTAAGCACAGCTGCAAAAACTGGCGTATATACATTTCGAGCTTGTGGTGGATTGTACCATTCTCTTGACAATCTGGTGTTAGCTGGTAATGGCCCTCGGCATCTACAGCTCTATATTTATGATACAGATGAAAACTTGATTCACAGGCGTAGAGGTCTCCAGATCTTAATATAGATGTCATACGGAAGATCCTGGGAATACTGCAACATAACCCTTATGCGCAAGTTTTCAAGATCCTAGGGTCTGTTCCAAATCTAGATGAATATAGGATCTCACTGAACACCGATATCAACCTAGATCAACGAAGGTACAATGTCCCAACGACTTCTCAGGTGGCAGCAATATGGGTTGAAGGGAGCGATCCACAAAATTGCTTTGATAGGAGTGTTGTCGTGCATGGAAAAGGAGACTGGCCCTTGTATATTAGAGCATATTACGGATGCTATGACCCATTGTCATATCCACTATTCTTCCCACGTGGGGAAACCGGTTGGAACCGTTGGATGCCATATGTTGACCCCCCTACCGACACGACTCAAGGCTCGGCGGATAATTTCGCACGACAATGGAACCAGTCCTCTAATTTACTTAATGGTACAATGTTTACTATTGATTTTAGATTTACCTATTTATGAACGAAACTTATGTTTTCACCTATCTTTCAGATGAAAGCTCGATCATAGAACAAGTTGCTGAATTTTTACCACGTGAAGAATGTGCCACTGACGTTCCAATAGGTATTGGTCATCATTGGTAGTTTTAATGTTTGATGATATATCATCCTTATGTTAATGTTTTTGAACAATCTTTCAGATAATAACATAATGCAAGAACCAGTTGATAATTATGCAGAACATGAAGACCAAGCCAATGATTTACCCGAAGCCGAAGGTACTGGTCATCATTTCTATTTTATATTTGTAGTAATTGTAGCCATTCTACAACTATTTATAGTGTCCACAAATTTATAGATGACAACGAGGATAACCCACATGAAAGCTTTGGTGATGATGATGAGCTAAATGCAACACAACCCAGAAAATTTGTTAGTGCGAGAGAGTACTACTGTTTCAAGTTGTAGGTGAGGAAGAAGCTTTTTAACATTGTCTTGTTTGGAGGGCGCCTTTTCCAACAGTGGGCTGTTGACATGTACATAAAAATTGAGACTATGAGGCTTGACTGGTACTTAAAGCCAGAAAATCAGAAGGTTATACGCGTTGACCTCTACCAGGTAACGTGCTTGTTTCTATTCTAATACATTATTACATATGTGTGTTGCATGCTTTTCTATAATGTTATGTACTTTTATTTATTAATAGGGTCTTGTTGACACTGTCATTGCTGGCGAGTCCCGTGGTGATCGGATTGGCAAAAGAATCGTGCTTCCACGTACATTTCCTGGTGGTGACCGCGACATGGAACGGAGGTTCTTGGATGCGATGGCAATAGTTCAGCGTTGGAGAAAACCAGACTATTTCATCACGATGACTTGCAATCTTTATTGGGAAGAGATAACTGAGAAATTTTTGCATGGGCAACTGCCACAAGACCGTCCTGACCTGGTGGCAAGAGTATTCAAAGCAAAACAACGAGATATGGTGGATTTACTGACTAAGGGTAAGCATTTCGGAGAAGTGCCAGCTTATGTCCATGTCACAGAGTTCCAAAAACGAGGTCTCCCGCATGAACATATAATTCTAATAATGAAAGCAAACAGCAAGTTAGCGACCCCAGATGACTATGATGAGGTGATATCTACAGAGATACCTGACAAAGATAAATACCCTATCCTGCATGAACTGGTCGTCAAACACATGTTGCACGGACCATGTGGTGAACTGAGGAGAAGTTGCCCATGCATGATTGACGGACAATGTCGGTTTCTTTACCCCCGAGACTTTTGCAATGCCACACAGCAAGGGAAAGACTCATATCCCATCTATAGGAGGAGGGATGATGGACGTGCAGTAAAGATCAGAGGAGCAGATTTGGACAATAGATGAGTCGTCCCTTACAACCCCTTTTTGCTTATGAGATACAACTGTCATATTAATGTCGAAGCATGCTCGAGCATCAAAGCCATGAAGTACTTGTTCAAGTACATCTATAAGGGCCATGATCGGACATCCTTTGCATTCGAGCAGGATATTATCAATGATGGTGGAATTATCAATGAAATTCCACAGTATAGGGATGCACTCTATGTAACTCCTCCAGATGCTATGTACAGGCTCTACGGTTTTAAAATGTTTGGTGTCAGCCCATCTGTGCTGCAACTCCAGCTTCATTTGCCAAACATGCATGCAGTCGCATTTAAAGCGAGTGAAAATCTGGAAGATGTTGTCGCTCGACCATCTTCTTCCAAGTCCATGCTTACCGAGTACTTTGAGATGAACCGGAAATTTCCAGAGGCACAAAAATGGTTGTACAGAGAGTTTCCTGAACATTATAGATGGATTGCTGGAAAAAAAAGTGGCAGAATAGAAGAAATAAGAGATCACAAATTGGAAGACTTGTGTATGCACACCCTGCTGAAGGAGAAAGGTACTATTTGCGAGTGCTCCTAAGTCATGTCCGAGGTGCCACTTCGTTTGATGATTTGAAAATGGTAAATGGCATGCCATGCAGTTTCTTCAGGGAGGCATGTGAGCATTTAGGACTCATTGAGCACGACAGGAGCCTTGATGATTGCATGACGGAGGCGGCCACATTTCAGATGCCTTGTGCCCTAAGACGGCTGTTTGCCACGATACTGGTATTCTGCGAGGTAACAGAAATCAGACAGATGTGGGACAAACATCTAGCATCAATGTCTGAGGATTACTTTCTTAATCAACCGAATGAGGCAGCACTTGAGCAGATGGTCCTTAGAGATATCAGGGATATGTTGCAATCCATGGGAAAGGATATTACAAGCTATGAACTTCCGGATCTTGTTGAGACCAATGGATCTTATGATGCTGAGTATAGAGAAGTAGCAGAGGAAAGGCAAGTCACTGCAGACAAAGAACATCTAGATTTAATCAACACTTTGAACAATGAGCAGCTGGATGGTTTCAATGATATAATGAATCATGTGACGAACCAAAAAAGCAAGGTATTCTTTGTTGATGGTCCAGGAGGAACTGGGAAGACGTACTTGTACAAGGAATTGCTTTCAAAGGTGCGGGACATGGGCCTAATAGCGATAGCAACTGCTACATCATGTATAGCAGCATCGACAATGCCTGGAGGCCGGACTGCGCACTCCAGGTTCAAAATTCCAATCAAGCTCACCGACAACAGCATGTGTAGTTTCACAAAGCAAAGTGGTACTGCGGAGTTGCTTAAACATGCATCATTGATAATTTGGGACGAAGTAGCCATGACAAAAAGGCAAGCAGTTGAGACGCTTGATAGATCCCTCCAGGATATAATGGAATGTCCTCTGCCGTTTGGTGGAAAGGTTGTCGTCTTTGGTGGTGATTTTAGGCAGGTCCTTCCCATTGTGACACGTGGGACAAGAGCACAGATCACAGATGCTACACTTTAAAAATCCTATCTGTGGGATAAGACACAAAAGATACGCCTCAAGCACAATATGCGGGCATAGGCTGATCCTTGGTTCTCCGAATACCTCCTAAGGATAGGCAATGGAACAGAAGAGACAATTGGCGATGACTATGTGCGTCTCCCTGATGACATTGTGATCGGCTACACCGAGGATGAAAATGCTATTAACACGCTCATTGATAATGTCTTCCCGTTGCTGCATGCTAATGTTAGGTCAAGAGAATACATGAGCACGCGGGCAATTCTTTCGACCAAGAACGATCATGTGGATAACCTGAATGACAAGATGATCGCCAGGTTTCCAGGCCAAGAAAGATTATACCATAGTTTTGACTCAATCGAGGATGACTTGCAGAATAATTACACTATTGACTTTCTGAACTCGATCACACCAAATGGCTTGCCCCCGCATGTCTTGAGATTGAAGGTGAATTGCCTAGTCATTCTGCTCCGGAACCTCGACCCTCATAATGGCCTATGCAATGGAACACGGCTTATGATCAGAGCCTTCCAGGATAATGCAATCGACGCGGAGATAGTTGGTGGTCAGCATGCTGGAAAGAGAGTGTTCATACCTAGGATCCCTATGTCTCCCTCGGATGACATCTCACTTCCATTCAAACTCAAGAGAAAACAGTTCCCCATCCATTTGAGTTTTGCAATTACCATTAACAAGGCACAGGGTCAGACCATACCAAACATCAGTATTTACCTTCCCGAGCCTGTATTTTCACATGGCCAGCTATATGTTGCACTGTCAAGGGGTGTGTCAAGAAAGACGACATGGATTTTGGCCAAGCCCAACAAGGAGGTAGACAAATCCGGTAAAAGCACCAAAAACATTGTTTATAGAGATGTTTTAGAGGGATGAGGCAGGTGTGTGCTTTGGTGTTTTATTTGCATCTTTATTTCTGTATCTATATAACTTCTTTTAGATCTAACATAATTGTTTTTTTATTTGCAGGTTTTGCTCAAGATCATGATATATAATAAGCATGAAATAAGAAAGATGTCGATGTGATGGCAATAGGTCTGTAGCAAAGGCTCTAAGACTGTAGCCCTGAACTCATATTTGGTGGAGATGCTTTCAAGATGATCAACATCTATCCTTGAAACCACCTCATAACCTTTCCCTAAACATATCCTCTATCCCTTGCTTGTAATTTCCTTGACAATGAGAAATCAGGCATAAAAATTTGTAAGACAGATCTCTTGTAATTTCCTTGACAATGAGACAGTTCTCTGTCTCTGGATTTACTCCTACTTTTTGTTACTCTCATCCTATTTGTTACAATTTATTTGTTAAAGTTACAGGTCAGTGTCATTGTACATTGCAGATATTACCTGTTCATGTGCTCATGTATCTATTTTTTGTTCAGACATGCTTCAGTTTCAATATAAAGATTGCTTTTTTTATTCAAACTTTTTTTCCTAATGTTAAGTTAGCTAGAATGTGAGAATGTTAGTCAACATGGCGTCTGTTCTTTTAGATTGCATGGCAAGTTTTCACCGTTCTGCAACATAATTATCACCTAATTATACTGCCTAACGAGTTCATTTGTGTGAGAATTAAACAGAGAAGATTGATACACTCAAATAATCAAGCCCAACAGATTGATACACTCAAATAATCAAGCCCAACTATACAGCCAAGCCAAACCAACTCAATAGTCCACTTTAAAGAAAAAAAAACTACCGTAAAAAAAGGGTACAGTAACTTCTGTGTACGTGGGAGTATATAACCAAAAATAAAAAAATAAAGTGTGGGGCCAGAGATAAATCAACAGGACTGGCTCAATAAAGGATGATGGAGGCGTGATCCTAGCGATAGTTGTTTCCTTCCTACCGCTTTGGGGCCTGAGGGATATTTATTGGTCAATAAAAAAATGATGGACGCGCGATCGTAGGGATTTTTATTTCCCATCCTCGCATTTTGGAATTACTATAAGAATCACAGACGTATAGCCCTACGATCGCGATCTAGCCCTAGGGTTTTTCCCTGATAAAGCCCCCCATCTCTCCTCCCCAGCAATCTCACTACCGCATTCCCTACCCTCCTCCACCTTGTCGGCCTCCTCCAAAACAAGTCTCTCCACTCACCGCATGAATCTGCCTATTGTGCATCATTCTCAATGTCTACGCTACCATCCCCGATGTCCTCTCCCGATCAATCTCCAACCATATTCGGTACAACTTTCCATGCTATCAAAACGGTAATGATATATCTCTGTAACTTCATCCTATGCATTGTTTTGTATCTAAAAGTGATATGTGCTTAGGTTTTTAGGAAAACGTTGACACGGGGTCAAAGGTCGAGGACACAGAGACTAGGCAGATTGAAGATGTGATAACCAAACACAAGGATACATACCCTGACTCGACAAAGGCAAAAGAAGAACAAGCATTATATATTTTGATGATTTTCACTCTTCAGTTGTTTAATAGAAAACAACCATAGTACTAAAAGTAAGAGCTTTGTCTGGATTGTTTACAGGAAAGCATCAATGAGGGAGTAAAGGAACAAGCATTACCAACTACGAAACCTAAGAATCAAGTGCTAGAACATGAAATCTTAATAGAGGGTCAAAAAAATGTGCAAATTGAAGAGGCACTGACGATCGACAAGGATACAAACCTAGAGTTGACCAAGGTGAGTTTTCCTTTTCCATTGTCCTTATTATTCTAATTCTGACAGTACATCACAATCATATCTGAAAGATTTTCACTGTCTTTTAAATATTATATTGTGGGTTTCAGTTAGGGAGTGAACAAGAATCAAGTGAAATAGCTGAGAACAGTGAACTAGAAAATATAACTGGCAAAGAGGAAACATACTCCGAATTGGTAAATGTGAGTTTTCTTTTCCTATTAAATCTCCCCAATAATTCTAAGTCGTTGTAGTGATAACTCAGTTTTATTTGTGTTATCAGGAATTATCCTACAAAGAAACAGGTCAACAAATGCTAGCAGCTCGGGAAGATGAATTAGCACAAACGCCTGATATAGAAGGACCGGGAACTATAGAGGAGGAGCTGGCATTGCCCGTGCAGATAAAGAAACATATGCGACAACATAACAATCCTAAGAAGGCACAAGACTATGTGGTTTCTCCAGAGGGCACATAACAAAACATTTTATGCCCTGCTTTTTCCACAATTAATTTCTTCATTATTAGTAAATTTTATTACTTCCATTCATGACAGATTATACCTGCACCGGCGATGATTGGTCCGTGATTGAAAATATCATAAATGAACCAAGCAAAGAAACATATTTGGTGAGCATCGACGACACATATCTAAAGAAGCGCGAGTTACTAGATCTCTTAACTCCCGGAGAATTCGTTGGCGATGAAGTAAGTATATATAGCTTTGTGAGAGGAAGATGCTATTTAGTATGAGTATCCGTTATCTCCTATAACCAATGTATGCACTCGAAATTGTAGATCATAAACGCATACATAAATTGCATAAGTGCTATAGACCATCTATAGGTGAGGGCGGGTGGAAGCGTGTTCTTAGAGAATGCATGTATCTCTAAAACCATAAAAAGCGGTAGCTGTCTGAACGGTGAAGTGCAAGCATGGGTATTAAGGAGATCCAAAGTTTACTTGGAACATGATATGGTTAGTCTCAGATTTATACATATTACTATCATTTCAATTAAGGACTAATGTTTCTATAGATGGGACCTAAATAAACTAAAAACAATCCCTTTTTTCAGATATTCATTCCAATAAATATTGTAGACTTTCATTGGTATGTAGCCGTTGTAAATGCCAGAAAACGATGTATCCAAGTGCTCGACTCGCTAGGCAGAGGAATGCACCGTAAAGACCTCGATGCAATGGTTAGTAATTAGACACACTCCCCAACTTTTCATAAGACAATTTTTGTTATTTTTCACTTGTGATGTTAATACTTTGTCTCTTATTATTCATGCAACAGCTAGCAGGACTGGAAAATGTATTGAAATATGCATCGCTTCACACGGAACTAAAGTCTGATAAGTGGAAGGACCGAAACGTCACAACATGGCCAAGGGAAGAGTGTATTAATAGCAGCCTATAGATAGATGGATACGCTTCGAACTCAAAGTAATTGATTTTATGTGTTTTCTTGCATACCACATTAGTCGCAAGAAGTTTTTTGATAGTAATATGTGGGAGAGAGAGAGCATGTCTGCGCACCTGATGATGCTCTGCCAAAATGATATTACACAGCCTATGCTTGATGGCAATAAAGTGCCAGATATATGTGATGAATGAAAATATCCAGAGAAAAAATCTGCTCTAAGTTTTTTCGCCATCCTAGGTCATACTTCCATGAGAATGATTTAGAACTGCAATAACAACATATGAGTAAGGTAAGTACAAGCAGACAAGTTTAATACTATGTGTTTGATGATGCTTCCATGGGCGAGGCTTACCGAAAGCAACAAATATGTGGGAGAGAGAGAGCATGTCTGCGCACCTGATGATGCTCTGCCAAAGTGATATTACACAGCCTATGCTTGATGGCAATAAAGTGCCAGATATATTTGATGAATGGAAATATCCAGAGAAAAAATCTGCTCTAAGTTTTTTCGCCATCCTAGGTCATACTTCCATGAGAATGATTTAGAACTGCAATAACAACATATGAGTAAGGTAAGTACAAGCACACAAGTTTAATACTATGTGTTTGATGATGCTTCCATGGGTGAGGCTTACCGAAAGCAACAAATAGAATGAAAATAACACTGGCTGAGTTGTAGTGCCTACTTTCATCCTGAATGAAAGAATGTAATAAAGCTTGGAAATAGTACTGATCATCAAGAGCCTCAAAGAAAGTATACACCTATAACACTGGCTGAGTCTCAAAGAAAGTATACACCTATAACAGAAATATGCTAGATCATCAAGAGCCTTGCGAGCAGATTTAACGATAACAAGAAATACACAATGATGAAATATACGATATTTCCAATCGTTACATGATGTGTTTAATATTTACTTCTCCTTCAAACATTTGCTTCTCAAGGAAAATTTTGTACATCTGATTGAAATATTTGATTAATATAAGCTTAATATCTAGCTATAATCACAGTAGGAAGCGACACTAACTTAAAAATATATATTCTTCACATGCTAATTTAAAAATATATATTCATGCATGTAGTAGTATATGGTATATATATATGTATTTCTAAGTATACGAAGATTTTTGCTGTAGTATTATATGCAGTATTATATGCGTAGATAGAATATAAGGAGGATGATCCTATTTGCGTCTTTTTTGTGCGTAACATCTTTCTATAACATCCTTTTTTTCCTTTCATAATCATGTAGGTCATCTTGTGGTCTCTGGATGTTAAATTTCATGGAGTATTTTACGGGAGATGTTTTATCCGACATTCCTGAATAGGTATATTTTGCTATGTATCATGATACTTATTTCACGGTGTTTCGCTATTTTAAAACTAACTCTAATTATTACTACTTGATAGCTTCATATGACACGTTTTAGAAGAAAACTTGCTGTCATTTTGGTGGATTCGGGATTGAATGATGATAATGTAAGAAATCGAGGATTGGAAGATGATAAAAGCAAGGAAAACAAAGAAAATCACACAGATTGTTACATTCTGGATAGACCCGCTAAAAAACTCAAACCATTGAACAAATCATTGGAATTTGAGTTCATCTTGCAACCATGGATCCTTTCACCATCTTCCAATCCAACTGACGATGAATTAATAGATGAACTTTGCTTGTGCATTCTCTTGGCTGATGGTGTCCCTTCACTGGAGTAAGCCACGTTTTTAGTTCATTTTGTGTTCTACAAAATTCCTCTTACATAATTATAGTTGATGGGATTCTGATTTTCACAGGAGGGAATGGGTGAAAAGTACCAACCCTTATCCTATTAGTTTAAATTTGAGACAACTAAGGAAAATATTAAAGAATGATGAATACATGGATGTTGATTGCTTTAACATGGTTGTACGGATACTAGCGTGCCATGACATCCAGCTTCTCAGAGATACTCCAGTTCACTACATGGATCTGAACGTGTAAGTTACTATACTCACATATTACAGTTTAATTCATAATCATAGTACTAATGTTTTCTTATTCTTATTTTAGTTGTTGTCCCAATGTGCACGAGACCCAAGTCGTCATGAAAATTTGGATGTTGCTAGGTTGGTACAGTTGTTTGATAGCTGGCCTGATAGCAATGAGTATCATATCTCAGAATGCAATGAGGTAATATTTTTCTTCTCCATAAGAGTGTTATACTCCCTCCGACCCAAATTAGTTGACTTAGTTTTGTATAGATTCGGATGTATCTAGCACTAAAACAAGTCAAGATACATGCGGATTTAGACAAATCTAAGTCTACTAATTTGGACCGGAGGGAGTATCTTTTTTCGATAAAGGGCACAAGAGTGTTATATCTGGTCTTAATGATTGATAATTTCTAAATGACTGCATCGTTGCAGATTTTATTGCCTTGGGATATTCTTGGGATATTCCTATTGTTTGTCTTGGATAAAAAAAAGGTTGTCTCTATTTTGGAACCACTTCCAATACCTACTTTAGGAAAAAATATCCTTAAAGCTATGGCCAACAATCTAAATCTAGCGCTCCAAGATGCCAACCCTGCATTCAAGCACTATATCTTCAAATGGGGATGCAAAACACCTATTGTTCCAACAAACTCATACGGGTATGAATCTTGTTAATCCATTACAATCTTGAATGAATGAGCCATTCGACGCATAATGTAACATTTCATACATGCAGTCCTTTATCGGGTTATTTAGTTTTTAATCTCATGCACTCATGGAACGATGGAGCGCTACATTTTCCAATACCCAAGGTGAGTATTTACACCATGCTCATTTGTATATACGATGCACATGGTTTTTTATAATAATGTTTGTATAATGGATATGTAGGGTGATATTGAACTGAGGAGGCATTTTTTGTTTCATATTTTAAAGTATGAAGGGAATGAGGATCTAAAGAATATCCCAGACATGGAGCGCAACATTATAGAGCGCATAAGTAGATGGACCTTCAAGAAATAAATATCATCAAAGAACAAATAGTAGATTGTGTTTTTCTGTGTGGCAAGATGAATATCCCATTTCTACCTATTGAGAGCAACCATAGCATGATAAATTATATTTTTCAGTGTAGCAAGTGAACTGAAAAAAGTAATGTGTAGTTCTGCAGTCGAGAACCTTGGAGTATATATATGTTGCATCGTAATTTGCTTTCATTCATTAGATCTATGTGTATTATAGCCTGCTGCGACAAACGATCTAGATCTGATCTTATGGTTCCATCTAGCACTTACCTACAGTGCTAGATTAAACATTATCAGTACTGAGTAGCTGCTCTATTCGCAACTTGCAAAAACATCAAAACTACTGAAATATAGATGGATGGAAGAAGCTTGTACCTGTAGTTCTGGGTTGTAGCAATTTTCTGTACTCATTTAATGTAGTGTTTTTAGCTGTTGTTCATTCCTATATCCAGAGAGTGTTTAACTTGTAATCTGCATAGCACATATAAAATGCTTATCATAAACAAGTTTGGCAAAATACCACATATGAGCTAAACATATTATGTAGGCCCTCGATAATATTTGCTTCTCATTGAGCTAAACATACATATGATATTGATTCAGTTCCTACAGTAAGGTGTGCACCTATACTTACTACATATATTAAATTCGCATGACATGACTGAACCTGCAAAGTAGAAAGAAAAATCAATGCATGAGATGGGAACAACTGCCTGCTATAAAGGAAATAGGGAAGGACAACTCAAAATCACTGCGGACAAGTACATGCACATTATCCAGGATAAAAATCAGGTTAAGGTTTAAGAAAGGTAGTGCCAACAAATGTAGGTATTACAGAATCCAAGAATATTAACCAAAAATCCACATGAGAACAATTAGCATGAAATTCCATTTGAAGAACTATTAATGATTAAATTTTCCCAGAAGCTCAAGCAACTGTCATTAGAGAACATGCAGCAAATGCTTCAGAATCAGTTCGCTTGACATAGTTTCGGAAGACCATCTATGTTCTGTATTGCATCAATAGCACTTTTTATCTACCCCAGTTACAACACAAAAATGATCACTAACTTGCTCTGAAATAGTGGGAGCAAACAAAATATAACTAACCTCTGGTTGTTCCATAACTGTTTCAGAAGAAGCATGAACGTTGTTGAATCTCCTTTGCATCATTGACTAGAACAGAATATAACTAACACCAATTTGAGATGATCCATTTTCTTCAAAAGCAAACATCACTCCGCCTGCCATCAGGACAAAATGATATAGGATAAGAGAAGATGTGGAAGGGGAACATGCTATGCCCTTTCATTAGCATTATGAGCAGCACTTCAAATGATTAGATTCTTTCCTTTAGTCCAATCCACCAACAGCTAAAAACAGAAGAAAGGGACTGCATTAGCAAACGAAATAAGTTGGAACTGTTATATGGAAGTCTAAGCTAGGATGCAGATGTCTCTATGAACCAGTGGTTTGAGCACAGTGAAGGTGAGATGAACTTGTCAGACCAAACAAAACACAATCAATAGGTTGCAGAAGTAGATTGTATGTGCGGATGTTGTGAAAGGCTATAGAGCATGGCAGTAATGAAATTGCAAACAATTATTAGATAATGTTTGATGCTTCCATGGACGAGGCTTACTGAAAGCCACAAATAGAATGGAAATAACACTGGCTGAGTTGGAGCGCCTACTTTCATCTTGAAAGAATATAATAAAGCTTGGAAATAGTACTGATATATCCAACAGAATCTCATCAAGGAATGACTGAATCTTCAGTCTTTTTGCGGAATTTCTATTATTTTGCAATTGGTCACTAGCATCAAGAACATGTAGCTGTTGAAAATACTGAATGTGATCCACAAGCCATAGCTTTCCAGCCTAAACTCTACTTGACATCTGATCATTCTCATCAAGGAATGACTGAATCCACATTCTTTTTGTGCTACGGAGTCTAAGCCAAGCCAAATACTTCTCGGGTTAGAAGTAAACGTCGGAACTCTCTTTCTCTCTACTAAGGATAACATGCTTCTCACTATAACTCAAGTCTTAGCTGGGATTTACAAGAATACTAATGAAAGGTGAACTGGAACACCCGCCTGACTTCTCCAATTTCTTTTAGAATCCATCTATTTCTTTGTCAATTCGTAATACCCGCATAAGAATCAATAAAAAATAGAAGAACAGCTAGATTTCAGTTCCATGGACTACAGACCCACTTCCATGAACTTGCTGGCCCAAATCAATCATCAGGTGATTCCGTACAAATAAAAGCAAGATCTTAGAGGGGCTGCCAGAAGCGAATTACCTATGGAAGCCCAGTTTGGTCGACATAGACGAGATGTCGTCGGAGGGGGCAGACATCCAGATGGTGTCGTGTTAGAGCGACACTTCAAAGTATGACTCCGCATGCACCGTCAGGTACTGTTGGCGGCTCCGAGAGCACGGACGGACCAGCGGCAGAGGCGCATAGACCCTGCCGGTGCCGGCGTTCCTCAGTCCTTGCTCCAGTTCACCTGGTTATCCCGTGGAATGAGGAGGCCACAACGCCGTGGTGCCCTCAAAGGCGAGGTGTCCGCGGCCGCCAATCCGGTGGAGACGAGTCCCGCACCTCTGCGTACGCCTCCGAGCTCGAGCACCTACTCCGGCACTTCGGCGACCGGATTCCACGAGGAGAGGCCTCGCGCCGGCGGGTGGGACCAGAGAATGGAGAAAGGGGGAGACATGCGAGGGGACGCAGCAGGCTATCGGGGGCGGTGGGGAGGTAGGTGACGAGCTTTTTTTTGGCCAAAGAGATTGTAAGTGTGAGTGTGGGGCGTTATTATTATTTTTTAATCGGTATAATATCCAATTCAGCTGTATGCCATCTTTTCATACCATTGAAGCCTGTCACAAGAATTTTAAAATAAATTCAGCCATGATTATTTAATGATTTTAAAAGTTTCATAAAATTATTTACAAGATAATGACTGTTTTATTGAATATTAAATTAAAAAATATTAAAAACGGTAATTATGCAGGACATCTTCTGGTCTTTGGAGTTAAATTTTAATGGAGTATATATTTTTTTGAGATTTAGCACCTGCGTTATATTAAGTGGCCAAATCAAGTGCCAACTGGTTCAAAATAGACATGGGTGCATCCCCAGCCCATACATTACACAGATTATTATCACTGCCTTCTTTAGCCATCAAGTGCGCCGCTTCATTCGCCGTACGCCGCACCGACACTCCTAGACAGGTATTTTTTTGCTCTATATTATTATACTTATTCTGAAATTTTATATGAAGATATATGTGTGGTCTTTGTTAGAGCGTGCTTACATTGTTGGACATGAGACCTAATTAAGTGGCTAGGGTAAAAACAGATAAAAGATATTTAAGATTTAAATTACAAAATCATAAGACGTGCGTTGCACGTGCATGCTTACTAGTAGTAGATAGATATGATTCTTTTAAGGGAAAGCACACAACTTTATTACAAATTGTTTTGGGCGGAATCGCCCATTACAGAATCAACATCACACTGACACCTCATTGTCCGAGCACATAGAAGAGTTCATATTACATTTTGCACAGAATTGCGCTGGAACATGGGCTACTTTGTTTGCAGAATGCTTGTTGTACTTGATCTAGCCAGAGGAGAACCAAGCTATACTTTAGATAGAGATGATTCTTTGTTAGCATACATGACTTGCACTTGTCTCCCTTATCTCTTGCATGAGATGCAAAATTATAGGACTGTTAGGTGTGCACATTCCTTGATATACATGTACTACATTTACACATAAAATGATCAATACAATGTGTTGCAACATCCATTTAACTGAAACAGAGAAATTTTATGCTGGCAGACTGTTTTCAGGGGATCAAAATACACTATAGTGTCATCAAGAAGAAAGAGAGAATAATGCACCGTCGGCGTCTCAGGGCCCAGATGGAAGGCGATGGTGCCACGCCAGCTGACAAGGCTTGCGAGTGCTCCGCGATGGCGGTGGCAGATTTAGAGTTTACGATGCAGAGACTTGACGGACGTGTCGATTACGTCCTGGGTGCTCCATAATGGAGACGACAAATCACGAGTCCCCCATTGCAGAGCACTAATATTCTAAAAATCAAGCTCTGAAGCAGGTAGAAGAGCAACAAAAGCGCACATCATGTAACATACCTAAGATTACACAATCAGACACCCCTATAACATTAATGTCTGTACAACATCGGACTGGGCATACTTGATATTTTCCTATTGCAATACCAAAGTTGGTGCATATTTCCTAACGATATCGGTATGAGAATAGGCAACTTATGAAACTAAAATTGAAGCATTGTCAACCAGAACTGCTATTTAGATATGTGCTCCTAAAACAATAGATGTATAAGGTACTGTGCTCCTAAACCAATTTCATAGTAAAAAAGAGATGTATAAGATACTTTGATCCTAAAACTATTTTGAATAGAATAAATGGTCATAGTTGGGATGTGGATAAATAGAAATACCTCCTTGAGAAAATGAACATCACTTCCCCAAAACCATGCATCACAGCCTGCATCTCTAGCTACATCATTTACCAGTTCACCCCCAACATGTACATATTCTCCAGGTTTGACATCTCAAAGCTGCACATACATCAACCTCTTTTTAGAGTATTGCAACAAAAAAATGAAGAATTTTTTGGAAATAAGTAGATATTGAGCACAACTATCTCTGACCTGAAGCTTGCTACGCTCAAACATATGTCACCAAACTTATAATACCTGAGTCCTCACATTTAACCTTGAACCCCTAGTTATCAGAACAACCAATCCTACGTGAACAGAAGTGCCACATGAACAAAGCAAATCGGTAAAATAAAAAATGAACCCATAAAATAAAATCTCATGTTTCAACAAAAGAAGATAGTTTGTGGACAAACTGCTATGAATCCTCGTAAAGTCCGTATTTGTATGAAATAGTCTGAATAATACCAGCATACATTTGTAAAGGAGATAATGAATATGACAAACAACCAGTATAAGTTACCATGATTACATAATGTTTACTTCAGTACAAACATATTTAGATAACCTGCACATCGCTGAAGAGGTAAGAAGCAGTTTGAAACTACTAAATATTATAAGATGTTTCAACTACTGAAATATGCTAACACTTAATTAATATACCTCATCCCCATAGGGGAGTGAAAGTTTTGGCAATGTTAATATATATCAGAATAGGGTACTAAACCTGCATACAAAGAATTTTTGTACTACCTAATTTGAATCAATCGGAAAGAAAAACATAAGAAAAATGTAAATGGTGAAGTTTGGTTAAACTATCAAAGAGAGTGTTGGCTAAACTTCTACCGGCAGTTAATGTATAGTATCATAAGAATTTTTCTTCCAACAATAATATATATACTGATGAAGTTTGGTTCGTCATCTATATCATAAATAATACTTGTACAAAGTTCAGAGGTGTACCACGTCCTGAAGTACAGAGATTTTCAGTTTTTGTAAATTGCCCGCTGGATATCCTCAATACCCTCATCAACACCCCCATTGTTTACACGCTAGCTGCAAAAGAGGAAATTATCAAGTAATCAACTCCCTCTGTCTCAAAATAGATAGACGCGGGTTTTTCTAAAGTTTTAGTATCTATATATTAAATGGTGTCTAGATACATCTAAATTTTAACTAATATGCGACATCTATTTTCAGACAGAGGGAGTACATGAAGTAAAAAAAGAATCAAATTTGCGGTTAACAAAACCTTTTTCAAATTAAAAATAAAAGCATTCATATGTGTGTGCATTTAAAATAGGAGTTGTTTTGAATTGCCATGATTAAGTGATCCAATGCTTGTAAAATGTTTCTTAGGTGATTTAAACATCATCTACATCATTCCCAAACTTTTTCTAAAGAAAATCAAATAAAAAAGAACTAAAAAGGAGGAATGGTCATTTTGGCCATTTTAATCCACTACACTACTTTGGCTATTCCTAGTACTCAATTCTTAACAGAAACAATTCTTGATCTTTGTACCCCTTGCTAGTACACATAATGAGGTACCAAGGCCCACCTTTGGATCAACTAAAAACATTCTGTTAACTATTTTAATTGGCATTTGAAAATTGAATCTAATGCATATGCATAGATCACCCCATTTTCAAAACCCATCTTTTTGAGATCCACCTTCAAAACCCTTGCAACCAGAGACTACCTAGCACTAGTGGAGATCACTCAAAAAGTTTGAAACCAAAATTCAAAACTAAACCTCATGCGGCCATTTCATCAAACACTTGGCATGCATAATTTCCACCCTAATCCTAGCTCACTGTTTTGAACAGGGTTTTGCCCCCAAATGATCTACATTTATCTCCTCTGTCCCCTCCTAGTCTAACCAGGCCCTTAACACCCCTCTCCCTTGTCCCTAGCCCCCATGCCATGCCAACCCGAGGGCATGGTCGCCGGCCAAACCTTGCCCCGCCGTAGCAGACCATCTCCCCTTCTCTCTCCATGTCTAGGAGGTAGCCAGGAGCTCACCGCCACCCCCTGTCCCCTGCCCGAGCCCAGCTCTGCAGTGGACCACCGAGGATACCACGCGCCCAGTGCCACCGCACCATGCCGGTGCCGCCCCCAGAGCGTGCTTTGTCCCCGCTCGCATAGACCGCCCTTTGGCCGCAACCCGCGCCCACCGCTCCGCCACGACCTAGAGAATACCCCAGACACCCCCGCTGGCCGCCCAACACCTCATAGCCACCGCTCGCCGTGGACACCGCCGCCTTTGCCGCTCAGAGCGCCACCTCGCCAAGACCGCATGCCACCGCCCCTACGTCCACATTCAATCCCAAGAGCACCGCCAGGGGACCGCCCATCGATCGCCACCCTCAGCCATGCCTCTACCCCGCCGTAGCCATGTCGCCACCGTCGCCTGCCCATCCCGCTCGGTCTTACCGTCGGGCCTATAAAAGGAGGCCTCCCCAGCCTCTTCTCTCCACACCACTCCACTCCCCTCACCTCTCTGAACCTCACCCACCTCTAGCCGGAGCAAGGGGAGCAGCTCACGGAATTGGGCCGGAGCCGCAGGAGGAGAAGGGCGCCACGATGTGACCACCCCAAGCTCACATGCCAACGCCTCGCCGCCGTCGTCGTCAGTTCGTTTGCCCGCCTCGTGACCTCATTGGAGCTGGTACGTCCCAGCAGACCCCACCGAGCCGCTTAGGGTTCGAGCTCACGGCGACTGTTGTCGTCGACGATGACCCTCGAGATTCCCATTCTAATCCTCATTACAGCGTCTGATTTAGCGTGTTAAGTGTCACGACAAGCGGGACCCCTGTCACCGAGCCCGGCACAAGCGCCACCGGGCTGCACCAACTTCTTTCCCGCGCTAGCCCACCCGTTCAAATCTGGATTTTTCTTTTTAGATTGAATCTAGTTTCTGTCCCCTAGTTTGAAAATCAATTCAGAGAGTTTTAGAAATCCAAATTGCATGAAACTAATTCTGAAAGGTATTGAAATGATCTATCCAAGCCCGTTGGATTTAATTCAATCCTAATAAAAATAATAAAACAGAAGCATTGCAACTTGCAACATTTTTATAAAATCAACCAAGTTAGCTTTTGAGTTGATTCCAACTCTCAAAAATCACATTTCATCATATCTATCCAAATATGTAATAATATTAAGGGTTACATGCAGTGACTTTGGACTAGTACCAAAACAATGCTATATAGGCATTTCTAGTCACTTTAAATCATTAAATAATAAACTTAAACCAAAGTATATTGATCCAACCCTTAAATCTCATTCCCACATGTTAGAATATGTGGTGATGACATGTGTCAACATGATCCCATATTTTAAGTGGTGAATATTAAATCTTAGTTAATTTTTCAATTAGTAGAAATTACTTTTCTAAATTAAAAAGAATGAAACTATTGAATTAAACTTGTGATGCTTGTGATGATAATAGATCATCAATTGTGTGTCTTAGAATGCTATCTAGCCTAGTTAAGTATTGTTTGGTGATTGTCTACTCCGTATGTATTTTTATAGAAGATAGTACCGACCAAGCTTACGAGGAGGAGGAGTGCTATCAAGACGAAGACGAAGAAAACTTCAACCACTTCACCAACCAAGGCAAGCCACCATTAACAGTGCAAGCTACCCTTAGCAAGCTAGCAATACCCAAGATTAACCCTTGCAAGTTTATTGCTTAGCAAACTAGAAACAAACTAGATGGTTTAGCAAAGATGCCTTAAGCATGCTTCGATCACACCCCCTTTAACTATTAGTACCTGATGACCCACAAGTATAGAGGGTGTATCGCAGTATTTTCGAGGGAAGTGAAACCCAATTTATTGATTCGACACAAGGGGAGCCAAACAATATTTATCAGCCTTAACAACTGAGTTATCAATTCAGCTGCACCTGGAAACAATCTTGCTCACAAAGCTTTATCAAGAGCAGTTTTGTAGTAGGAATAGTAAAGCAACAGCAGAGTAAAGCAAAGACGGTAGTAACAAAAGCAAGAATGGGATTCGAGTGCGGTAGGCATAGGGATGGATGGACGGGCGTTGCATGGACAAGACAATCCACATAGCAATCAGAACATAGGGCAATTGCAGATAAATAAGATAAAGCACCCAAGTACTAGACAATCCTAGGCATGTGTTCCATATATAGTCATACGTGCTCGCAATGAGAACTTGCACAACATCTTTTGTCCTGCCAGCTCGTTTGTAGCGGGGCCTCTAGGGAACTACTGGCAATTAAGGTGCTCCTTTTAATAGAGCACCGGAGCAAAGCATTAACACTCTGTGAACACACATGATCCTCACATCAAAGCCTTTCCCTTCCGGTTATCCCGATTTCTATCACTTCGGGGCCATAGGTTCCGGACAACGACGTGTGTATACAACTTGCAGATAAGACTCAAAACAATACTATCATAATGAATCAATAATACGTTCAGATCTAAAATCATGGCACTCGGGTCCTAGTGACAAGCATTAAGCACAACAAGTCGCAAAAAAGTCATAAAGCACTAATAAAAGATACTAGGCACTATGCCCTAACAATCCGATGCCATTACATGAACGATCTCATCCAATCCCTACCATCCCCATAGCCTACAGCGGGGGATTACTCACTCATAGATGGGGGAAACATGGATGGTCGATGGAGAAGCGATGGTGATGATGATGACGATGATCTCCTCCAATTCCCCGTCCTGGCAGGGTGCCAGAATGGAGTTTCTGGTGCTGTTTCGTGGAATCTGGTGGTGGCGGCGGAGCGGAACTCCTTCTGGAAAAACGTCGAACCCCCTGAAGTTTTTAGGTCAGAAGGCTCCTTATAGGCAAAGAGAGAGGCCGAGGGGGTGCCTGGGGGGCCCACACCACCCCCTGGCGCGGCTTGGCCTGGCCTGCGCCAGTAGGTGGTGTGGCCACCCCAGGGCTCTTCTCCGTCTTGTATTCTGGCTCCTGGAGTCTTCGGGTAAAATAGGATTTTTGGCATATTTTCCGGAATTTTTCCTAATAGTTGATTTTCTGCATAAAAAGTAGACACCAAGGCAATTCTACTGAAAACAGCGTCAGTTCGCATTAGTTGCATCCAAATCACACAAGTATAGAGGAGAAACAATAGCAAAAGTGTTCGGGAAAATAGATACGTTTTGGACGTATCAACTCCCCCCAAGCTTACCTTATTGCTTGTCCTCAAGCAATTCAGTTGAAAACTGAGTGCGATAAAAGAACTTTCACGAACACATTTGCTTCATATGCTGTAAATATTCTCAAGAATGTGACCAACTACTTAGACAATTCATAATAAAAAGTATGCAACTGAGTCTACTTAATAGTCATTGCAAGCTATGAAGAGATTCCAACTCAAGAATAATAAGTAGCATGAAACACAAACATAAGCAACATTACAATGCTCATAAAAAGGTATGATAGAGTGGTATCTCGCTTGCCTTTGATTATGAATGCCAAGGCACCTCTGAAGTTCAAGTGATGACTAGAAGTAAATATATCAAAGATACAAGCATCAAAGTCATAACACAAATAATCAAGTATTGGAACAAATACAAAGGATGACAACTGTGCTCTCAAGAAGGTGCTCAAAGAATATGTGGAGTCTTAACAAGTAGAAGAAAAAGGTTTTGAATAATTTTGAAAGGCTTCCAAATGCTGAAAGTATGGTACTCGTTAGCTTTGAGCTCTCATTGCCCCTATCATAAGCATCTTTAATGTGGTTAAGGTGAAAGTGACACAACTAAGAGGATATGCTTGACAAGTTATAAATTGAAGTCTCATGCCCCTTACTTACGAAGACCGATCCTCATGCTACTCAACTTCAGTCACAAGTAAGCTCTTGTCATTGTAAGTATATACGTATCATAGAGAACCGCCAACGGGGTACCCCTTGCGCATGACACGGGAGCTATCCCATGATCAAAACGACAAGGCAAGCAGACAATGAGCATCTCAACGATCTTTTTATCTACTATGTGCATAGATTTTTACTGAGGATGCTTCATAGAATGCTCATTATGGTTATGCTGCAAGTTTCCACCATGATTAGGCATGGCTTAAGCTAGCAGCCCAAGCGTTTCTCTAGCATACATACGAACTCCATGATCTTACAAGTTCCACTTTTATTTCACACCCCCGGGATCCATAAGCAAAAGAACATGATATCAACTAGGTACAAAGTACCTATGAAGTGTTGAAAGCGGTCCCCATGATACATGGTTCTGCTAACTCCAACTCATAAAGCGCAAGCATATGCACAATAAAGAAGGACGCAATGGTTCAGGTTTATTAAGTGCAATAAAATAAAGTGTGCCATCAAGTTCGTGAGAGCTTTACTAACTAACTTTCTCATAACAAGCAAACATTTTATTTGGAAGAAAACAAGGCATATTGAATATGCACGGAAGTAGCAAATGATGCTAATGGGTTGATATGGTGGACACTTTGGAAATATTTGGTTTAGGGAGTTGGGAACTTGAGTAAAACATACTCAGCGAAAGTGAAGGCTAGCAATAGTAAGGGAGCGACAAACGAGACAACAATAGCTGTCATTATCATGCTTACAACAAAACAAGACTACTCATGGCATGAAAGTGATTCAAGATCCTCAAGGCAAAATAATTCGTCGAAGCTTAACTGACTATTACAGTCATGAGCATGCGTGAGCATGTGCCAAGTCAATCAAATGAAACATTCAGATGAGGATACCACGGTGTCATACCAATTTATGAATAGAGTAATGAAAGCAAACATTCATGAGACATGCTACAAATTATTAGCGAGCTGGAGCTAATCATAAGAAAGCAAAAACTATTAAGCATCCAAAGAAAACATACACCCTACATGAATGGACTAAGCAAGCTCACAAAGATGAGTATATGTACAAAAATGAAGACAAATAGAGTTCATTACCAGCCTCTTACCACGTCTCAAGTTGTCATTAATCCTCATTATTGCTCTTCACTTGTGTGGCTTGAATAATAATATGAAACAAATAATCCACTGAGAATTGCCGAACCCTGTAGCAAACTCGCAAAAACCAAAGAAGAACGACAAATATTTTTGGTGTTTTCGATTTTTAAATAAGAACCAAAAGAGAAAAACAAGCAAAGCAAAATATTTTTGGATTTTTCGAATAGTTCAAACAAAGCAAAAAGGGGAAAAGCAAACCAAGGCAAAAAAAAAAAGCAAGCCAAAGAGAAACAACAAAAATATTTTTGGTCTTTTTGTGTTTTTAGAAAGCAAAAGCAAAGAAGAACGAAAACTAAAGAGAGAATGAAAACATGAATATACAAAGTACCGACGCAACATGATATGGAGATGAGTGCGGTGTCGGCGTACCTTCCCCCAAGCTTAGGCTTTTGGCCTAAGTGGGTATCAATCCATGCACGAATAGGGGTTCCAAGCGGGCGAATCTTGTAAGAATGGTCGTAGCTGGGGCCATGAGAAGAAGAGGAAGCTCCCCAATCATAAGTGGGCTGCTGATATGAAGACTCTCCCTCATTCGAGGGCTGGACCGAATCATCCGTGACCTCCCTTCTAGTGTCCTGCTCCTACTGGGAAAGCTCTCCCAAGTACGTGTCAAGCTCCTCCTCAGTGAGGGACCATCCTTCCCTGTTATCAAGGTTAAACAAAACAGGTGCAGGCAAAAGAACAACACACTCGGACTTGCTCTTTCTCTAGCTAGCCTTGAGAAAGGTTATTTCATAAGATAACTCACTCAAACTAGCCCACGAGGAAATAAATTTATGCTGTATCATGGAATTAAGATCAAGCCTCTCTATGGGAAACTGTAGGTCTAGATGATGAGGCACTAAACCATGCAATGCTAGCAAACGAGAAGCAATGAGGCCTCCACAAATTCCACCTTTCTCACGGTTAGCAGCAAGACGGAAAGCTATCAAAGCACCCAAGTTGTAAGACATATCTCGTCTAAGGGCAGCAGAGATAAATGCTAGATCAAACGAAGATAACTTATTGGCAGTTTTCCTGGCAAGAACACACTTGGCAATAAAGTAGGCAAAGTAGCGAATGGAGGGAAGATGAATGTTACGGATTTTCCATTCTCCTTCGAGAAGCTACTCCCTTGACAAATTTTTGCATATAAATCCATGAGTGGTTCTGGTCTCTCTTTAATCTTCTCACATGATCCCCATTGAGGTACCTTAATGGCTGCACAAAAGTCGTCAAGAGAAAGATTGGCAGCAATATTGTATATTTTATAATGGACCATGGGGTTAGGCAAAGAGTGACTAAATTGGAAATCCTGCACCACAGACATGGTTAGCTTCACAAATTGACAAGGTTCATCTTCCAAGAAACGCTCTAACCCTGCATTAGAAACCAAAGTGTGGAAATCTTGTAGAATTCCTGCAGCTCTCATGAACTCAGGGCATGGATAGATGGAGGGAAAACTTTCTCCTCCCTGTGGACCTTCATGACCTCAGGTACCCAAAGCTCATGTTGGTTTAGGTGGTGCTCACTCATCTTTTATTCTGAAATTTAAACACCTATTAAACAAGTGATTGCAAAGTAAATATAATAAAGGATTCTACTCATAGGGACTTGCAAGAGGCCTAAACATGCATCAAAACTATATCTCTAAGCATCAAACAAGCTTATAAGCTCTCATAACCAGTCACCTACAGCAGCAAAATACTCAACATATAATCCACTAAACACAAATCTACTTGGACAAGGGGAGGAGTCACATACCAAGGAACAATTGCTCCAAATTTCAGCAAGAAAGATGGGCTGAGCAAGGAGATAGAATAAATCGAGAGCAAGCACAAAAAAACGCGATTTTGAGCTATGAACTGGAGCTTACTCGGGAGAGAGAAGAAAGTGGCAGGTGAGAGAAGTAGTAGGGGGCCAGGGGTGGCCCACACCAGGGCATGGCGCCACCCAGGGCTGGCCGCGCCACCACGTGGTGTGCCTGCCTGGTGGGCCCCCCTGGTACCTACCAGGTACTCCTCTGCCCCTTTTTTCACGTAAAAATTTAATATGAAATTTCTGGAATTTTTTGAGACACTTTATTTTTCGGCATTTTTCAGAAATAGAAGAATGATTTTTCTGACAGACAGATTTTTTTTCTTTTGGAAACATGATGCAAGGACAAAACAAGGCTAGAACTACAGAAGTTCTAGCATGCAAGCAACTAACAACACAAAGAAAACTAAACGAAAGCAAAAACTAAAAATGCAAAGGGTAGAAATAAACGGAGATAATCATAATGAAAACATTGTTTTGTTCAATGGAATCCTTTTGTTACCAAGGTTGATCAAGTCTTGCTACCAAAACAATTGCATATGAGACAAAACTTTGTACTCCACTAATGATTATGTTACCTCAACCTTGATAGCAATGGTCCCAATCATAATAGTTTCAAATTTTTCTCTTGGTATGGGACAATATATTTCTCCAATTTGAATGCCTTCAACATGTTCAATTGAATTCAAACCATAAGTCCTTTCAATCTTCTTGGGGAAATAGACAGTATGTTCCTTGTCATTAACATTGAAGGTCACCTTTCCTTGATTACAATTAATAATAGCTCCTGCAGTATTAAGAAAAGGTCTCCCAAAAATAATAGACATATTGTCATCTTCAGGCATTTCAAGCACAACAAAATCAGTTAATATCAAGCAATTGTGAGCCACCTGAACAGGTACATCCTCACATATACCCACAGGAATAGTGGTAGATTTATCAACCATTTGCAAAGATATATCAGTTGGTATCAATTTTTCAAGCTGAAGCCTCTTATAGAGAGAGAAAGGCATAACACTAACTCCAGCTCCCAAATCACACAAAGCAGTTCTAACATAACTGTTCTTAATAGAGCAAGGGATAGTTGGAATCCCTAGGTCTCCAAGTTTCTTAGGAACCTTACCATTGAAAGAATAATTAACAAGTAGAGTAGAGATTTCTTCATTAGGGATCTTCCTTTTATTCGAGACAATATCCTTCATATACTTTGAGTAAGGAGGCAATTTAATAGCATCAGTCAAAGGAATTTGCAAGAATAAAGGCTTCATCCACTCACAAAACTTATTATAGTGTTCATCTTCCTTTGAATTGTGTTTCTTATCAGGGAAAGGCATAGGTTTTTGGACCCAAGGTTTTCTTTCACTACCATGTTTCTTAGCAATAAAATCTTCTTTAGTGTATTTAGTAGTCTTAGTGTGATTTTCAGGTTCTTCTTCAACTTTTTCTTCATTAGGCACTTCATTTTCTTCATTACCACTTTCAGTTTCAGCATCAGAGATAGATATACTATTAGGTAGCAGGTTCAGAGGGTTCTACAACAGTTTTATGTTTCTTTTTCCTTTTCTTACGAGTAGAACCACTATTTTCAGCTTGTTGAGAATCCTGCTCAATTCTTTTGGGATGCCCCTCAGGATATAGAGGATCCTGGGTAGCAGCACCACTTCTAGTTCTAATTTCATAAGCATGTTTTTCTTTAGCAGCATTAACTAGCAAGTCGTTTTGCACTTTAACGAGTTGATCTATTTGAGTTTGAACCATTTGAAAGTGTTTAACAATCATTTTAACATCATTAGAGGTTCTTTCCACAATATCTTTCAACTCAACAATAGCTCTAGTGTTTTCCATTAGATGATTTTGCACCCTTTTATTAAAGTTATCTTGCTTAACAATAAAGATATCAAATTCTTCTAAGCATTGATCAGGAGGTTTAGAGTAAGGGATATCACCTTCATCAAAGTGTTGGAGAGAGTGTACCTCAATAGTAGATGAGTAGGGAATAGGCTTACATAATTCTTCTATAGGGGTAAATTCTTGACATCTGACTTTAATTCCCTTCTCCTTAAGACATTTCTTAGCTTCCTTCATCACTTCATCATTTAATTCAATAACTCCCTCTTATTTGATGTTGGAATAGGCACAGAATAGATGGTTCAGGTACAATTACTTGGTATAGCTTGTTTAGGAGGTCCAATCTTCATAATTCTTGCTTATTTTAGCCATTAATTCCTCGGCTTCCTTGAGTCCTATTCACGAAAACACAATCAAGACAACTATCTAGGTATGTCCTAGATTCCTCGTTAGTCCATTATAATATATATCAAGCTCATTCTTAGGTAATGGACTTCCACTGTGCATGAATCAAAGCACAAAACCTTGCCCAAGATTCAGCAATACCTCTTTTCTCCCAGTTTAAAATCAAAAAGTTCCTGCAAAATAGCATGTCTAGCACTAGGAGGAAAATATTTCTGGAGGAAAGTACTAATCAAGCACTCAGGGCTATCAATAGATCCAGGAGGTAAATTACTAAACCAAGTTTTAGCTTCTCCTTGCAGTGAAAAGGGAAAAATCTTAGCAACAAAGTAAGTACGCATCTTAATATCATCAGAAAACAAGCCACTCATGGTAGAAAGTTCATTCATATGTGCTACCGTAGTTTCATTCTTAGTCCCACAAAAAGGTTCTTTCTCGACAATAGCTATGTAAGATAGATCGAGAGAGAAATCATAATCTTCATCTATAATGTTTATGGGAGAAGCAGCAAACTTAGCATCAAGAGACAATTTGGGTCTAATAGTACGCCTCTCAAGGAGACTCTTAGCAGCGCTCCTATCATGGGTGTTCTTACATTCTTTAATAAACTCATCAGTCATCTCAACATAATCTTCTTCAATATCATAACTCTCACTAGACTCAGGTG
Source organism: Avena insularis (assembly GCA_023614405.1). Classification (NCBI taxonomy): domain Eukaryota; kingdom Viridiplantae; phylum Streptophyta; class Magnoliopsida; order Poales; family Poaceae; genus Avena; species Avena insularis. Next base: position 418,744,789 of record CM042691.1, read on the forward strand.
AGCTAACAGGTGTGGTAGTGTCTTCATTAGGAGTTTTGGTATTTCCAGCTATAGTTCTAGCAATCGTAGCATCTAGGAAAGGACCTAATGAACCACTCTTATCAAGCCTGATGAAAGCAAGACATCATAAGTATCAAGTTTCAGATTCAGCAGTAGTAGCGATTATTGTAGCATGTGTATGTGGTGGTGTAAGGAACTTACTCAAAACAGACGGTGAATCAAGAGCAGTAGAGATGTTCAGAACCGTACCTCTTCTTGTAGTGGATGGTAAAATAGGAACTTTGCCATCACGAGACTTACCCATGCCGGATGGCTAGCAGCGAACAATAGAGAACCCAAGTGAACTTGATAAATAAAGCTATGCTCCCTGGCAACGGCGCAAGAAAATAGTCTTGATGACCCACAAGTATAGGGGGTGTATCGCAGTATTTTCGAGGGAAGTGAAACCCAACTTATTGATTCGACACAAGGGGAGCCAAACAATATTTATCAGCCTTAACAACTGAGTTGTCAATTCAGCTGCACCTGGAAACAATCTTGCTCACAGCAGTTTATTAGTAGCAATAGTTTTGTAGTAGGAATAGTAAAGCAGTAGCAGTAGTAAAGCAAAGACAGTAGTAACAAAAGCAGTAATAGTGGGATTCGAGTGCGGTAGACATAGGGATGGATGGACGGGCGTTGCATGGACAAGACAATCCACATAGCAATCAGAACATAGGGCAATTGCAGATAAATAAGATAAAGCACCCAATTACTAGACAATCCTAGGCATGTGTTCCATATATAGTCATACGTGCTCGCAATGAGAACTTGCACAACATCATTTGTCCTGCCAGCCCGTTTGCAGCGGGGCCTCTAGGGAACTACTGGCAATTAAGGTGCTCCTTTTAATAGAGCACCGGAGCAAAGCATTAACACTCCGTGAACACACGTGATCCTCACATTAAAGTCTTTCCCTTCCGGTTATCCCGATTTCTGTCACTTCGGGGCCATAGGTTCCGGACACCGACGTGTGTATACAACTTGCAGATAAGACCCAAAATAATACTATCATAATGAATCAATAATTCGTTCAGATCTGAAATCATGGCACTCGAGCCCTAGTGACAAGCATTAAGCACAACAAGTCGCAACAAAGTCATAAAGCACTAATAAAAGATACTAGGCACTATGCCCTAACAATCTGATGCCATTACATGAGCGATCTCATCCAATCCCTACCATCCCCATAGCTTACAGCGGGGGATTACTCACTCATAGATGGGGGAAACATGGATGGTCGACGGAGAAGCGATGGTGATGATGATGGCGATGATCTCCTCCAATTCCCCGTCCCGGCAGGGTGCCAGAACGGAGTTTCTGGTGCTATTTCGTGGAATCTGGTGGTGGCGGCGGAGCGGAACTCCTTCTGGAAAAACGTCGAACCCCCTGAAGTTTTTAGGTCAGAAGGCTCCTTATAGGCAAAGAGAGAGGCCGAGGGGGTGCCTGGGGCACCCACACCACCCCCTAGCGTGGCCTGGCCTGCTCCGTGCCAGCAGGTGGTGTGGCCACCCCAGGGCTCTTCTCCGTCTCGTATTCTGGCTCCTGCAGTCTTCGGGTAAAATAGGATTTTTGGTATATTGGGATTTTTCCTGATAGTTGATTTTTTGCACAAAAAGTAGACACCAAGGCAATTCTGCTGAAAACAGCGTCAGTTCGCATTAGTTGCATCCAAATCACACAAGTATAGAGGAGAAACAATAGCAAAAGTGTTCGGGAAAGTAGATACGTTTTGGACGTATCAGTACCTCAAGTCTTATTGACAAGTTTTACCTCCCTTAGCTTACACAAAGTTCTTTACTTGTTTTGAAGGTAACATAAAAAGTATAAAACTTGACCTACTTAGAAACCTTTAGATGTCATTCTATGGCATGAGATTGATCCCATCCTTCCACCTTAGTGAACACTCTTAACTTCGTAACTTAGAGTAGATCAAAAACTTGAGTCACTTTAGATGGGAACAATTGGTGAAAATGAATTGTGAAAACCTTGGAATGATGAGTCATTCTATTGAGATGTTTTGACATGTGTTGAGAAACACAACTGGTTTATGATGATGAAAATGATGAGGCATGAGCCTTAACCCTTTTATAAAACTGATGGTTGGATTCGGATGCGATACCATTCCAAATTTACCGTACAACCACATTACCTGAATTGGGTAAGGCATAGCTGGAAATTTATATGCATTAGTATTAGTTCCCTCACGGGAGAGGTCTGAGCTGAGGCTACCTCTCAATGATGTCCACCTATGCGATTGCCCAAGATGGTGATGGTCATGGTTGGGAGGCCATGCTCATAGGAGAGGTGCTTATACTAGGGTGTGTAAAGGGAAGGTTATGTTTGATTATCTGCATACTAAGTATGATGATTCAGGGTTATCCCTGACAGATGTATCGAATCTTGTGGTGAAAGTGTACCACCTCTGCAGAGTGTCAAACTATTCGAATAGCGCGTCATGATTATGGACAGTTGGAATGGCCATACTGTTTCGTTGTCAGATGTTTTCTAAATAACTTGAAATGAATGATGAATCTTGACTTGACCACAACAGGGTTGTGTTTATGACAATAGCTTCCCAAATTAAGTGATTCTAGAACTTTACTTTATCTTTCTTTGCTTCTGAACTTAGCTTAGGTTTCAAACTTAACTTTAGAGTTAAACTTAGATTTAGCATTTTAACTTAGAACTATCGTACATGTTAATAGTAGTTTGCGAGTACTTAAAGAGTACTCATGGCTTTTGTCCCTGGCTATTCTCATGGCCAGACTATGAAGGAGACTATCAGGAGGATGGTCATCAGGACGGCTATGATAACTAGGACCATCTGCCTTCGCCAGCATTGCATATGCCCCTGAAGATGGACCCCACCGCTACGCTTATCTTTTATTTCCGCTGCTTGTTGTATTAAGACTGGATCATGAGATCCTTATTTGTTTAAAGACCTTATGTATGGTTTGTAATGGATGATGTACTGTGATATCCAATCCGTTATGTCTCGCAAAAATGGTAATCCTGGGATTGCGAGGTATGGCATAACGGGCATCTGGGATTAAAAATCCGGGTGTTGACAAGTTGGTATCAGAGCCGTGTTGACCATAGGAGACTCTAGTTAGAATGGACGTCCAAACCAAAAACTTAGCTTCAAAACCAAAGTGAGTATTTATGAAAAACTATTTCCTATCTTACCCTTGTGAACTCATTCTTTCTCAAAAATTCATGTTCCTCAAAATTATTACATTATGACTTAAAACTTGACACACTTGATCACTTTACTAACTTCCTCATCCTTAATTCTTGTAGATGGAGACTCAGTTCAACAAGTTTTACCAGTTGGGAAACGGAGGTCAGCTGATCTTTGAGAGGGATCTGGATTCACGCCGAGATTCTTGGGGCGCCCACATCCGGAGTTTCTTGGAGCTCAACTTCCAGGACCCCCAGGAGGAGACCTACAGTGGCTAGTCACCAGAGATCTTCGAGGAAGCATCGAAGCACCAACTTCCGGGAGAATTCAGTTCTCCGTGAGAGAGAACAACTAGCTAGATGGATTAGCCAGGGCAATGCATGAAGCTCTCGCATGTCTATGTGCCCTCAGCGTCAACCAGATCCAAGGAACTCATTTTGCCCACTATGCAAGACGTGACTTCATGGGAATGCCGATGGAGATGCCAAGTCACCTAGAATTGAGGCATCAAGTGGAGAACCTTGACTTCTTGCTTCATGAGAGGCAGTAGGAACTGGACAATGCCAGGGAGTTAGCCAACCAGAACCGTGCAATTGCCGACCAAAAGGCCAGACTTTCACACTGCTTGTCCAAGATCGCCAGTCTCTTTGCCGCCAGAATGCAAAGAAGGATCGCACCATCGCCCGACTTCGCAAGAAGGTGGCCGACCTCGAGAAGACCGTCAAGGAGCAGGAAGCTCAGCTTGCCGCCAAGGAAGAAGAAGATGATGGTGAAGACATCCAAGGAGATATGGATTCTTACCTCAGCAACGATGATGACTTTTTGGAGGAAGATGCTGTGGACTTCTACACTGATGATGAAGACTCCGATTTCATCGACGATGAGTAGATGCACTAGAGCACTATCGTAGCATGAGATGTATCATCTCATTGTATCGTAGCTTACAGAATGGTTCCTCAAACCATCTGTTTCCCCTTTGATTGTTGTGGTGTGTGTTGTATCGGGTGCTTGCTTGCATGAATGAAAATGAAGTTAGTTGAAAAACCTGAGTCTAACTCAATGTTTTAGCTTTGAAAACCCAAAACCATGAACCTTAGAATTTCCCTCTTACCCCTATATCTATCTCAATCTTCAGATGACTCGTGAAAACCAAGGAGGAGCAACGTCATAGGACCCAATCTTGCAGATCTTGCGAGAATCTCATCGCGGACCGTGAAGCCAAGCAGGGCGGCGTAAAGCCAACTTAGCAACATTGCGTGAGATCGCCCAAATGGCTCTCAACAACCAAGGACATGGAAATCAGGATCACCTTGGGTCCAAACTCAAAAATTCAAAACACCAATCCCCAATCTTCAACCAATCGAGAACCCATTAGATGCGATGGATGATTACGGACCATGGAAAACAACCTTGAAGTTGCAGGAGTTGATGAAAATGAGAAACTTCTCTTCGCCACCCACTATCGGCGGGAGATGCAAGAGCTTGGTGGAATAGCATCCATAATATGAACCATGGCGGTGATGGCAGGAAGCATTCAAAGTCAAGTTCAGCGCACGTGCATAAGGTCTCGTCAGCAGGATGAGAGATGAATTCAGCGAATTGAAGCAAGGAAGAATGACGTGGTGGAGTACCGTGACATATTCTGTCACTTGCCGATATGCACTGATGAGATCAACACAGAGGCCAAGAAGGAGAGATTCTTGAAAGGACTGCATGATGAGATGCATCGTCCTCGTCAACATCCGTTTTAGGATCTCGAAGAGCTAGTCGACTCGCCATTCGGATGGAAGGAAGATTAACCAGTAAACGACAACCGCATAGCGTCGTATGATGCAGCGATCTGGATCCGATAGTCACCGAGTACCGTCCCAACCCCTCACGTGGTATGCACCAAGGAACAACCGACCCCCAAATCCTCGCCCAAGCTACCCCAATCGTAGCGGAGGTAATGTGAAGTCCGGAGGAAACAATCACAACTCCGGTAATGCCAACAGTTTCAACCGTGCCCCTCCCAAGAGCAAAAACAACAACAACACTGCGCCCAGAACTGGCAGCAATGATGTGCCTGTCGCTGTCAAGGACAAGTCCCAGATCACTTGTTTCGAGTGTGGAGTGAAGGGTCACTACTCCAATGAGTGTCCCAAGAAGGCGCCGCCAATGCCTGTGAATGCCCCGGCTCAGACGTCGTGTTCAACCAGGAAGGAGATTTGCCCCAGGGAACCCTCACCATAGCAGTCGTCTCTTCCACATGAGCAGAAGAAGCCGAGCGCCGGATGTAGTCTTTGGGTATGTTTTACATCAACTCAGTTTTAGCAAGAGTATTGTTTGATTCTGGAGCATCGCATTCATTTGTCACCGAAGAATTTGTATGCACTAGTAAGATTCACCCAACCAACCTGAAGCATGTCATGATAGTTCAAATCCCCAGTTCAACTACAAAAGCTAGAAAAATTTGCAAAGCTGTACCTATCAGAATACATGGGATAGATTTTTATGCCAACCTAATTGTACTTGGAACCAAAGGATTGGAAGTAGTACTAGGTATGGACTGGATGTCAAGGCATAAACGATTGATATACTGCGCTAAGAAAGCCATCACCATGACCAGTAGTTCTGGAGTAACCGTAGAGCATATCTCTGAAACCTTACCCCGTCAATTCAAGTGCAACAAGAGTGTAGCCCTGCCCACCATAGACCAAGTCAGAGTAGTCTGTGAATACCCCGACGTATTCCCAGATGAATTGCCAGTATGCCCCAGATAGGGATATTGAGTTCATTATCGAACTAATCCCCGGAACCGGACCTATAGCCCAGAGACCCTATAGCATGAACCCCTCAGAGTTAGTGGAACTGAAGAAGCAGTTGGATGCCATGTTAGCAATAGGCTTGATTCAACCAAGCGCATCACCATGGAGATCACCAGTGTTATTCGTCGACAAGAAAGATGGATGCAATCGTCTGTGTACAGATTACAGAAAGTTGAATGACGTCACCATCAAGAAAAAGTACCCCTTGCCAAAGATAGAGGATCTATTTGATCAGTTGACTGGAGCTCAAGTATTCTCAAAGATTGATCTTAGGACTGGTTATCACCAACTTAAGATTCGTGCAACGGATATTCCGAAGACCGCCTTTACTACTCACTATGGTTTATACGAGTATACGGTTATGTCTTTTGGATTAACCAATGCCCCTGCTTATTTCATGAATCTCATGAATAAGATCTTTATGAATTTCCTAGATAAGTTTGTAGTTGTGTTTATCGATGACATCCTTATCTACTCCAAGTTAGAAGAAGAGCATGAGCAACATCTGAGAATCATCCTAGAAACCCTGAGAAAGCATCAGTTATATGCCAAGTTCAGCAAGTGTGAGTTTTGGCTGAAAGAAGTAGGATTCCTAGGACATATTGTGTCTGCCGGAGGAGTCTCTGTTGATCCCACCAAGATCAAAGATGTCGAAAAATGGGAAGCCCCAACCACTCAAACCCAAGTCCGTTCATTTCTCGGATTAGCGGGATATTACCGCAAGTTCGTAGAAGGATTCTCAAGCATAGCCCGACCAATGACCCAATTGTTGAAGAAGGACAAGAAGTTTGAATGGACAGACAAGTGTGAAGCCAGTTTCCAGGAGCTGAAGAAGAGATTGATATCAACCCCAATTTTGGTCATGCCAGACATCAAGAAGCCGTTTGATGTATATTGTGACACATCCAAGATTGGTCTAGGATGTGTATTGATGCAAGAAGGCAAAGTCATCGCTTATCTGTCTCGACAACTGAAGCAGCATGAGCAGAACTATCCTACCCATGATCTTGAGCTAGCAGCTATGGTTCTAGCATTGAAGACATGGCGTCATTATTTGATGGGTAATCGCTGTGAGATTTACTCAGATCATAAGAGCTTGAAGTATATCTTCACTCAGAAGGAGTTGAATATGAGGCAAAGAAGATGGATAGAGTTAATCAAGGATTATGACCTTGACATTCACTATCACCCCGACAAAGCCAATGTGGTAGCAGATGCTCTTAGCAGATTGCCGTGTAGGCTTAACACCATGATCAAGGAGAAGCAACCAAGTTTGTATGAAGAGTTGGAGCAGTTCAAGACTGAATTAGTTAGCAAAGGATTCCTAGCTAGCATTGAACTTCAACCCACGTTGATTAGCCAAATCAAGGAAGCCCAGAAGGGAAATGAAAGTATCGACGGAATCAAACGTCGTATCGGTACAGGAAAGGTACCTGGATTCACTAAAGATGAAGAAGGAGTACTGTGGTACAAAGGACGTATCTGTGTTCCAGCAGATTCAGAGCTGAAGTAAGTTATCATGAAAGAAGCTCATGCTACTCTTTATTCTATCCACCCCGGAGGAACAAAGATGTATCAGGATTTGAAAGAGCAATTTTGGTGGCACAAGATGAAGAGAGAGATCGGAAGCTACATCGCCAAATGTGACATCTGTCAAAGAGTCAAAGTAGAGCATCAGAGACCTGCAGGATTGTTGCAACCATTGCAGATTCCGGAATGGAAATGGGATTCTGTCGGAATGGACTTTATCACCGGTTTGCCTACTTCTAGTAGGGGAAATGACTCAATCTGGGTCATAGTTGTTAGACTATCCAAGGTATCCCACTTCATACATGTCAAGACAACCTACCATAGTGCAAAGCTAGCAGAGCTGTATATTGCTAGGATTGTTAGTCTGCATGGAACCCCCAAGACCATCGTGTCAGATCGAGGAACCCAGTTTACTTCAAGATTTTGGAAGAAAGTTCAGGAAGGTTTAGGAACCAAGTTGAACTTCAGTACCGCGTATCACCCGCAAACAGATGGACAAACTGAGAGAGTCAACCAGATCTTAGAGGATATGCTTAGAGCTTGTGTGTTGGAATACGGATCAAAATGGGAAGGCACGCCTTTCGCAGAATTCTCATATAACAACAGTTATCAAGCTAGTTTGCAGATGGCACCATTTGAATTCCTATACGGAAGAAAGTGTCGTACCCCTTTGAATTGGTCGCAAGTAGGAGAGAGTCACATCTTTGGACCCGACATTCTCCGACAAGCAGAAGAGAAAGTTCACAAAGTCCGTGAGCACCTCAAGGCCGCCCAATCCAGACAAAAGAGCTATGCTAACAAGAGAAGGAGAGACCTGACTTTCAATGTTGGAGATTTTGTATACCTCAAAGTTTCACCATTGAAGGGAATTCAACGCTTTAGTCTGAAGGGAAAGTTAGCCCCTAGATATATCGGACCTTTCAAGATTCTGAACCACCGAGGAGAAGTATCGTATCAACTAGAACTCCCTAAAGAGATGTCAGCCATCCACAATGTGTTCCATATCTCGTTACTTCGCAAATGCTTGGAAGTTCCTGAGAAGACTGAAGTTTTCAAGAATATCGATCACAGAGCTGTGGAAATCAACAATGACCTGACCTATCGGGAAGTACCCATCCGTATCTTAGAAGAAGCCTACAGAACCACCAGGACCAGGAGCATCAAGTTTCTTAAGATTCAGTGGAGCAACCATACCGAGGAAGAAGCCACTTGGGAGCGCGAAGATTACATTAGGACAGAGTTCCTAGATCTCTTTAGTTCCTAGTTTTCTTTGTAAATCTCGGGACGAGATTTTGTTTAAGGGGGGAAGGTTTGTAACATCCCAAAACTTCAATCCAAGCTTATCAAGATCTAAATCATCAAATTTGGGGTTACCAAAAACTTTTTCAAATTAAAAATAAAAGCATTCATATGTGTGTGCATTTAAAATAGGAGTTATTTTGAATTGCCATGAGTAAGTGATCCAATGCTTGTAAAATGTTTATTAGGTGATTTAAACATCATCTACATCATTCCCAAACTTTTCCTAAATAAAATCAAATCAAAAAGAATTAAAAAGGAGGAATGGTCATTTTGGCCATTTTAATCCACTATACTACTTTGGCTATTCCTAGTACTCAATTCTTAACAGAAACAATTCTTGATCTTTGTACCCCTTGCTAGTACACATAATGAGGTACCAAGGCCCACCTTTGGATCTACTAAAAACATTATGTTAACTATTTTAATTGGCATTTGAAAATTGAATCTAATGCATATGCATAGATCACCCCGTTTTCAAAACCCATCTTTTTAAGCTCCACTTTCAAAACCCTTGCAATCAGAGACTACCTAGCACTAGTGGAGATCACTCAAAAAGTTTGAAACCAAAATTCAAAACTAAACCTCATGCGGCCATTTCATCAAACACTTGGCATGCATAATTTCCACCCTAATCCTAGCTCACTGTTTTGAACAGGGTTTTGCCCCCAGATGATCTACATTTATCTCCTTTGTCCCCTCCTAGTCTAACCAGGCCCTTAACACCCCTCTCCCTTGTCCCTAGCCCCCATGCCATGCCAACCCGAGGGCATGGTCGTCGGCCAAACCTTGCCCCGCCGCAGCAGACCATCTCCCCTTCTCTCTCCATGTCTAGAAGGTAGCCAAGAGCTCACCGCCACCCCCTGTCCCCTGCTCGAGCCCAGCCCTGCAGTGGACCACCGAGGATACCACGCGCCCAGTGCCACCGCACCATGCCGGTGCCGCCCCCAGAGCGCGCTCTGTCCCCGCTCACATAGACCGCCCTTTGGCCGCAGCCCGCGCCCACCGCTCATGGACACAGAGAACACCCCAGACACCCCCGCTGGCCGCCCAACGCCTCACAGCCACCACTCACCGTGGACACCGCCGCCTCTGCCGCTCAGAGCGCCACCTCGCCCAAACCGCATGCCACTGCCCCTACGGCCGCATTCAATCCCTAGAGCACCGCCAGGGGACCGTCCATCGATCATCACCCTCGGCCATGACTCTACCCCGTCGTAGCCATGTCGCCACCGTCGCCTGCCCATCCCACTCGGTCTCACCGTCGGGCCTATAAAAGGAGGCCTCCCCAGCCTCTTCTCTCCACACCACTCCACCCCCCACCTCTCTGAACCTCACCCACCTCTAGCCGGAGCAAGGGGAGTAGCAGCTCACCGGAATTGGAGCCGGAGCAGCCGCATCAGGAGGAGAAGGGCGCCGTTGATTGCGACCACCCCAAGCTCCGCCGTAACCGCGCCTCGCCTCGCCGTCGTCATCCAGTTCGTTTGCCCGCCTCGCCGACCCTGCTGGAGTCCTGGTACATCCCCAACATACCCCCACCGAGCCGCTAGGGTTCGAGCTCGCCGGCGACCTATTCGTCGTTGACGACGACCCTCAGCCGTAGATTCCCATTCTAATCCTACGGCCCACAGCGCGCGTACCGTTTTGCGTGTTAAGTGCCGCTGACAAGCGGGACCCCCCTGTCAACTGAGCCTCGTGCCGCGGAGCGCCACTGGGCCGGCCCAACTTCTTTCCCGCGCTAGCCCACCCGTTCAAATCTGCATTTTTCTTTTTAGATTGAATCTAGTTTCTGTCCCCTAGTTTGAAAATCAATTCAGAGAGTTTTAGAAATCCAAATTGCATGAAACTAATTTTGTCTGAAAGGTATTGAAATGATATATACAAGACCGTTGGATTTAATTCAATTAGAGTTATAAATCTCTCCTAATAAAAATAACAAAACAGAAGCATTTGCAACTTGCAACATTTTTATAAAATCAACCAAGTTAGCTTTTGAGTTGATTCCAACTCTAAAAAATTACACTTCATCATATCAATCCAAATATGTAATAATATTAAGGGTTACATGCAGTGACTTTGGACTAGTACCAAAACAATGCTATATAGGCATTTCTAGTCACTTTAAATCATTAAATAATAAACTTAAACCAAAGTAATATTGATCCAACCCTTAAATCTCATTCCCACATGTTAGAATATGTGGTGATGACATGTGTCAACATGATCCCATATTTTAAGTGGTGAATATTAAATCTTAGTTAATTTTTAAATGAGTAGAAATTACTTTTCTAAATTAAAAAGAATGAAACTATTGAATTAAACTTGTGATGCTTGTGATGATAATAGATTATCAATTATGTGTCTTAGAATGATATCTAGCCTAGTTAATTATTGTTTGGTGATTGTCTACTCCGTATGTATTTTTATAGAAGATAGTACCGACCAAGCTTACGAGAAGGAGGAGTGCTATCAAGACAAAGACGAAGAAAACTTCAACCACTGCACCAACCAAGGCAAGCCACCATTAACAGTGCAAGCTACCCTTAGCAAGCTAGCAATACCCAAGATTAACCCTTGCAAGTTTAGTGCTTAGCAAACTAGAAACAAACTATATGGTTTAGCAAAGATGCCTTAAGCATGCTTTGATCATACCCCCCTTTAACTATTAGTATCTCAAGTCTTATTGACAAGTTTTACCTCCCTTAGTTTACACAAAGTTCTTTACTTGTTTTGAAGGTAGCATAAAAAGTATAAAACTTGAACTACTTAGAAACCCTTAGATGTCATTCTATGGCATGAGATTGATCCCATCCTTCCACCTTAGTGAACACTCTTAACTTCGTAACTTAGAGTAGATCAAAAACTTGAGTCACTTTAGATGGGAACAATTGGTGAAAATGAATTGTGAAAACCTTGGAATTTTGAGTCATTCTGTTGAGATGTTTTGACATGTGTTGAGAAACACAACTGGTTTATGATGATGAAAATGATGAGGCATGAGCCTTAACCCTTTTATAAAACTGATGGTTGGATTCGGATACGATACCATTCCAAATTTACCGTACAACCACATTACCTGAATTGGGTAAGGCTTAGTTGGAAATTTATATGCATTAGTATTAGTTCTCTCACGGGAGAGGTCTGAGCTGAGGCTACCTCTCAATGATGTTCACCTATGTAGTGCCCAAGATGACTGATGGTCATGGTTGGGAGGCCATGCTCATAGGAGAGGTGCTTATACTAGGGTGTGTAAAGGGAAGGTTATGTTTGATTATCTGCATACTAAGTATGATGATTTAGGGTTATCCCTGACAGATGTATCGAATCTTGTGGTGAAAGTGTACCGCCTCTGCAGTGTCAAACTATTGAATAGCGGCGTCATGATTATGGACAGATTGGAATGGTCATCTTGTTTGTTGTCGATGTTTTCTAAATAACTTGAAATGAATGATGAATCTTGACTTGACCTAGCGAGGTTGTGTTTATGACAATAGCTTCCCAACTTAAGTGATTCTAGAACTTTACTTTATCTTTCTTTGCTTCTGAACTCAGCTTAGGTTTCAAACTTAACTTTAGAGTTAAACTTAGATTTAGCATTTTAACTTAGAACTATAGTACACATTATGATGGTTTGCGAGTACTTAAAGAGTACTCATGGCTTTTGTCCTGGCTATTCTCATGGCGGACTATGAAGGAGACTATCGGAGGATGGTCATCCGGACGACTATGATAACTAGGACCATCGCCACGTCGATTGCCTGTGCCCCTGAAGATGGACCCCACCGCTACACTTATCTTTTATTTCCGCTGCTTGTTGTATTAAGACTGGATCATGAGATCCTTATTTGTGTAAAGACCTTATGTATGGTTTGTAATGGATGATGTACTGTGATATCCAATCCGTTATGTCTCGCAAAAATGGTAATCCTGAGATTGCGAGGTATGGCATAACGAGCATCTGGGATTAAAAATCCGGGTGTTGACATGCAGCAACCTGGACATTTATCATGCACTTAAGAGAATAAACAAATGAAAAGAGTTAATTGTTGATTACCAATAAGCGATAGTGACGATGAGGTACACACTGTCCTGCAGCCATGGAATCCACGTGGTGTGATTCGCTGTCAACCTTGAGACCCGACCAGCTGTAGAGCCTCTGCTTTGCCGATGCAGCATGCAACCCCACGGAGTAGACCTGTTCATGGAGGTACAAGCACAACGGTGAAAAGGATAGTAGAGCGGTGTGGGCGTGCTGCTGATACATCAACGGCGAGCAGAGTTACGTGCGTGCTAGCTGGTTCCCGGGGCCGACGACACATAGATCTAGCTCCGAACGTGGCTAATATGATCTGGCGCGAGAAGTAAAACGCGGCGGCGTATCTATCGAAGGGAGAAGAATCGGTGTCCGCGGCCAGGTTCGTCGAAGGTGGGCCGCATCCAGGACTATTTCCGAGGAGAGCGCAGGTTCGGGGCAGTGTTAGACCGCGATTTCAGATGTACGTACTAATCAGGGAGACACGCGGATGAGAGGAGCATTTGGTGGAATCATCGTATGGTGAGGCGGCGACGCATGTCAGGTGGCGGCGTGTGGAGAGGACGCAACAGGAAAGCATGACGGCAGGGGTGCGGGTCAGGTGCCGTCGAGTGGGGAGGCGGCGGGGCAGGGATCTCCCGTGGAGAAGGATTCTCCAGATCGTGCGAGGCGGTTTTTTTCTATGCCGAGTCGGGACGGGGTGCGGGAGTACGGGCAGAGTTTTAGCCCGTCGAAGCTATTTGCTAAGTGCACCCAAAGAGAATAAAAACGGTTAGATTGTGTTTAGAGGGTTTGATCGTACGGTTCTAATATGTCCGTGTATGTATGATGGGGTACATGTAGAGAAATTCTGGTTGGCTCCTTTATAAATAGTAGAGATAGAGATTAGCTACGCCCGTACGGACTCATAATTAGGGAATCAACTTACAGGATTACCGAAGAGAAGGCAGGGAGATCACAACCCTATAATCACGGCAAGTACAAAAACTGAAGCACTATTGTTTCATACCTAATACTAGACAGGGGGCATTGGCCCCATGTGCCTAGCAAACAATTTGCAAATATCAAAAATAACTATGTGTCATGGGTGGTAGCTACACACATTTGCGCATCCCATTGATTCAAACTAAATGAACCTATTTTAGCATATTTTTGTTGTAGAACACATATTTCTAGTGTATAAAAGTGGTTTCAAATTTCTGGTTTGAATACTTTTGGTCTTTATTCCAAAAGTCAACTCGCCAAAATAAAAGTCAAAACATGAGTTAACTTTGACAAAAATAAATTTAAATCGAAATTCTAAAACCACTTCTGTTCACCAGAATTATATGTTCTACTAAGAAAACAAGATAAAATGGAAATACATGGCTTGAGTCGGCGAAAAAATTGTGACACATCATGTTAAATGATATATGTACATCATTTCAGAGTTATGTTAATTGACATTGACTTCAATTGATAACATTATTAATGGCACCATTCTAGTAGTTTTTTTCCTAATAACCATGCCCACTAAGCAATCCTCGGTGCCTCTGCCGTGTTCATTCAGATATATGCCCCCCAAAAGCTCTTGCTTTGCACCCTAAGTTCCGAGCTACTTGCAAATGAGTAATCAATAGGTGGCAAACGGCACGCACATAACGACCCGCAAAAGCAAAATATAGACAAAAAAGGGTCACAGGAGTTTGCAAAAATTGAGAAGGATTAGTGAAAAAAATGTGCCGCAACGCATCCCGCTTGCCACCCTAGTAATTAACCACGAGTTGTTGTTTGGTTACAAGTCTAACCAACACCCTTTCTGTTCTTCATATCTCTAGTCAAGACAATCATGCAATGGTGCAGACAAGCAACCTTTCCAGGCCCGTCAACGAGGGTGTTTGAACTGAGCGACAGAACAGTGCCCCCAAATCCACTAAGCTACCATCAATAAATACTTAATCGGAGAGATGAAGTTCATCCCAACTTGCTGCAAGCATATCCATTTCTGCGTTCCCGAGTTCGCGTATTCATCTGCTCGCACGACCTCGATGCCTTGATGATTCCCATTTGTGTGGTCGCCGGTGATACATGTATACTCACGGGTAACCCCATCACTTTTAGCCACACTCCGTCGCCTTGTCTAAGTATGGGCGGTACATCTGCATCTTGGTGAGTGGGACCCACCTGCCAAATTAGGACCATGTAAGCTGCTGAAGTGTGGCTAAAAGTGAAGACGCTGTGGATGCAAAATTTGATTCAAACTACGTGCCACAAACGTTGGAATTATATGCTTAAAAGTGTCACCATGTCGTAAATATATACACGGTTCAAACTTGAATAAACTCATCATCATATGACGTAGTATTTTTGTCTTCATCTGCGGGACACCGACAGGTAATTCAGTTAAAGCCTTGGTTTTGCTTAGTGCATTTGAGGGGATAGGAGTAGATTATCTCAGCAGGTTATTCAAGGGATAATTCCAGAGAAAGCCCCACAACCCTTCCTATATTTGAACTCTCCACCATACTACTGGTGTATGTATTAATTAGATGAAAGAGTATTTGAAAAGATTGGGTGGTCATCATATCTCCTCTCAGTTCCAAACTTGTTGAGGCTGAAAAAGAGAAGTAAACAAGGCCTTATTCGGTTGGTTTCACGCAAATGATGAGCAGAGTAAAATGTGATCTGAATTGTGAGCTGTTTGTACGTGCAGAAGTAAACAAGGCCTTTGTACGCGTGCACACGTACTTAGGCACGCAGGATGTCGACACGGTGTGACCAACCAACTGATCGATGTCGTGCTGGTGACCTCACCATGTCCACGGCCGGGCGCCTACGTGCTGCCCTGACCGTGCCACGCGCGTCTGTGCTATTGTACTTGGGCCCGTGCCGTCTGCTTCACCGAGGCGGCCGGATCCACACGCACGGGCACGGCACGATTTTGCATCGCGCGACGATGTCATGGGCATGCGCCACCACGTACGAAGCCGAGGACCATCGTCTGGATAATTCGGAGGACCACGCTTTATGCTCGATCGGGTTAAGCAGCGGGTCGATGGATAAGGATTGGACAGAAACCATGGCGACAGGTGTTAATAATTCGTGAGTCACCTCAGCTCCTAGCTTCTCCGACCGTCTCGGCTCGCATGAAGTGCGACGGTGGGGGCGGGGCAACCATCGATCGAGCAACATAGGAATGCCGTCGTCCGGGCGGGGCGAACATAGGATCGAGCAACATGGGCATGCCGTCGTCTCTAATACCGGATCTGCGGATGGCAAAATCGTTTTATTTGGTTTGGTTGGGGTGCGCCGGGCTCATGCTGTAGTGCAACGCACGAGCGACGCTTGAGGGCCCCAGTGGCAAGCCACTGTGCTGGACCCTCCCACACAAAAAATTAATTTAATATCGTGTGGACACGACGGCCCACATATCAGATATTAAACTGATAAGAACAGATACTACACTTGATCTTAGCCAAAAGGCCGAGAAAGGTATGAGTTATAGCGTTACCCTCCCCGTCTATTTGTACCCGCCGCACCCTCCCGTCTCCTCTTCGCCGGGCGAGGTGGGACTAAACTGGCACGCTCTTCACGCCTGGCTGCGGAGCAAGCCTCCTCCATGGGCCTCAACGATGGCATCCTCAAACAGGCCGGGCTGGGCCAAAGTTTCACTCTGCACGCGGAAGCAAAGTCGTTCGTCACGGGTCGCCTGAAATCAAAGAGAGAAAAAACATTACGGGTGGAAGCGAAGACGCCGTCGTCTGACCCAACCGTCCTTTTGGGATCCGACGGCCAGCTCGCATATCTTCGTGACCTCCGCTCGCTCGCCTCGGCCGTCGCCCATTTCGCCACCAAAACCTCTCCCCTCTCCTCCTCAGCTCCTCGTCCCCTTCCTTCCCCGGAACAGCCGAGGCCCCGCCGGATGTCTCCCCGGAGGAAGGAGAAGCGCGTGGTAGCCTTGGCCGGCGCGGCGGCGCTCGTCGCCGTCGGCCTCAACCTCGCCTTCTCCGCCGTCGCCGCCCGCCGCCGGAGGAAGCGGCAAGGTAAGCGTCGCCAAACCCTCGAGGAGTTCGAATGTAGGCTCGTGTAGATGCTCTAGTATTATTGCTCGAGCCGCGCAGACCTATGCTAGTTTTGTTCAATTATGCTGCAATGCGGTCGCGTATGCTGTGTTCTGCTCGGAGAGGAGGCAGACCGATTATTTAGCCTTGTTGATGTGCAAAATTGGTGCGGGAGACTTTGGAAATTCTGCTTTACTGTTTGATGAAGAATCTTCCTGTGGATTTTTTTTTTCTGTTCGGGTGTCCACTTATGGAGGTTTATCTGTGTTTTCTGAGTGGTTGATGCCTTGGTCGGTTGCTTTGCAGAGCTTCCCGGGTTTACTGCACAGGTCAATCTCTCAGCAACTGAGATCAATAGATTAGCTGACCGGATCATTGCTAAGTCGAAGGAAACATATGATGCCGTGGCGGCAGTCCCCTTGGATAAAGTATGTTTGCGACACTGTGAACATTGTATTTTTTTAATCTGCCGTGTGTTTTATATAAGGTGTCAAGTGGGATCCCGCCAAAGTTCCGCTTCTAGTTCATTTGTCAAATTCTAGTTAATTTTTTTCCTCAAAATTTGAACTAGATTTTGACAAATGAACCCACAAGTGGGACTTTGGCGAGATCCCACTTGACACCCTAATTTCATACATTGCAGCTTTAAAATGTTAAAACCTGGATGGGGTTTTCGATTCCCATTCCTCACAAAACCTTGCCGTTGTACATAAGTAGATACCATGTGTCATGGATACACGTGTGTATTCTGATAAAATGAAATGCCTGAAATCTGGCTGGCTACAAGCATGATATCCATACACCATGTTAATATGTTACCAAATCTGGCTACATGATGTGTTTGTTGCAGGTCAGCTTTGCGAATGCCATTGCACCGCTGACGGAATTAGATGCCCAGCAGTTTCCTCTGGTTCAAGCATGTCTGCTGCCAAGGATGGTGTCACCATCTGCAGATGTATGCAGGGCCAGTGCTGAAGCAGAGAAGCGATTGGATTCCCACTTTCTGCTGTGCAGGTGCATTTGTTACTTATTCTTATTGTATCACTTGTCGGTTATAACTCTGTCATTATACATTTCCAAAAAGACACTTATGTACTATTGAAAATACTGTGAGATCATGCATGTTGCCCAGCTATGATACTTATAATGTTTGCCCAGCTCTGTGAGCTTTTCTAATATATAGGTATCGTTCCAGTGGTTCAGTCTTTCTGCTTTTGAGCAAGTCATATGGAGAAATGTGATTAAGAAAGAGCACTCTCAAAAAAACTGAATTCCCTGTTATTGATTTTTTTTATCCAATATAATACTGTTGAGCCTTCAGTATAAGAATCTCTTTATTTCCTGCAAGGTGACCAGGCAGCGTGAGGATGTGTATCGTGTTGTAAAGGCGTTCACTGAGAGAGGTGAAAGAATAGGTCCTGAAGCAACGAGATTTGTCCAGTGCTTGGTACAATACTTGTGGCACTACATGTGAAACAAACCTCATACATAGTCTCATGCACTACATCTGACAGTATCAATGCTGTTTATCTTGTTACATTCAATTTGTCTCAGTATTGTTGATAGACACAACATTTATACTCTGAATATTCTTGCTAGATATTCATTGCATGTATTCAGTTTTAGTTTCTACAATCATTGTTGGCATACAGGACTAATCTCAATTCTTTGTTAAATGTTAGATCAGAACTGAATCTAAATTGTAGAACTGGTTAATCATGGATTAATTTAAGGATATATAACCATGGGCTTTAATCCGGTAAGGTGTTCTACCCCCGGTCTGACGCCTAAGCGGTGCCTAAGCGCCTAAGGTGGACAAATTTCCAAGGCTCTGCCAGGCGCCTTATCGCCTTAGCGTCCTAAGGTGGAAGCCTTAAAAACCATGTATATAATATATAGTGCTTGCATGAAGATAATTTGGCGAACTGCTTGACCCAGTTAGTATCTGGTAGCTGACTTCTCTCATCACGGTGACAGGTGAGAGAGTTTGAACGCAATGGAGCAAAACTAACTCAAACCAAGAGAAAAGAAATGGAGAAGTTGAGGTCTCATATCGATGACTTAAATTTGAAGTATATTCAAAACGTGAGTGATCTCACCAAATTTCTTCTGTTAAGCGAGGAAGAGTTAGCTGGAATGCCTCTTGAGTTCTTAAAGGTAAGCTAAGGAATATAGTAGGCAGACTTCAGAGTGTTCAAAATATCCCTACCAATATTATGCTTAAATGAGTGTACATTTTGGAAGTATGTGGTGTCTGTTACTCCCTCCGTCCAGAAATAAGTGACTTGGATTTGTCTAGATTCGCATGTATCTAGACATGTTTTAGTGTATAGATACGTTTGAATCTAGACAGAGCCAAGTCATTTATTTCTGGACGGAGGGAGTATTATTTTCTGACTTCATGGTTGGATGAAGTGTAAAATGAAGACAAAAAGTGATTTTCATATTTCTCCCTAATGACGTTCTACTATTATTGTTTCACTCAGGATCTGGAAGAAACAGATGGAAAGCGCAAAGTTCTGTTGACCAGTTACCATGTCACTCCAATTCTTGAGCACTGCAAGGTCAGTTCCTTATTTCTGCTTATCATGCATCTATACATTTAATCATGGTGTCACTTTGAACAGTTACTTGGTAGCGTGATAACATATGCTGTGGAGTACTTACAGTACACTACCAGCTGCTAATATTTTTTCCTGTACTGTCTTCAAGGTTGGCTCTACCAGGAAGCTGATTGCTGTTGCTTATGGCCAGAAAGGTGGAAAACAGAACGTAGCCATCCTAGAAAAATTGGTATCCCCCTGTGTCCAACTGCATCTTCAACTTCGTAGAAACTTATTTGCTTTGATTATCGATTTCATCTCAAAGGTCATTGCATCATTTAATCTTCATCGCATGTATTAATTGCTTTGGCAAGTCCTTTTTATCATTTTAGCTTCTTGAAATGGGAATTTTTATTATTTTACTTACAACATGTGGTAATTGCATTAGTTATGCTTGATAAGTTGATAGTGGACTTTGCTATCCAGGTGGGAAATGTGAAGGAGGGTGCTAATATCCAAATTTGCTAAAATTGTTTGAAACAACCATTTAATGATTGAAATGGGACTAGAGGAGTGGAAATTCATCTTTTGCATGCTTATTTTCAGTGTAGGCTGGAGCCTTGGAACTGACAACTTGCAGTTATCTATATTTAGGTTCAGATAAGACACAGGCTTGCGAGATTGCTCGGGTATTCCAACTACTCTGATTTTGCTATAGAACCAAGAATGCCGATGACATCAAGGAAGGTTTGTGATTTCCTGTTGTCAAATCTGCTAGGAAATTTCCAATTTTAGCTAACTATACCTGGTGAATGCATTATTCCACACCGATTCTTAGCTAGTGAGCTTTCTGACAAGATGGTGTTTTAGGCATCTCTTCTCATGTTCACTTGCATTTGCATATGACACTAAGAAAACCACACATGCTCTAAAAGGCTTCCCACACAGGTCTTAGAATTTTTGGAGGAAATGTCAGAACAATTAAGTGACCTAGCAAATAGAGAGCTGGGCTTACTCAAAGATCTGAAGGTTTGTACAAAGCTCTTTTTTGCTCTTTTTTATTTTCCTGCTGGTCATGCACTTTTAATTAATTAGTTTGATTTTTGTTCTCAACCTTCTGACTTCAGATGAAGGAGGAAGGAGATGCTCAATTTGGCATGGAAGATTTGTTATACTACATGAAAAGAGCCGAACAGCACAAGGTTGATCTTGACATCGGTGAAATTAAACGATACTTCCCTGTTCAGCTTGTCATATCAGGAATGTTGAAGATGTTCCAGGATCTATTTGGTAAAAAATTACCCATTAAGTACGTTATAAATCTCCATCTTTAGGTATGAGCATGGATATACTTTCACATGTTTTTCTTTGGCAGCACTACGATTTGAAGAAATTAAGGATGTGGAGGTTTGGCATGATACAGTTCGTCTCTTTTCTGTTTGGGATGCAAGTTCAAGTGATCATATGGGTTACTTCTTTCTCGATATTTTTTCCAGGTTTGTTCTCTATGCTTGGTGGTGGAGTCTTTATAAATTAATTGGCCTCTCGGTGCTATTTTCATGTTTAATTGAATGCAAATAATGAAAGTCATTTGGACAATTGGACACTTCTTATATAAGAAACACAGGGAAAGTTGGTTCATGTCTTTTATCTCTATTGCACCGGATGTGCTTACCTATAAGATTATTCGCTGTCACGATCGGCCATCGCAAGTCCATGACTGTATCATGTCCTTGGTCCTATTCAAAGATACTCCAAAAAGAAAATATCATAAATGTCCAACCGAGGGAAACCAATTTCCCTGGGTCTTAAACCTTAATTTGCCTGGGAATTTTGTTCTCAGTAAATGTAGATCTGAGGCCCATGAAAGAAATAAGAGAAAAATATAACACGCACAAGACAGAAGTCAGGAGCACATGCATTTCCACGTGAACTTGTCTTTTAATCATTAACATTTTTTTCTTCACAGGGAAGGAAAATATGGTCATACTTGTGTTGTGGCACTTCAGAATGGATGCCTGTGTTCTAATGGAACACATAAGGTAACTCAGAGAATCTGTAGATTTGGTATTGTAATTTTAGCATGATTTTCTTGTTAGAACCACTTTATTTGAAATGGTTGTTAGTCAACCTTGTAATTTGAAAGATCCTCACTAAAGCAAAGTTAATTCTTAATTGATGACTTGGTGCACTGGTACCATTACAGGCTCTTTCATGATGTCTAAATATCTATAATCAACGGGAAGTACATCTGGTGTCTACTTGAACAACGAATTATTTCACTGTTGTAATTCAGTAATCTTGGTGACAGGTTCCGGTTGCAGTTTTATTATCTCAATGCCCGAAAGAGTTTGATGGGAATTCAGCACTGCTGCGGTTCCCTGAAGTTGTAAGGATATTCCATGAATTCAGCCACGTGGTACAATCTCAACTTTCCCCCACATGTTTTTTGCAGACAAGATTTTGAACCACAAATTTTGTAATCATTGCGATGAAGTGCCTTTTAAGTTTTGTCCTTGAGAGAAGAAAGCCGGTTTGGCCGATGCCAAATTGCCAATTGTATACTTGTACATTAAATATTAAATAAATGCAGTAATCCTTTCAATATCCTGCAGGTTCATCATATATCGAACAGAGCAACCTTTTCTAGATTTTCAGGTCTCCGTCTGGAGGGGGATTTTGCTGAAATTCCAAGCCTGTTACTCGAGAACTGGTAGGCATATTGTTTTTCATCACTAACATGCGAACTCTTCTCTTCAGTTCTGTGGAAGCTGTCAATTTTGGTATGTAACATGACGTTGTCATCGCAGGTGTTATGAGAGTGTTTCTCTCAAAATGATGTCCGGCTTCCATCAGGTGATGAAAGTTTGCTCATCATTATGTACTGAAACTATCTTCAAACCCCTTTGTATTGCCAGAAACAAGAATAAAAGCGTGAGAGAACTGGTTATACTGTGTAACCTGTAGGCGATACCAAGACTATCCGAGTTATTCTAAGCAATGGGAAAATAGCTACCGAGTTCATGGATAAGAAAAAATGCTTTATGTTTTTGCTTGCTGAAGAACCCTTGGTTAAGCTAAAAAACAATATAGGAACTGGTTGCTAGGACCAATTTTTCATTTATTTATTTTGGCATAAAGTGAATTTGATGACGTACCAAAAAACACTTTAAAATTATGGTTAACCTGGTGAAGTTTCTAGTACTTGAAGTTTTATCTGTTCTCATCATTGTAGGACATTACAAAGTCTGTCACTAGTGAAGCTTGCCAGTCACTGAAAAGAAGGCGTGATATGTTTGCTGGCCTGAAGCTGAAGCAAGAGATCCTTTTATGTGAGTCACTTTTTGTTTTCAAAGCACAAGGAAGAAGAACAATAGTTCTGAAAGTATTATATATTGCTTTGATACTTGTACAAAAAAGTGAGATGCCGATACGTTTTGTTAACATCACCTGGACTTCTCTGGCATTCATGTCCCCATCACTTACCCTTTTTCTTCAGTAGAGTAACAGTCTGTCTTGATTTTACACCCATTGGGTATTCAGGCCACTTTCTTTGATTTCCACCAGTTATCGTACTAGTCAATGTTTACCTACTGTTATTACTTTTTAATTCAGCAGTTGCTACCAACCTAGTAGCCTTGTTATTTAATTGGTTACGCCAAAATTATAAGCCATAGGGTAAACCTTCTTGTTCATTAGTTCTGAATCCGTGCTTTTGCTTTTACCAGGCCTTGTTGACCAGATAATACATACAAGCGAGGATGTGGACATCAATGACTTGATCAAAGATCTTCATCCAAAGGTACGTACGTACATTCTAAACAGTCTCGATTCACTATACTTTGATTACTTATGACCACTGAAGGTGGAATGCTCCTTTTTCAGGTAATGTTGGGGATACCTTTGTTGGAAGGGACTAGCTCAGCTTCATGCTTTCCTCGTATTGCTGTTGGCTATGACGCCGTGTGCTACAGTTACATATGGAGCGAGGTCCAAGCACACACTACTCTAGAGGCTTGTTACTTTCCATCATGCGGTCTGAAACGATAGAAAATGACAGAAATTTGTGCATGCAGGTGTTTGCTGCTGATCTATTCGCGACGAAATTTAAAGACGACTTGCTAAATCAGCATGCGGGATTGAGGTTTAGAAATAAGGTACAAAAATAGTGCTCTTCTAGCAGAGTTATTTTGTCGTGTATCGATGAAAGTTCTAAAAATTCTTTTGCACCATTCCAGGTATTGGCCCCAGGAGGTTCAAAAGATCCTCTCGAGATCATAACTGACTACTTAGGAAGAGAACCATCGCTGCAGCCTTTTATTCAGAGCAGAACAAGGAACACCCTTTGAAAGATCATGTAGCCCATGTAGTTTGATTGCTGTCGAGTGTTTTTGTAGGAGGAATGTTTGATGTTGACTTCAGATCGTCATATTTCTACGCTGATTTCAGATCTTCGTTTGCTTAATGGTTCATTATTTGTTCCAAGATCTCTCAGGACTCAAGACAGCTAGTTTGCTAACGCTGACCTACTTTCAGGCTTTCAACTATGTGGCGTATTACTTTTTATCTACCATTAGTTTCTTTCTGTGGCAACTGGCAAATGAACGTGAACGATGATTGAACAATAAGTTAGACGACATGTACGATAAACTTGAGCCTGAAATCTGCTGGCGTCAGCATGAAGCATGTCTTTGGCGGGTTTCACTTTAAAGCCTTTGCAAAATCAAGGTCGATACCTGACGGAATTGTGTAACATAAGCACAACTATACTGTTGACTTAACCTTTCATCTAAACATACTCCTGATAATACATAGTCCATTATCTTATACTCCCTCCGTTCCTCTTTATAAGGTCAATATTTTATATCTTTTAAGCAAGTTTATAGAAAAAATATTAACATCTGAAATACTAAGTAAATAAAATATAAAAATATAAATATCACAATGAATCTAACGATACTTGGTCTAAGATAGACCAGTTGGACCTTTCCAAAAAGATCACTCTCCAAAAACTAATCTCCTTATGAAGGAACGGATGAAGTAGTTGCGAACAAACTGATAAATTTAGATGAACCAGGTAGGAAGGATAATAAAGAAACAAGGTTGGACGATTGTTCACTAAACCATATCATGTCAACAGTTCAAACCGACAGCGTAGGGTGCTACTTTCCTTTCTCAAAAATGGTGATTTCAAGCCCCAGCATTCGATATTTCACAAAGGGTACAAAAGGAATGAAAGAATTTAGCTCTACAAGGCGGAAGAGCATCGTCTTTTGAGTTCAGTCTACAATTTGCACACTACATTCTTCCACAAAGATCATCAACAAAGGGGGAAGGTACTCAGCACTCACATTACGCTAACTGGTTCTTCGCCTTTTAACTTGTGGTGCCTTCCATCACCAGGTGAGAAAGAACACACCTATGCTTCCCCCTATTCTATTTCACAATGCCGATCTTTGCTACATCTAATAGGAGAACTCATGCCCTCTGAGGGATATGTATTTCTTCATCCATATGGCAATGTCCTCAGCACAGGCCTGTGCCTGTGGTGTCTTGAGAAACACATCGAGTGTCGCAAACTCGTGGACTGTATCTTTGTAGTCGAGGACTGGTGCATCCACATTAACCTTGCGGAGCTCCTCCGAGTAAGCTATTGCTCTATCCCTCATCCAGTCATGTTCCGCAATGATCGTCAAGGTTGGAGGCATGCATTTCAGTGGTGGGCCTCCTCTGCCAGGGGCCAGGGGGTTGGCAGCAGGATGGTCCAAGCTGAACTCTTTCTCTGATAGAAGTAATCTCCAAGCAAGTAAGCATGTGGATTTGTCGTAGAAGTATGAGTTCGCAAGCCTTATTTCCGAGTGTGTTGGAACACTTCCTATGAAGAAGGGATACATCAGAACCTGTGCTACAATCTTGACCGGGGCAAATAGCTTTGAATCTTCCACCGTCTTCCGAGTGACAAAATCAGCAATATTGGCACCACTGCTTACACCAAGTAGGACACATCTGCTCCAAGGAAAAGACAGATGACCTGGTCAAACTCCAGGAATACACCAGTTATAACAGAAGAAGAAAAATGACTGGAAACTCTTTTCTCTTAGGTAACAAGTTAAGACCTTCATGACTTGATGTTAGTGAAGATCTAATCATTCTATCTAAAATTGAATTGAAGTGGGCACTTAATTTGTTGAGGGGTCTAAACTCAGGTAGGTGCGAGAGCAAGTGACCGAGGATTGAGATGAAGACAGTCCATCAATAACTACATGGCATTTAAGAGATCGCAACAGTGAAAACGGGACCTAAAAGGATACTAATTTCTCCAGATTCTACAGAAAGCATAGTTGAATAAAGCTCCATTATTAATAACAAAGTTAACTTTACCATACTCAAGCTTTATCTAACTTATTCAAAAAATCCAGTGCGCTTCCTTTTCATTACTAATAAGTTAGGTCAATAAAGCATGACCAATAAATAATCCCACAACCAGTTATATGAAAATGCATACTGTCACTAGTGTTTATAGTTATTCGACTGTGGTGACAGCGAGAACCAAGCAGTGCTCGGTTGGCTAGAGCACACACCTGTGAGCTCGCCCACCCGCGTTCGAGCCACAGCCTCCGCAGGTCCCCCACTTCTACCTGAACAACGTATAGTTAAGGGAGGGATCTTCCCCCCTCTAACCACGTTTTTTCTTGAATTGTGGTGACATCATTTTCTGTTATTTACTCAATATACTTCCAAAAACAAATGTTGTGGACAACATGAGAACTCGACAATTTCAGAAAGAAAAGATCTGTGCACATGCCAAGCGTCAATCAAATCTTAAAATGGCATTGACCTCTTCAAAATGCCAACACTATATGGAGAATGCACCCCTGGTGAATTAATATTTGGATATTTTGAAGCGCCCGAATCAGACTCCAAGCAAACAGGTTAGGAGCATGCACATGGTGAGATATATCAGGAAGTACACATGACAAGTTAAGTTAGTATAACTGTCACCTGGAAAACATTTCCTAATTGACGTACTCACACATTCTAAACCTGCTCATAGTCATGAGTTAAAAATGGTGACACGCAGGGAAATTACTACGCTCCATATTTCAAACCATAACGGATCGAATGAACTATGTCACTCTTTATATCCAAATAACGTGCAGTTAAGGGAGAGAACTTTCCCCTTTAACCATAGTTTTTTGGATCGTGGTGTCATCATTAGCAGTTATTTACTCAACTACCAAAACAAATATTGTCGCCAATGTGAACTGGACAATTTCAAAGAGAAAAGATCTATGCACATGCCAAGCATCAAGCAAATCTTGGCACTGAAATCTTCAAAATGTCAACACTACTTTGAGAATGCACTCCTGGAGAACCAATATTTGGATAATTTGAAGCGCCTATGTTGTGAGCCTGTGTACCCAATCAGATTCCACACAAACAGGGAAGGAGCATGCAAACGCATGGAGTACACGTGAGGAGTTAAGTGAGTATAACTGTCAGCTGGTAAACATTAAATCTTTCGCAATAGACACACTCAAAAATTGGAGAATACACTCCTCGTAAACTAATATATGGATATTTTAAAGTGTGTATGCTGTGAGCCTGTGTGCCGAATCAGACTCCACACAAACAGGTAAGGAGCATGCAAATGGCGAGTTTAAAAGGAAGTACATGTCACAAGTTAAGTGAGTATAGCTGTCAGCTGGTAAACATTAACTCTAACAGATACACTCACGGATCAGCTGAACTAGGGAACTACTCCCTCCGTTCGGAAATATAAGACATTCTAGCTTTGTGAAACGAATGTATCTAGACACCTTGTAGTGTATAGGTTCACTCCGAACCTCTACGAACCTATATACTAAAAGATGTCTAGATACATTCGATTCATAAAACTAAAACGTCTTATATTTCCGAACGGAGGGAGTATATATCATGTGCACTTAACTAGGGTAATTTTTAATGTGAGGTTTCCGACAAAGTGTTCGTGAATGACAAATTAGAGCTTCCACTGAAGAAAAATGGAATCTATCATTTGACATGCCAAGCGCGAAGCAAATCTTAAAACCGTACTGAAATCTTGAGAATGTCAAGACCATTTGGAGAATATACTCCTGGTGAATTAATATTTGGATATTTTGACGCGACTAAGTTGTGAGCATGTGTACCCGATAACACTCCACGCAAACAGGTAAGGAGCATGCAAAGAGTGAGTTTAACATGGAGTACACGTGGCAAGTCAAGTGAGTATAACCGTCGGCTGGTAAACATTAAATCTTTCATGATAGACACGCTCACGTGTTCTAAACCTGCTTGTACTCATAAGTCAGAAATGGCAGCCCGCAGGGAAATTAACCACACTCCATAAAGGATCAACTGAACTAGGGAACTATCATGTGCGACGTGTTAACTTAACTAGGGCAATTTTCATGTGTGGTTTCCAACAGAATGCGCGCGAATGATAAACTAAAACTCACACCGAATGTTCATTTGACTTGCTCACTTTTGGTAATTCGGCACCGCAGTTACTATTTTCACTAAAGTAATGCAACTATAATAAATGATTTCTACCTTGCGGGATCACCATGGGCAGCGATCCAGGGCTCGACGGAGGAGGCCCCGAAGGTATCCACCCCACCCCCGACCTTGCTCATCATGGCGAGATTGGCCTGCTTGGCGATCCACCTTAGCACCCTGACCCCGTCATCGAAGGCGGCAGGATACCGGCTCTCAGGCGCGAGCCTGTAGCCCACGGCGACGACGATGGCGTCGCAGAACTTGGCGACCCTCCTGCAGAAGGCGTCGTTGGAGGCGGAGCAGTTGCTCCCGGTGATGAACCCTCCGCCGTGGAACTGCACGACGATGGGCAGCCTCCGGCGCGCGGAGGCCGCGGCCCGCGGGGAGGAGACGGCGTGCGGGAGGTACCCCCTGTAGGGCGCGCCCGCGGCCCCCGCGGGCGGGTCGCTGGCGCGGCGGTGGAGGAGGAGGTGCGCGTGCTGCGGCGGCGGCGTGGGCAGGAAGATGCGCACGGAGAGCGCGGAGTTGGGGTCGATGTGGAGGTCCTTGGAGGCGACCCCGTCGGCCGCGGAGAAGGCCGGGTTGGCCGGCGCCGTGGCCTCGTCCGCGCGGCAGGAGACCCCGAAGGCGTCCGAGTGGTCGGGGGCGGCGCCGTCGGCGGCGGCGAGGGACTGGAGGCGGTGACGCAGGAGGAGCTTGAAGAAGACGCTGTAGATCTTCACGCCGACGCTCGGCATGGCTCGCTCGCCGCCGGGCCTCACCGCCCGGATCCGCGCATCAGACAGACGGTTGGATTGGATGGGATCCTCTCCGACGCGCCGCGCCGCGCCGGTCGGATCTGCAGCAGCGAATCCCTCCTCCTCCGCTCCCTCTACTCGGTCCGGCCGCCCGGGAGAAGGCGATTGGAGCTGGAGCGCGTGATTAGAATCGGAGGGCGAAAGGCGAATGGGGGTCGGGGTTGGGATTGGATCGGTTCGCGCCGCGATGATGGAGTGGTTGGGGGGAAGGAAAAGAGCGCAGAGGGTAGGAGAAACCGTGATTGGCAGGCAGGGTGAGGGTGGCTATCTGGATGGATGATGGCGATGATGGCAGCAGCAGCAGCAGCAGCAGCGTACGGGAAAGAGAAGCGAAGAATCGAGAGGAGGGGTGGGTGAGGGTGAGCGGAGAGACGGAGGGGGGGGGGGGGGGAGCAAGCAAGGAAAATACGGGGAATTTTGGATGCGGGCGTCCGGCGTCGGCCGCTCCCCAGACGTGACCACGGTCTCACTCCACCTTCAAATTCAAACCCCGCTAGTTAGCTGATTCCTTCCGATCACAGCACAACCTGCTGTTTTCCCCTTTTTATTCCTTCCGATCGCATTGCTTCCCTGATTGTTTTTAGTTCCACATTTCGCGAGCTATGTTCGGAAATTTGTTTCCATTATATATTCCGGGAACAAACTCTAACGTGCAGTGCATTAAATAGCGGAGGGGACGGTGTAAAAGAATCCGGTGTTGTTCCCAGATTCCATGGTTTCACGTGAAACTGGCGTGGTGTGCTGCCCCGGCAGAGCAGAGGAGAGCACACGTCTGCGAATGAAAGATTTGTTTTTCTTCTTCGCCCGTGTCAAAATGTCGGTGCTGTGTAGTAGTCTCCATTTTTCTACTCCCAGGTTGGGCTCAGTTGGAAAAAGGCTTCTAGAAGCTAAACAAAAGCGTGCTCTACTCAAAATTTGAATAAATCTAGATATTACTTTCGTTTGAAATATAAGATGTTTTAGTGAAGGTGTATACAGACCCTTTTAGTGTCTAGGTTCACTGAACCTAGACACTAAAAGGGTCTAGATACACTCCTTTCACAAAGCTAAAACATCTTATATTTTGAAACGGAGGGAGTATTTAGTATATAGATTTAATCAAATTTTGATAAATTCTGAAACTTTTATTTTAAGACAGAGGGAATCATATTAATGGTCTCAACTTTGTCTGAGATCACTAAGGCCTTGTTTGGTACTAGAGTTTTACTGGGGTTCAGAGGGGATAATCCCAAAGGGGATTTGTTAAAACCACCACCTTCACCAAACCTCTCCCTTACAAAACCATAATCCCCACCAATCCACTAGGTAGAGGTAGTGCATTGAAAATGGAAAAAAATATACTAGAACTTGAAGAAAAGTGGGGATTGAAGTAGTCCAATACTCTAAAACCAAACATACTATTTGAATAAGTGTGGATTTGAGATTTGGTGGGGATTATCCCCTCTAATGCTCACAAATACTCTAGTACTCCATCGTTTTCATAATATAAGATGTTTTAGTTTTATGAAGATAATGTACGTACGCCCCTTTTAGTGTGTAGGTTTAGTCCACTCCGAATCTAAACACTAAAAGATGTCTACATACACTATCTTTACAATCCTAAAACGTCTTATATTTTGAAAGAGAGGGGTACCAAACAAGGACTAATGTAGGAAGTATATACAAAAAGGTCTAAAGAACAAACATGTCCAAAAACCGAGAAAACAACACGAAGGCCTCCCCTCCAAGTAAGAGAGGCGCTCATTGCTCATCAGCTGGACGGGGCGGAGAGACAGCGCATCGCCTACAGCAAGTCTCCAAGCATGCCATCCGGCCGCTCCTTGTCCCCGGGCATGGCTCGTAAACAAAATCCTCGTGCATAGCAGCGGTCAACGCCGGAACATCGGGAGAGAAAAAGAAGAGATTAACCTCCCTCCGGCCGGCCCTACCTCGCCTAGTCGCATTGGCGCATTGCACCTGCGTATGTACGTTCGTTCGTCGCAAAGATCGTGACTAGTACTAGTCTCGATTGACGATCGGCTCTGTGAAAACCGTGTGGTGTCTTGCGACACGGCACGTACTACGCGATACGGTTAGCTAGGTACTATAGAGGGTAGGTAGCGGCGCCGGAACATTCCGCAGTTCGTTAGCGTGTTTAACGGACCGCTTCAACAGAGCGCACCAGGTCACCACCAACGACGTTTCTACGTGCCTCACGCGTGCGTGCTCCCGCGCGAACGGGACACTGCGCTCGGCTGGGCATGGGCATGGGACGACCTGCGCGTCGTCGTTGCACGGGCACGGCGTAGCCAGCGGCTGCGTGCCGTGCGTGCGCGCGCGCGAGAGAGAGCTCGGCGTAGCCAGCGGCTGCGTCCGTGCGTGCGCGCGCGCGAGAGAGAGCTCGGCGTAGCCAGCGGCTGCGTGCCGTGCGTGCGCGCGCGAGAGAGAGAGCTCGGTCGAGCCAGCGGCTGCGTGCCGTGCGTGCGCGCGCGCGCGAGCTCGGCCGGTCGAGCCAGCGGCGACGGCACGGCTGTGCGTGTGGTCGCATCGCAACGACGGCGCTTGCCTGCACCTGCATGCATGCCCGCCCGTTCGTCGGTTGGTCGCAATCGCACGGCGTTGCCGTTGGGTTTCCATTTATTTTTACTATCTCTTCCCATGACTGTTACCGGGCTATCTACATGGGGCCGAGATAGTGTTCATGGTCCTGAGGCGAATAAGGCGAACCTAGCCCATGTAGCCTGATTGGGCTTCGTGTGCCTTTTATACCTTTTGTTTTGTTTGCCACATCACATCGTATGGAAATGTAAGTACTACTACTGCACGATTTTTCATCCACACAAAAACAGAACCCAAACAAGAAAACGATACTGTAGTCAAAACACGGATTCGTCTATGTTTCAATCAACTCATCTTTCCTCGGTCCCACTCGGCCATCGTGGTCATCAGATGTGCCATGTTCCACTACAGCTCAAGGATAATCGTTGCGTGACACAAATCTGACAGATGATGACCTCCACCTCGACCTCGACTCAAGGGGAAAAATCAGGCACATAAAGACAAGCGAATACGTCCTGTGGTGCAACCTTCATTGTCACCTCCCGGGTTTGCTGGGTGGGTTTAGAGAGGAGGGGCTACGTCTAATCTTCCTATCGGCAGATGGCGCCGCACGAAATAGATTTCACTCTTGAAGGCATCGTCTCGGAGATGGACGCCACTGGAGGCGATTCTGCTGGTGGCTCGCGTGACAACGATGATGGGGATGAACACGGTCGGGGTCGCAACAAGGCTGTGGTAGAAAGTCGTCTCTCGGCGTGTTCATGGGCCGGGCTATGTTGCATTCTTTTACCAAGCCCTTGTTGTATTCTTGTCTAGCTACGCGATCCTTCATGGCACCAACCTTGCATAGTTCTCACTTGAAGTTTGTTGTCAGATTTAAAATTGCCCTGTTGCCAGCTGCTTCTGTGGCCAAGTCTTAGACAGATCTAAGATCTTAGCTTGCCTTCAAGCGACTATTGCAACAATGGCTTTGCTGGGGAAACTGTGTGTGGTGAAGATGGAGTCCATTATTGCTCGAGGAGAAGTGATTTTGATGGTACTTACGTGCAATTTTGGGGGTGTTTTCCTTCTCCATGGCGTGCGTGGCCTATGTGTTGTGACCTAGGTTGGCTGGGTGTACCTTGAGGTTGTCATGCTCGATTTTCGCCGGTTATTCGCTGAAGGATTGTGCACCATTCTTCATCGTCAACGAAATCGAGCAAAGGTTTTGCCTCCCTTTCCAGGAAGAAAAAGACAGCATTGTGTTGCATTCTTTTACCGAGTGAGGCCAGTATGTGCTATAAGAAATAAAGGGCACTACTATGCCACTTTTTTTTTGGAACAGAGATAGGTCCCGAAGGACCTGGATACTGCGATTAAAAGAGCGGTGGGTACATAATACAACAAGGACCAGAAGGAAAACAAAAATTACAACTAGGTCCCTAAGTTTTACAGCAAGAACCCTGCAGGTCGTCGCCCAAACGCGATCTAATCCCTGCCGTCCGCTCCAATCTCGCCTGAACAGTCATGCTGCCGCCGCACCGGATGGCACCACTTGGGCCGGCAACAACGAGGAACGCCATGTTGAGGGAGAAGGCAGGCCGCCCATGGCGGTTGAAGAAACTTGGGCTCCACCAGCACACGAGGACGGCGTGGCCTCCATCTAGGCCAGAAGTAGCGGTTAGCTCATAGCTTCTGCTTGGAAAACGCCGAGAGAATCGCAACATCGCTGCCTGGGACGTCCAGGCAGCCTCCTTCCTCAGCAACGGCGAGAAGCCAAGGCCCTCTCTCCAGCTCTCCCCCGCCACCACGACCCGCCAAGAGGTGGAGAGAGGCCCCCAAAACTTCAAATCGCTGCCAGAGAAGCTGAGCTTTATGCCCGAGCTACCAGATCCGCACCTCCCCTCCATGAAACCATCCACAGGAATACCGAGAGGAAGGGCACCCAGTAACCTCCTGCCGCCGCTCGCCCGCGCCAAGGAGTAGCTCGGAGGAGCTTCTTCTCGCCTTCGGCCACCAGATCTCGCCAAAACCCCCCCGCCACCACTTGGCCGGCGGAGAAGGGTGAAACTTGCGCACCAGTGATAGAAGCACCACATGCTTTATTCCATGAAGAGACGATCACCGCCGCCGCCACCCATCCACCAAGGACCGAGAACACGCCTTAGTAACCCTAGGCACCAGATCTGGCTGCTCAGATCTCGGCCATCTCTTCTTCCTACGGGCATATAGCCCACACCCGGCATCAAGCCACACCTACTAACTAACCTAGCTACTGTGACACCACCCTCCGGCTCCAATGCATCGCCATGGAGAGAGCTCGAAGTGGCGGACCTGCTTTTTGGTCGCTTAGAAGAGGGAGAGAGGGGAAACGCGGAGGGAGAGTACTTTTACTATGCCACTTGAACAGTAGTGTTGGGTAGAGGTGGCAGGTTCATTTTCTTCTACTGATATGGACCTTGACTAGCAAAATTGCTGAAATAGGTCCATGTGCGTGCAAACTGCAAAGCACATGAGACTTTGATAAAGCGGTAGCACCAGCTGCAAGGAGACAAAAGGTTATCGCGAACAAACAGGACCGAAGAAAGCAGTCTTCACTTGAGTCTACTCTTGTCCTCTTGAGTGAAGTTGTGAGTCACGCGGGCGCCCATGCGTGGCCCCAAATAATTGCCCCCATGGCCGTGACTGCCTGATTTGATCAGATTTCCTGAGGCTCTATGGAAATTGCGTACGTATACGGCTGTCAGAGGCTGTCAGACCGAATCTTCCGGACCGACCGAGCGCATGGCGCACCGATCGGCAGGCACGATACTAGTACGTTCGTGCAACTTGCGCCGGTTCGCGCGCGCGTCTGCTGACGTTTGCGTACGTGCTGCGTCCCCGTCTCCGTCTGGCAACCAAAGCCCAGTGCCGGTGTTGTGCAGGCCCAGCAAAGGAGGTGTATGGCTCATCGCTGCAGTAAACGGTACGCACACGGCGTCTACGAATCCCCGGACAAAATTAATGTGCAGAAGTTTCTTTACGCCGATGTGACTGTGAATTATGTTCCGCGAAGAGCAAATTCAATAATATAGCCCACTGTTGGCTATAAAAAAGTAACAAGTCATCTATAATCAACTCTACGTACTACTTAATCAATATCTGGCCTATATTTTACTCTCACAAAGTGTCTAGGAACACGTGCTAGAGCTAGCTATTTTTCTTTGCGAAATTTCACCGATCTATTAATAATCATCAAGAACAGTACAAAGAGACCCAAAAGTAATAAAAAATATAAATAGGTCATTGGACCACCTAGGGACGACTACAAACACTAGCGTGAGCCGAAGACGCGCTGCCGTTCTCATCCCCCATCACCGGAGCCGGGCAAAGCTTATCGTAGTATAGCTTGTTGTAGTAGACAGACGGGAAGTCATCGTGTTAAGGCCGTGACCATCGCAATAGAGCAGCAACCATCGCCAATGATGACATCCATAGAACGGAAGAGATTAACCTAAAAAAACTGACGAACACGAAAACGGACAGAATTCCAAGAGATCCGCCGGACAAACGACTCCACGAGCCCTCCATTAGCGCTAGATGCACCATCGAAGCAAGAATAGAACGAGAAGAACCTTATTCTGATTTCAGGATGTAGCCGTCGCCTCAACATCCCGAAAAAGACACTAAGGCGGCAAAACCCATCTAGGGTTCCTTCCTTCCGTCGGTGACGCCACCGGTCTGTCCGGTCTTCGGCGGCCTTAGGGCCTTGGAGGCGTGGCGGACCACGGCCTCTCGGCGGCGGGAGGTCTCAGTGTTTTTTTAGACTATTTTCAGTGTCTTTTTTAGGATGTTGAGGCGGCGGCTACGTCCTGAAGTCAGAATAAGGTACTCCCGTCCTATCCTCGCTCCGGTGGCGTGTGGAGTTGTGTGTCCGACGGATTGCTTGGGATCTGGTCGTTTTTCGTTGGTGTGTTTTGAGGTCAGTCTCTTCCGATCTACGTTGGTCATCTTCGGCGATGGTTGCTGCTCTGGTGCACTGGTCCTTTGGGGTCTTAGCACGACGATTTTCCGTCTATCTACTACAACAAGCTCTACTACGACAAGCTTTGGCTGGCTCCGGAGATGGAGGGGCAAGGACGGCGGCGCGCCTTCGGCTCGTGCCAGTGTTTGTAGTCGTCGCTAGGTGATCCATTGACCTATTTGTAATTTTTATTACTTTTAGGATTCTTTGTACTACTGTTGATGATTATTAATAGATCGGTGAAATTTCGCAAAAAAAGGCTGGCGAAACAAAGAAACGGAAAACCTCTCGCCGGCGAGAGGCCATGGTCCGCCTCACCTCCAAGGCCCTAGGGCCACCGGAGGCGGAGCGGACCGGCAGCGTCATCGACGAGGGGTGTGGAACCGTAGATGGGTTTTCTCTCCTTCTGTGGTCTCTACTGGCGGCGGCTATACGTACGTACCGGTTGGAGTCACAACCCGCTTACATTCTCTCTCCTTTTTCTCCTCCACTTCAATCAAATTAAACTATTTTATCTCTTATAGTCAGTTGACTGTACCCTATTATACTTGCTATAATAAGAAATGTTCCGGGTGGGTGCACAAGGCAGCATGATCAGATGAAGAGCACTTTGTTAAACGTCACTAGCTAGGTCTATGGTCAAGCCCATCCTGATTAAGCCTAATGCTAGCCCTAGCCACGGTAGATCATCTGGGTACATAGTATTTAAAATGTATTCGTCTAAACACATTTCGTCTCACGAATATTATTACTCGATTACATAAGCATGTTAATTTTTCTTCTTCAAACAAAGAGAATATTAATGTCAAACATATCAATACACCAAATCTCTCCGCCACATAGTACACTAGTAAAGACATTAAAGATGCACATAATAAAAAGAAAACAAACTGCCATGGTGATCAACCACCCGTATGAACCTAAATCACCACCATGGAATACCAATCGGACCGTATACAAAGTTCTCCTCCCCTACCCCATTTGTCGAGGCCGTTGCTGCAAATCACCAAGTTCATATGCATCAAGTGTGTGGTTTGGACGAAAACATTGTCCCAAAATAGAATCGTGCTGGCATAACAACATGTGAATAATTTTCTACATCGCTTCTAAGATCCTACCTCTGTTGTTACTTAGAACTCACACTTGAGCCACCTAGGCCTTTTGATCTTCCAATCATATCCGTCTTGACACTCTCCACCTATGCCAACACTATGAAGATCACGGAGTAGATGGCCAATGACGTTTTCTGTAAGACATTAGCCATTTCTATGACTTTCCCTCTTGTAATATGACACATGCAAGGCTCTTTAGTTTGAAAACAATGTTGACGTGCCCCATGGTGTCAATGAAAAACAGAGCTTCGTAATACGCCCCTTGAAGCCATGGTGGTTGACGTTTGAGTACGCATATGACCATATCCCATACATGAAGGAGATATGCCCTAAAGGCAAATAATAAAGTGTATTGTTTGATATATCTCTTATATCTTCATAATACGTTTCATACTGTGCTATAAATATGTAGTACGAAACGTTAATACACGTGTGGTGTAAACAAATCGTGTCTCTAGTTACCTCTAGAGAACTAGCTCATTGGTCATGAGGATGATCTAGGGTTTCAAGATCATGGGCATTTATGCCAATTGACAATAAGGTTATGTCATTAGTTGAATGATGTGATAGACAAACATCTGACAGTTGTATCATAATGAGATCTAGTTACAAAGTTCACTATTAATGATAAACATAGAAAACCTCGCAACCTGATCCTTAGATTGTGAGACAATGCAAATCACCGTTCTGGAGGGAGCTTAGATGGTATCAAGCATCATCTCATGATAGGGTGATCAAAAAGGTGCTACTCGAGTTTCCCAAAGGGGCGTGTAGAGGAGTACATATCAAGACCATGATTTACCAACCATCTCAGTGATGTTGCATTAACGAAGCTTGCAAGCATGTGACTTGGTCACAGAATGCAACGACATGGAAACGAGTAAACAAGTTCATCGGTAACGAGACCGACCAAAGGTATGGAGATACCATAGATCAAGTCTCGGGTGAACTAGGTATCAAGTGGCAGAGGGAATGGGAAATAACGTTAACGGTTCGAGTGATAAGATTCGTGAAATGCACGGGGGTCAACATGGGCATCCAGGTCCCTATGATGATCATTGATATGAGAGAGGTATCAATCATGTCCGGAGTGTTTCCGAACCGAAGAATATCACGCTTAATGGTGGGGATGCTTAGGGATAGATGCGGTACCTTAGGAGGAATAGAGAGAGAAACCGGAATAGTTCCGGGTAACATGCGATGTTGATCGGAGGGGTCCGGAAGGAGTTTCAGAGTGAAGAAATATAATAATATGTGTATTTTATATTAATTGTAGAATTAATATTAAAAAATATATTTTTACTTTATTTTATAGGCAACCCATTGCTAATGGGCCTCACCCGGAGGGGAGGCCCAAAGGGGCAAGGCGCCTAGGGAGGAGGGACAGCCGGCCAGGGCTTGGTGGGCCGCCCAAGTGGGGCCCACCTATGGCCATTGGCTCCCCCTTGGTGGCTGGCGGCTATGGGGATTAGCCCCACACCGCCTGCCCCTTGGGTGGTGCCCCTCCCCTCCCACTATATATAGGGGTCTCCCCCTTCCCCTTGGAATCATCCCATTCTCTCATTCTCTCTCTCTCTCATTTCCACTAAGGACTTCTTTGTAATATTGGAGAGGACCTCTAGGGTTTTGAGTTCTCCACCTTCACACCACCATCGTGTGATCTTCAGTCCGCCATCTTCCTCTTCTGCTGCTCGGCTGGATAGGAGCCTGGGAGATGCCGCCTACATCGAACGTGTGTAGTACTTCGGAGGCACCACAATTGGGGTGCTTGAATCTGCTCGTCTTCATCAACATACGCCTTCCTGCGTAAGGCGTTCCTCAGTCTTCAAGGATATGAATATTGTCTTCCGTTTTCGTTACTTATGTCTACATAGTATAGATCCTGGTATTAGTGTTCTCACAGTTAGAATTTTTTTGTTTTCTGCTACGGAACCCTTCAATGGTATCATAGCGGGTCTATGGGTAGAAATGTCGTATGGATAGAACACATACCGATATGTGGGCATTGATTTTCTAGTTGCTACCCTCTTTTACGTTCTTGTTCATATCGTGACACTGTTTGATGAAGCGGCCCCCAACCGACCTTACGTGGTGATTCACGAGACTGGTCCATAATTAAGTGGCTTTGGGGGGGTGTCTGTCTCTCTGCAGTAGTTGATATGCCATCAACATTGGAGGGCCCTAAAAAGGGAAGTAAAACAGCAATCATTGAATCCATGTTGTGGCTCTACTTTCGTAGGTGGGTAGGGGTTCTACCATGAAAGCCCCAAGGCCATGTAAAACCTGAAATAGATAAAATAGAGGCATCTAACTTTATTTTGCATAGGGGCAGGTGTTGTGACATGGCAATGACAAGTTTATGAAACTTCTCATTGAAGCTCTCGATAGCGATCAAGATGCTGAAACCACGTCATGGCACTATACTTTTGAAGTATTCCTTTTGCACCTTATTATGCTAGTATGATTAGTATACACGACGGAAGTGTAATAAGATAATCCCTCACAAAATTCTAGTTATGGTATTCCCCTTATGTGTGTGCCATAATTGCATTAAGCAAAGTGTGTAAAGTAAACAATACAATTGCCCCATGGACAAAGGATTGTTGTTTTCTCCCTAGTAGCAACAACACATCTACAATCTTAGAGATTTCTGTCACTTCCCCAGATTACTAGAGGCATGAACCCACTATCGAGCATAAATACTCCCTCTTGGAGTTGCAAGCATCTACTTGGCCAAGATAGCTGCTAACAACAGAGAGCATGCAAGATCACAAATAACATAGACATGATAAAATCAATAATCAATCTGACATAGTATCTCAATATCCATCGGATCCCCGCAAACACAACATATAGGATTACAAATAGATGATATTGATCATGAATGAAGCTCACAAGATCTAAACATGATAGCACAAAGGAGGAGAACCAACCATCTAGCTACTATATGGACCCATAGTCCAAGGGTGAACTACTCACGCATCACTCCGGAGGCTGGCATGGCGATGAAGAAGGCCTCCAGGATGATCTCTCCCCTCCGGCAGGGTACCGGGAAGAGCTTCAGATCCTCCCGATCTAGGGATGGAGATGGCGGCGGCTACAGACTCTTTCGTGGATTTTTGACCGGGTACTTAGGGTTTCTGCATCGAGGTACTTTTATAGGCAAAGGGGCAAGGTCGGTGGCTGCTCGAGGGGCCCACACCAGGGGCTGGCACGCCCAGGGGGCGCGCCACCCTATGGCGTGGCCGCCTCGTGGCCCCACTTCGAATGCCCTTCAGACTCCATGTTCCTTCTGGTAAAATATTGACTTTGGCTTTTGTCCCGTCCAATTCCAAGAATATTTCCTTACTAGCTTTTCTGAAACCAAAAACAGCAAAAAACATGCAACTGGCACTACATAATCTTGTTAATAGGTTAGTTCCAGAAAATGTATAAAAATAACTTAAAGTGTAAACAAAACATAAGAAAGTTGATATAAAACAAGCATGGAGCATCAAAAATTATAGATACATTTACGACGTATCAAGCATCCCCAAGCTTAACTCCTGCTCGTCCTTGAGTAGGTAAGTGATAAAAAGAATAATTTTTGAGGTGACATGCACCATCACAATCTTGATCAAGGTATTTGTAAAGCATTGATAGCTGGGATCAAAGTACTCTAAACATAAGCATGAAAGATAGAGTTCTAACAATAAGACATAGCAACTATGTTGTAACATGAAAAGGTACAAACAAAAGATCATGAATAACAATGCATTGAAAGATGTTTGTTTGTTTCACATATAGAAAACATAATAAGAGTGGTATTCAGCTTGTCCCTCATGGTATAGCAAAACATAAATGCATAGGACACCTTCAAAGTTCATAAGGGTGACTAGATACAAATAATTTAAGAACAAGCAATATCAAAGTTATGAACCAATCAACAAGTATTGGGACAATGCACATTAAACTAAGAATGACCACTACGCTCTCTCAATTTGTGCATAAATATAGAAGATGGAGACTCAACATAAAAGTAAAAAGAAAGGCCCTTCAAAGAGGGAAGCAGGGATTTCAAGTTTCATAAAGAGCTTTCAAAAATTATGGTACTTATTAGTTTTCAGCTCTCATTGCCCCTATCATAAGCATCTTGAGGTGATTAAGGTTAAAGTGACACAAATATGAGGATATGCTTGACAAGTTATAAGTTGAAAATCTCATGCCCCTTGCTTACGAGTACCAAACCTCATGCTACTCAACTTTAGTCACAAGTAAGTTCTTGTCATTGTAAGTACATGTGTATCATTGAGAACTGCCAACGGGGTACCCCTTGCCCCATGACACAAGAGCTTTCCCATATCAAAATGACAAGGCAACAGACAATGAGCATCTCAGCGATCTTTTTATTTGCTATTTGCATAGGTTTTTATTAAGGATGCTTCACAGAATGCTCACTATGGTTATGCTGCAAGTTTCCACCATGATTAGGCATGGCTTAGGCTAGCCTAATGCTTTCTAACACACATACAAACTCCATGAGCTTACAAGCTCCCCTTTTATTTCATACCGCCGGGATCCATAAACAAAAGAACATGATATCAACTGAATAATAAGTGCAATGTTGAAAGCGTTCCTCATGATATCATGGTTCTGCTAATTCACAAATTATAAAGTGCAAGCATATAAGCAACATATATGGACACAATGGTTCAAGTTTATTAAGTGCAAGAAAATAAAGTGTGCCATCAAGTTTGTGAGAGCTTTAATCACTAATTTTCACATAACAAGTTTAATTTGGAAGGTAGATAAAAGCATGAATATACTTGGAATGATGTAACACACCATACATAGGAATTTATAGTGGACTCTTTGGAATAACTTGGTTTTCTTGGAGGTTGGATGCATGAGTGGAACTCATACTTGGTACAGGTGGAGGCTAAAAAAAGATTAGGAGCGACCAACTAAGAGAGCAATAATGGCCATAACCATGCAGAGCGACAAAACATTATTAATTAAAGCATAAAGTGATATTACAAGTCAAAAACTAAATGATCATAGAGGCTAAGGTGACTGGTTCATAGTCTTAACATGGTGTAAGCATGTGCCAAGTCAACCCAAATAAAGCATCAAAGGAGAATACCACAATATTATGCTTTTGTATGCTAAAGCAACGCATGATCCTTTCAAGGCACATTAAGCAATCTCAGTTGTTTGGAACAATTCATGCTATAGCAATAATTACTAAGCATAAGGTCAAAGCAACAACAAACATGACATGATAAAGTCTAGGCCACAGTCAAAACAAGCTCCTTTTGTACCACTTATAAGCATGAAGCTTCCTACTCTTTTCCAACACCAATCAACTTATTTGAAACCACATATGAATGCGGGGGTCCAACCAATTTATTTAAGCAAACCAAACAAAAGAAAACTAAAAACAAAATCAAAGATGCTCCAAGAACAACACAATCGTGCATGAAACAATAAAAATGAAGTGTTTTGGAAGAAAAATCTGAGATTTTTATTGATGAAGAAGGGGATTCCTTGGGCATCCCCAAGATTTGACGCTTGTGCTTCTTGAATATTTCTTGGGGTGACACGGGTGGCATCCCCAAGCTTGAGCTCTTGTCCATACTTCATCTCATCACATTATTCTTCC
Source organism: Avena insularis (assembly GCA_023614405.1). Lineage (NCBI taxonomy): Eukaryota > Viridiplantae > Streptophyta > Magnoliopsida > Poales > Poaceae > Avena > Avena insularis. The sequence continues at coordinate 418,786,854 of CM042691.1, forward strand.
CTACACTTGAAAATTTCCTTCATACAAAACTTCACACAATCTTCATTAGCAACATTAGTGTATTCAAGATAATAAGTCTTTGGTTTTAGTTTCAACACAAGTAAAACTTCCATTAAAACAACTCAAATAGAAAGAGATTAAGAGGCAAATGCAAATAATGGCAGAAATCTGTCAAAACAGACCAGCAGGTAAAAACCGATTTTTTTCGAAGACCTTATGTTGCTCAAATCGAAAGGTGCTAAACTAAGGAAAGTTAGATAATAACCTAAGGAATAAGCACAGAAAATTACAGCTCAATCCGACGTACAAGGATTTTTCACGATTTTTTTATAGTGAAGCACAAAAATCTGTTTCGGGACAACAACTTTCCCAAGTCTTACTTCTCTCTCATTAGAGGTTATTCTTGGCACAAAAACCACACAAAAAGGATAAGAAGAGGTTATTACTGAGGCAATAACTTCCAAGACTCAACAAAAGAAAAATTTACTGAAAATAATAATAATTTGGGTTATCTCCCAATAATGCTTTTCTTTAACGCCTTTCAGCTAGGCATAGGAAGCAAGATTCAAGTATTTTCAAATTAAGAAGCATTAAGATCAAATTTATTGCCCTACCTTTCTTACCTTTGTTCTTATCTTTAGGGAACATATGATTTTTTGGTGGAGAAGCAAAATGGATGGTGCCTTTTCCCACATCTATTATTGCTCCAAGGAGTTTAAGTAGGGATCTTCCAAGTGTAATTTGTCCTTTTCCTACACATTCAATAACAAGATAATCAATAAACACCACTTTACCTAGGATCTTTGTAAACAATCCTTCAGCTAATCCAATGGGTAATATTGTGGCATTATTGGTAAGAGATATTTCTTCTCCTCCCTCAAAAAGTCCCCAAAGTTTCAAAGATCCATAGATATCTTTAGGCACAAGACAGAATTCAAACATAATATCACAACAAGCATAAAAAGTTTCATTATTTATAACAACTTTTACTGTAGGAAGCCATTTTGAAGATTCAGAATTTATTGGAACATATTCATGATGCTCTCTAAGCATGTTATAACATTCTTTTAAACTAGTTGTGTTGGTCTCAAGAGTGTTTAATCTAGCAATAATGTTTGTAAAGGAGGAATCAGATGTGCTAGGCAAGTTATATGTTGCAACCAACTTTTTTATGGCATTAAAAACTTCACCCTCATTGCACTGGAGGAAATCTCCTCCTACTACAGCATCCAAAGCATATCTATAACAAAGAGCAAGACCAAAGTAGAAACTGCTAAGAAACAAGCCTAGAGTCATTTTAGGTTCAGTTTTTTCATGTAAATCCGAAATTCTAGACCATGCTTCTTTGAAACTCTCTTCCATTCCTTGTTTGAAAAAGTAAACATCATTTCCTCATGTGACATACTGATTGGACTAATGCTAGACATAAAAGCAACTTGAAGTAGATTTTATTTAAAGAACTAATTTTTTGTGTGTTTTTGATAAAAAGAAGCAAACCAGTATAACTAATTTTTGTGTGTTTTTGATAAAGAGAAACAAGCAAACAAAGCAAAATAAACTAAGGAAAACAAAAACAAAGTAAAGAGATTGGTTGTGAGAGACTCCCCTTGCAAGAATCTTCTTTCTCCCTGAAAAGTGATTGACGAGGAGGAAGAGATTGAAGCTATCCTTAACTCCTCGGCAACGGCGCCCGAAAATTGCTTGATGGCTCAAGATATGTAGAGCTCGTTGGGAACCCCAAGAGGAAGGTATGATGAGCACATCAACAAGTTTCCCTCAATTATGAAACCAAGGTTATCGAACCAGTAGGAGTAAGGAAACAACTCCAAGGTGTTGCTAACAACTTGGAATCCTACACAACACAACCACAGAACTTTGCCCCAACTCACAGTGAGGTTGTCAATCTCACTGGTTTTGCTGAAAACAAAGGATTAAACATATAGTGTGGAAGACAGTAATTGCTTGCAGAAAGTAAATAGTAAATGGTAAACAGTAGATCCTATATCAATGGTAAAAGAATGGACTTGGGTCCATAGTTCACTAGAGGTGTTTCTCCTTAAGATAAACAACATGTTGGGTGAACAAATTACAACGGGGCAATTGACAGATTGAGAAAGCATAACAATGCATATACTAGACATCTTGACTCCCACGAGATTTGATTGGGCATTACAACATAATATATAAACCGTAATCCAACTGCATCTATGACTAATAATCCACCTTCAGGTTATCATCCGAACCCCTTCCAGTATTAAGTTGCAAGCAACAGATAATTGCATTAAGCAAAGTGTGTAAAGTAAACAATACAATTGCCCCATGGATAAAGGATTGTTGTTTTCTCCCTAGTAGCAACAACACATCTACAACCTTAGAGATTTCTGTCACTTCCCCAGATTACTAGAGGCATGAACCCACTATCGAGCATAAATACTCCCTCTTGGAGTTGCAAGCATCTACTTGGCCAAGATAGCTACTAACAACAGAGAGCATGCAAGATCACAAATAACATAGACATGATAGAATAAATAATCAATCTAACATAGTATCTCAATATCCATTGGATCCCCACAAACACAACATATAGGATTACAAATAGATGATCTTGATCATGAACGAAGCTCACATGATCTAAACATGATAGCACAAAGGAGGAGAACCAACCATCTAGCTACTGTATGGACCCATAGTCCAAGGGTGAACTACTCACGCATAACTCTGGAGGCTGGCATGGTGATGAAGAAGGCCTCTAGGATGATCTCTCCCCTCCGGCAGGGTGCCGGGAAGAGCTTCAGATCCCCCCGATCTAGGGATGAAGATGGCGGCGGCTACAGACTCTTTCATGGATTTTTGACCGGGTACTTAGGGTTTCTGCATCGGGTACTTTTATAGGCGAAGGGGCGAGGTCGGTGGCTGCCCGAGGGGCCCACACCAGGGCTAGCATGCCTAGGGGGCCGCGCCACCCTATGGTGTGGCCGCCTCGTGGCCCCACTTCAGCTGCCCTTCAGACTCCATGTTCCTTCTAGTAAAATATTGACTTTGGCTTTTGTCCTGTCCAATTCCGAGAATATTTCCTTACTAGCTTTTCTGAAACCAAAAACAGCAGAAAACAGGCAACTGGCATTGCGGCATCTTGTTAATAGTTTAGTTCCAGAAAATGTATAAAAATACCTCAAAGTGTAAACAAAACATAAGAAAGTTGATATAAAACAAGCATGGAGCATCAAAAATTATAGATACGTTTACGATGTATCACGCCACCAAGAAAGTTCTCCGTTATGAGGCAGGCCATGACGATCGGGTGTCAGACATATCTGCGTTCGCATACGATGGGTCTAAGCCATGTTGCACTGTGAATACACACAAGTTATAATTGGCCAGCCTAGCATGTGAAGACATGGCCTCAGAATACAAGAGACCGAAAGGTCGAGCATGAATCATATAGGATGTGACTGACATTGAGAATGTCTACCTTTTAAACTGCTTTGCAGGCTGTGACAATTGGGGGTGGAGTAGTGGATTGGGGTCATGTGATCACTAAACGAATGGAGGGGTGTTCGTTTGAGTGGGAGTTAATTTTTATTTTAAGTTTAGTAGCATAAATTAAAACTTGAACTCATTATTACGAACATGTTCTAAACACTTTGCAAATCCATTGTAGATGTCTCGCTCACCCACCTTCAACCTTAGCACCTTCCTCAAGAAAGACAAGCTTAAAACTGATGGAACCAACTTCACCGCATGGTTTCGCAATCTGAGGATCCTCCTAGTCCCCTACAAGTTGACTTATGTCATCGAGGATGAGCTTCTAGCTAAGCCTGTAGATTTTGCCTCCCAGGATGAAAAGAATATCTGGCAGTCCAAGGCGGATGATTCCTCCCTCATCCCAAGTGCAATGCTCTATGCCATGGAGCCGTAGCTTTAAAAGCGTTTTGAGAAGTTGAATGCTTTCGAGATCATTGAGGATCTCAAGGCTGTCTTTGCTCCACAGGATCGGGCAGAGAGGTATGATTCTTCCGAGCTCTTCTTCTCTGCCAAGATGGAAGATCACAACAGTATTAGTGAGCACGTAGTCAAAATATATGGCTATGTTAAGCGCTTGAATGCCCTGGATTGCAAAATCCCAGAGGATCTCGCGATTGATAGGGTGTTGCACTCGCTGCCCCTAGTTAGAAGAGATTTGTGATGAACTACAACATGCAAGGGATGACGAAGACCCTTGCTGAAGTGTTCACCATGCTCAAAACTGCCGAGGTAGAGATCAAGAAGGAGCACATGGTGTTGATGGTCAATAAGACCACCAACTTTAAGAAAACGGGACAAAAGGGCAAGGGCAAAAAGCCTAAGAAGGCTGGCAAACCAGTTGCCAACACTTCTAAGGCTACTAGACCCGGCCCTAGGCCCGACACCACGTGCTAGTACTGCAAAGGGGATGGGCACTGGAAGTGCAACTACCCCAAGTACCTTGAAGACAAGAAATCCGGCAAGATAGCCGCTAAAGACAAAGGTATATGTGATATACATGTTATGATGTGTTCCTTACTAGCGGCAGGAGTAACACCTGGGTATTTGATACTGGTTCTATTTCTCACATTTGTAACTCTCAGCAGGAGCTGTGGAGTAAGAGGCGCCTAGGGAAGGACGAGGTGACGATGCGCGTTGGCAACAGATCGAGAGTCGATGTGGTGGTCATCAACACTTTACCTCTACATCTACCATCAGGATTAATTTTAGTTTTGAATAAATGCTACTATGTACCCGCATTGAGTATGAATATTGTGAGTGGATCTTGCCTGTTACAAGACCGTTATTCATTTAAATCAGGAACAAACGGTTGTTCTATTTATATGAATGATGTATTTTATGTTCATGCACCTGTGTGTAATGGTTTATTCTTACTGGATCTTGATTGCAATTCTCACATCTATAAAGTTGATGCTAAACATTGTAAGCATAATGATGATAATCCCATGTTTATGTGGCATTGCCGTCTTGGTCACATTGGCGTAAAATACATGAAGAAGCTTTATTCAAATGGACTTCTTGGATCATTGGATTTTGAATCTCTTGATACATGTGAGCCTTGCCTCATGGGCAATATGACCAGGACACCCTTCTCTGACACAATGGAGAGGGCTGCAGACATACTGGGGATCATACATACGGATGTATGCAGACCAATGAGCATCTCAACACGCAATGGTTATCATTATTTTTTTACCTTTACTGATGACTTAAGTAGATATGGATATATCTACTTAATGAAGCACAAATCTGAAACCTTTGAAAAGTTCAAGGAATTTCAGAAGGAAGTAGAGAATCAACTTAACAAGAAAATCAAGGGTCTTCGATCAGATCGGGGAGGCGAGTATTTGAGTTATGAGTTTAACATGCACTTGAAGGACTGTGGGATCATACCACAACTTACGCCAGCCGGAACACCACAGTGTAATGGTGTGTCGGAATGGCATAACCGTACTCTATTAGATAGTGTGTGGTCCATGATGTCTTTGACTGATTTGTCTGTATTGTTTTGGAGATATGCGCTAGAAACCGCCGCTTTTATTTTAAACCAAGCACCGTCCAAATCCGTGGAGACAACCCCATATGAGATATGGTATGGCAAGAAGCCAAAGTTGTTATTTCTAAAAGTTTGGGGATGTACGGCTTACGTCAAAAGACTACAGCCTGACAAACTCGAACCCAAAGTAGAAAAATGTATCTTTGTATGATACCCAAGGGAAACTGTTGGGTATACCTTCTACAACCAAGCCGAAGGCAAAACGTTTGGCACGGAAAACGACACCTTTCTTGAGAAAGAGTTTCTCGCTAAAGGAGTTAGTGGAAGGAAAATCGAGCTAGATGAGGTTGTTGATCCTTCTCTCCAGATTCCGAGTGGTGCAATGGAAGTTGTTCTGAAGACGTCCTCCAATGTGGAAGAAGAATCAAATGCTAATGATCAAAATAACCACACCGAAACTCTTGCGGTTTGCAAGTCTACAAGAGTTCGTACCACCCCTGATTGGTACAATAGTCTTATGATGACTGTCATTCTGAATGATCAAGAGGAACCTGCAAACTACGAAGAGGCTATGGAAAGTGTCGATTCCGAGAAATGGCTAGAAGCCATGAAATCCAAGATAGGACCCATGTATGAAAACCAAGTTTGGACCTTGGTAGATCTTCCGGAAGGCCGCAAGGCCGTGGAAAATAAATGTATCTTTAAGAAAAAGACAGATGCGAATGGTAATGTGACCATTAAAAAGCTCGACTTGTTGCAAAAGGGTTTCGACAAATTCGAGGAGTTGACTATGATGAGACTTTCTCTCCCGTAGTGATGCTTAAAGTTGTCCGGATTCTACTAGAAATTGCTGCTCATTTTGACTATGAAATATGGTAGATGGATGTCAAAACCGCATTCCTCAATGGACACATTGATGAAGAGTTGTATATGATGCAACCGGGAGGTTTTGTTGATCCTAGGGATGCTGGAAAGGTGTGCAAAATTCAGCGATCCATTTATGGACTGAAGCAAGCATCTCAGAGTTGGAAGCAATGTTTTGATCAAGTGATCAAGTGTTTTGGATTCGTCCGAAATCAACAAGAGTTCTGTGTTTACAAGAAAGCGAGTGGGAGCTCAGTGGTTTTCCTAGTAGTATATGTGGATGACATATTTCTTATGGGAAACAATGTGGAACTTATGGAAAGCGTGAAAGCATATTTGTGTAGTCAATTTTCCATGAAGGACTTAGGTGAAGCTGCATACATATTAGGCATCAAGATCTATAGAGATAGATCGAGACGTCTAATTTCATTAGGTCAAAGTACTTATCTTGAGAAGATTTTAAAGAGGTTCAAAATGGAAAATGCCAAAAAGTGTTTGGTGCCTATGACAAGAAATGGCACACTGAGTTTGACTCAATGTCCAGCAACAGATGCTTATAGATGATGGCTCCAAAATTTGCCATCTTCCACCATGTTTAAACATTTTTTCCGGTCAAGCAATTGACAAGAAACTCTCAATCCTTGGCACTAATAACTAATAATTGCAAAGATATGCAAAACATTTATTTGAATTGTGTTGTGCAGGAAATCATGGTTTTTAATGTGAAAATCAGGAGTCATAATGAAGGTTTTTGAGGAAGTCCACATAGCCAAGTAATTAGGGAGTCGTCCCTAGGCAACAAAATGCTTAACAACCACTGGTACGGGCATACTCCGCCCATATCGTCTGCCCGTACCAGGTGGCGTTGGCTTCGTCTCGTCAAACCCTATGACTTTCGTGAAGACGCCTATATATTTTGAGGTTCCAGCCGCCGACCAGAGAACCCCCATTCTCAGATTACACCATACCACCACCAAAGGAGATCCACACCATTGTTCATCACTTCCATCATCCATCCCCTCCAATAGCCATAGCCATTGCTTTGTACTTTAGATCTCCTTGTGATTTGGCGACCATTGTAAGAATATTTGATTTCAATCTAAGTATTTGTGCGATGTTTTCTATCTCAGATCTATTTTTTATGAGTGAGTAGTCCTCACGGGCTGCGGGTTGGGGAGAAACCTCGTAGTGATTATGTGCATCTAATTCATGGGAGTATTGTATTTTGTTTGCAATTGAGATTTGTATCTTTTGTTTTTTTGTCTCTTGTCTCGATATATGGTCTTGTAGGTACCCAAGATCCCATAGATTGATAAAGGCTTGAGGTGAGATACTTGGTTAGCGGCGATCTCATAGGAACCTCAGTGATAGAAAGGGTAGTACGGTCTTTGCTTAGCGACCCATTTGGGATCACAACAACATCACCATTTAAAGCTTTGATCTATGTTTTGCACTTAATAATAATTTGTAGCCTGTTTCTTTGGTGTGCACTCGGTTGGATTAAAAGACTATTGCTATGCCCGCTGCATCATGGGGACTCTAGTATATTAGAATGTGTTTCCCACAAGAGATTATCTCTGTTTAAACATTACACATGACTATGCTTATTATTATCTTTTATCCCATATGATGTGCAGCTGTAGGTGGATCTTCAACCCTGGCCTATCTCCATCCATTGATTCAACCCATTTTAAAAGTAAACTAGATTGGTCCGATAAACTAAGGTAAAATGAACAAACAAAGTCTTGTAGACGTGTCCTTTTTATTTTCTTTTAGCATTGCTTTCCAAGATTCGATTAAACCTAGGTCTTCTAGGGAAAAGCTATTATAATACATACATAAATCCGGATCGAAGGTATCAATAGAGAAATGATGTCTAACATCCCCTATGCTTCAGCCATAGGACCTATCATGTATGCAATGCTAAGTACTCGACCTGATGTGGCATTGGCTCTTAGTTTGACGAGCCGACACCAAAGTAATCCAGGATCGGATCACTAGGCAGCTGTGAAAAATATCCTGAAGTATCTCAAGAGAACAAAGGATATGTTCCTAGTCTATGGAGGTAATGATGAAGCTCTAAATGTAACCGGTTACATGGATGCGAGATGGCACTCAGATTCTGACGACTCGAAGTCTCAGACGGGATTTTTGTTTCTGGTGAATGGTGGAGCGGTAAGCTGGAAGAGCAAGAAGCAGCCAGTAGTAGCACAGTCTATAATGGAGTCTGAATACATTGCTGCAGCTGATGTGGCAAATGAGCTGTTTGGGTAAGGAATTTCATCATCAAACTGGGAGTCATTCCAAGTGCGTAAGACCCCATGACGATCTATTGTGACAACACGGTCGCTATTGTAAATGCAAAGGAACCAAGAACTCGTTCCATGGCCAAACACATCAAGCTACGATTTCACGTCATCAGACAGTTCGTTGACGAAGGTGAAATAAAGATTTGCAAAGTATACATGGATCTGAATGTTGTAGATCCTGTTACTAAAGCTCTCCTACAAGCCAAGCATGAACAACACCGAGATGCCATCGGTGTTAAGTTCCTGCCTATTGTAAACTAGATTAAATTATACTCTAGTGCAAGTGGGAGACTAAAGGAGATATGCCCTAGAGGCAAACAATAAAGTGTATTGTTTGATATATCTCTTATATGTTCATAATACGTTTCATACTGTGCTATAACTATGTTAATACGAAACATTAATACACATGTGGTATGTAAACAAACCGTGTCTCTAGTTACCTCTACAGAACTAGCTCATTGGTCATGAGGTTGATCTAAGGTTTCGAGATCATGGGCATTTATGCCAATTGACAATGAGGTCATGTCATTAGTTGAATGATGTGATAGACAAACATCCGACAGTTGTATCATAATGAGATCTAATTACAAAGTTTACCATTAATTATAAACATAGAAAACCTCGCAACCTGAGCCTTAGACTGTGAGATAATGCAAATCACCATTCTGGAGGGAGCTTAGATGGTATCAAACATCATCTCATGATAGGGTGATCAGAAAGTTGCTACTCGAGTTTCCCAAAGGGGTTTGTAGAGGAGTACATATCAAGACCAGGATTTGACAATCCATGTAACGAATAGATACATGTGGTCATCTCGATGATGTTGTATTAATGAAGTTTGCAAGCGTGTGACTTGGTCACGGAATGCAACGACATGGGAACGAGTAAACAAGTTCATCGGTAACGAGACCGAACGAAGGTATGGAGATACCATAGATCAAGTCTCGGGTGAACTAGGTATCAAGTGGCAAAGGGAATGGGAAATGATGTTAACGGTTCGAGCGATAGGATTCATGGAATGCACGGGGGTCAACATGGGTATCCAGGTCCCTCTGATGATCATTGATATGAGAGATGTCTCAATCATGTCCGGAGTGTTTCCAAACCGAAGGATGTCACGCTTAAGGGTGGGGATGCTTAGGGATAGATGAGGTACCATAGGAGAAATAGAGAGAGAGAAACCGGAATAGTTCTGGGTAACATGCGATGTTGATCGGAGGGGTCCGGAAGGAGTTCCAGAGTGAAGAAATATAATAATATGTGTATTTTATATTAATTGTTGAATTAATATTAAAAAATATATTTTTACTTTATTTTATAGGCAGCCCATTGGTAATGGGCCTCACCTGGAGGGGAGGCCCAAAGGGGCAAGGCGCCTAGGGAGGAGGGCCAGCCGACCAGGGCTTGGTGGGCCGCCCAAGTGGGGCCCACCTATGGCCGGTGGCTCCCCTTTGGTGGCCGGTGGCTGTGGGGATTAGTCCCACACCGCCTGCCCCTTGGGTGGTTCCCCTCCCCTCCCACTATATATTGGGGTCTCCCCTCCCCCTTGGAATCATCCCATTCTCTCATTCTCTCTCTCACTTCCATTGTGGGTTTCTCCATAATATTGGAGAGGACCTCTAGGGTTTTGGGTTCTCCACCTGCACACCACCGTCGTGTGATATTCGGTCCGCCATCTTCCTCTTCCGCTGCTCGGCTGGATCGGAGCCCGGGAGGCGTTGCCTACATCGAACATGTGTAGTACTTCGGAGGCACCACACTTGGGGTTCTTGAAGCTGCTCGTCTTAATCAACATACGCCTTCCTGCGTAAGGCGTTCCTCGGTCTTCAAGTGTATGAATGCCATCTTCCGTTTTCGTTACTTATGTCTACATAGTATAGATCCTGGTATTAGTGTTCGCATAGTTAGAAATATTTTGTTTTCTGCTACAGAACCCTTCAATATGATCCAGAGGTCTCTAGGAGGGCTATGCGTCAATCCGTGAAGATAGCCAATGGAGAAATCCGAAACTCGTAAGTAGCCAGATAGAGGACGACTGACTTAACACGCCGTGCTGATTTATGCAGTTGCATCCACTTCTTGGCAGCTTATATATGACCACTATAATCCCTTGTTCCACTATAGTCCACACATTTCACCATTAGCATCACCGCTCTCGCTCTCAACTCTCAAGTGGCATCCCAGACAATCTCTTCAACAAGGAAGTGGTCGCCATTTCCAGGTGCAACCAATAAAGGTCAGACATAGGGTTTTCACCTCAAAATGGAGAACCGATACTTGAGGAGCACCACCAAAATGAAATACCCAATGTTGTTTCCCTCCTCCCTCCTCCCACTTGTTGAGGTAGCTGCTGCAAATCAGCAAGCTTACATGCATCACGTGTCCGGCATGGATGAAAACATTGTCCTACAACAGAACCATGCACGCATAACTAGATGTGAATAATTTTCTTCATCGCATCTAAGACCCCACCTTTGCCATTACTTAGAACTCAGACTTGAGCCATCGAGGCCTTCTGATCTTCCAAGCATACCTGTCTGACATTCCACACCTATGTCAACACTGAAGATCACGAAGTAGATGCCAATGTCGACCCCATAATGTTGACAAAAAGCTGAGCTCCGTGACACACCCCCTTGAAGCCACGACATGGTGATGTTTGGTGACCCACATGACCTTATCCCATGTGATCTAGAGGTCATGCACCAATTTATGAAGACCGCCAACGGAGGACCAAAACTCGTAAGTAGCCAAACAAAGGACGACTGATAAGAGGACGAATGACGAGATGGACGGAAAAAAACCACTAGGGCTGCCGCCCTTCCTTCCTTTTCCTCGTCAGTGCCACCCCACACGGGCCTACCTCCACCTTCTGCACCGCTCCAGGGGCGCCCCACCTCCTTTGGGGATGGGGCCTGCCACCACCCCGCGCAAGGGAGGCCCGCAGAGGGCGGTGGCGATGCTAGGGTTTGGCATGGCATGAAGAGCGAAGTCCAAAAGCAAACTGTCCGTTTTCATGTAAACAAGTTAATACGGCGCACAGGTTTGTGCATTCGCATCCACTCCTTGGCAGTTTATATATGGCCATTATAATCTCCTGGTCCGCCGTATACGTTTTCAGTCCACAGTCCACACATTGCACCATTAGCATCAGCGCTCTCGCTCTCGCTCTCAACTCTCAAGTGGCACCATATGGAGAGGAGAGCAGCGAAATAGCGGAAAATGCCAACTCGTGGCTAAGAGCGACAGGGACAAGATATATTGGAGAACGTAGGGTGCAGCTGCAAAGGAAGATCGGCCGACGAACAGACTATCATCGGCCAGCCGAGCCATAATCCAACTATAATCAAGGTATGTTTCACTTCATCTGGACTCCACTCTCAACCTTGTTACTTACAGATACGTGATCGGCAACAAATTAACGAGTTATTACTGTAGCGCGCTGTGTCTGAAAATGTCTTCGTGTAAGTCTGCAGGGTCACCCGATCGAACTGTTGAGAGTTCAGACCATGGAAGCTGTAGAAGTAGAATCGAAAAGCCCGCATGGCGGCGACGCTGACCGCCGGTCGATTGATCGCCGGAGCTCGTGGGGCTGCACTTTGCTCCTCGGTAACAGTTGCATCCTTCTCTGTTGTCTTCTCTTTCCTATGTGGTATGCTTAACGCTGCCTGTTCGATCGATCATGTGCACGGCGAGCAGTGAACAACTGCTTGCAGTACACGTCCTACTTCGCCCTGTCGACGAACCTGGTGAATTACTTCATGGTGGAGCTGCACGCCGGCAGCAAGTCCGCGGCGAACAGCGTCACCAACTGGGTGGGCACCGGCTCCATCACGCCGCTCGCCGCCGCCTTCCTCGCCGATTCTTTCCTGGGCCGGTACTGGACCATCACCCTCTTCCTCGTCATCTCCGTCGCGGGGTACGGGGTGGTGACGGCGAGCGCGTCGGCGGCGCTGCAGAGCGCGGTGTTCTACGCGGGGCTGTACCTGGTCGCCGTCGGCGGCGCCCTGGCGCCGGTCATGTCGTCGTTCGGCGCCGACCAGTTCGGCGGCGACGAGTCGGAGCGCGGGCGGCAGAGCTCCTTCTTCAACTGGTTCTACTTCTCCATCAACGTGGGCTCGCTCGTGGGGGGCACCGTGCTGGTGTGGGTGCAGACCGCCCACGGCTGGCGGCTCGGCTACGGCATCCCGGCCCTGCTGAGCGTGCTCGCCGTCGCGCTGTTCGTCGCCGGCACCGGCGCGTACCGCAGGCACCAGCCGCCGGGGGGCAGCCCGCTCACCAGGATCGCGCAGGTGGTGGTCGCCGCCGTCAGAAAGTGCGACGTGGAGGCGCCGGACGACGCCGCGCTCCTGCACGAGTGCGACGGCGACGACGGCATGTCGGCGATCCAGGGGAGCCGCCGCCTCGCGCACACCGATCAGTTCAGGTCAGTCAGCACCCGTCGCTAGCGTAGCGTAGCTTCCACTTGCACTGTGCCACTGTTCCTTTTCTCCTCCACTACTCGTAGGCTCGTAGCGTCTCCATCTGGTGCAACTTTTTCTTCCGGCCGTTTATGATTGAGCTAGTCTACCTGGACCAGACCTACTGCACTAAGCTTTGTGACATCAACCATAGTTACCGTGCAACATCTTTTTGTTTAATTCCGCCACAGAAAATCCTGGACATCTTGATTATTAGCATGTACAGTAGTAGTAAAATTCACAAGATGATCCCGTATTCTACGACAAATACCATGAGTAGAATTGCAGAACGCACCTGTCAGGCTGCCACGTTCTGGGATGCTGCGAGGAGGGCGTACACGGTACGCACGTTCCATTTTCTTAAGCGAGATCTTATAATTGCACCCGAAAGAAGTTTGTCGCGTCCACGCCCAGTCCGTTTCGCATCGTTTTCCTTTGTTTTGTTTTCCTGCATCTATCCCGTTCACTTTCATACCGATGCCGGCCATTTCCACACGCCGTGCCGAAAACTCCAAGATTTATTTCATGCCGTGACGATCCGAGCAATCAGCGAATTTGTACGATACACGCATGTCACATCAGTAAATTAACCGTCCCATGACTCAGGTTCTTGGACAAAGCGGCGGTGGAGACGGCGGCCGACAAGGGGGTGCAGCCGGCGAGCCCGTGGCGGCTGTGCACGGTGACGCAGGTGGAAGAGCTCAAGTGCGTGCTACGGATGCTCCCCGTGTGGGCGTGCGGCATCATCTTCGCCGCCGCCTACACGCAAATGTCCACCACCTTCATCCTCCAGGGCGACACCATGGACCCGCGCATCGGCAGCTTCCGCGTCCCCGCAGCCGTGCTCTCCGTCTTCGACACCCTCAGCGTTATGCTCTGGGTGCCCCTCTACGACCGCGTCGTCGTCCCGCTCGCGCGCCGCGTCACGGGTCACCGCGGCGGGTTCACGCAGCTGGCACGCATGGGCGTCGGCTTCGTCATCCTCACGGTCGCCATGCTCGCCGCCGGCGCGCTCGAGGTCGCCCGCCGCCGCGTGCTCGCGCGCCATGGTATGTTCGTCGACGCGGATGGCACCGAGTACGTGCCGATGTCGATCTTCTGGCAGGTGCCGCAGTATGTGGTGGTGGGCGCAGCGGAGGTGTTCACGTTCATCGGGCAGATGGAGTTCTTCTACGACCAGGCACCCGACGCCATGCGGAGCCTCTGCTCGGGGCTTGCTAGCGCGGCGTTCGCGCTGGGAAACTACGCCAGCTCGGCGCTCGTGGTGGTCGTGGTGCGCGCCACGGCGAGGGGCGGGAGCCCTGGGTGGATACCTGACGATATCAACGACGGACACCTGGATTACTTCTTCTGGCTGCTCGCCATGCTCTGCGTCGGCAACTTCGGTGCCTACCTGCTCGTCGCCCGGTGGTACAACTACAAGAAGACCGCAGATTGAACTATGTGACCATCAGACGTGTAAATTTGGAATGCGTGTAGTAACTCCTGTTGCTTATCTAGTGTAATGCAATCAAGATTTCTCAACGTTAATCTATTGTCAATATTTCTCAGCGTTAAGCTATTAGCGTGGTGGTAACAATTTGGGTGGAGAGATTAATGAGCTGTAGATGGGGAGGCTTAGCCCAAACAGATTACGCCGTGGAAACTTTCAGCCTACCCGGAAGAGTCTGTGGTCCATCGACAAACACCCACGAGCTGGAGTGGCCAACGCGGGCAAACATTTCAGCACAACGCAGTCTGCACAAAGATTACAACACACATGGTTGGGAGTTGTGTTCATGAATGTATTTGCTACACTAGCAAAGAAATTGGATAACATGCTCCCTTGAAAAATAAGGGCCCATCTAACTTGCAACAACTATACTCTTCTTCCTCACCTCATCTCACCTTCTCCCTCCTCCCCTGAACCTTCTCCCATGGAAATATTCTTGACAGCATATACCCAGAAATAGAGAGACAACTAATTTAAAACGCCCAAAACAATATGGATCTATATGGACCAAACACTCAAGGGTATCAGATCTGGTTCTTCCTCTTTTGTAACCTCTTCCTATTTGCAAACTTGACAGTATGTCCAGAAATTAGAGGATCTCTTGGTTGTTGATCTATTGCTCATACTTGTTTCTTGATGAATCAAGAAAAATGGCAAATTGAAATCGTTCTTTGTGTGTTCTCCAGATTCCACCTACCGGAACACAAAGAACTTTTGCCTCCATATCCATTTGCAATACATGTGACGCAACTAATGAAAAATGTTGTGTTCATTTTGAGGAATTTGATGTATTATAAAACGAGTATGTGTTGTGACTTGAACTTTGCAGTTTGCTGGTTAGCAACAACATATTGAATATTTGCACGGTGTCAACTCCTCTATTGGCTGTCAATGTTGAACCTCTTTTTACTATGGAAATGGTTTGGCTACAGTTTTATTAGGTTATTTTCTTTCATTGCAGAGATGCTATCAGAAGATGTTCTTCTAATCATTTTATCTAGATCTTGTGCATATTAACTTTCTATTATTTAAATTTAGTAGATATCAGTGCTGATTGTGTTATCGTAAGTTCTGATCTTGTCCATGCTACTAAGAAGTACCTCATAACTGCCCGCAGAGATAACACATGGTGTGCTTTTATGAAATTTCCACAAGCATGCTCATCTACGGGCTCTCTGTTTTGGTAAGTGTTTTTTTCCATGTTGGTTAAGCTTCTTGACAAGATGATACACAATAGTAGATTTTCGCCCAGATGGCCTTATCCTTGGAACATGCACATTTGAAGCTTTTATCAAAATTTGGGATGTGGAAGTTAGGTAAGACAAAGGAAAAGCATTATTCGGATTGGCATCCATGCATGCTCTTCTAATGCCTTCCATCTCATATTTGAAATTTTATCTTTGCACTCAAATGTTGCAAAGCTTTCCGCACAAGTGCAGATTTTCTCATAGGCGATACTGCACCAGTGGCATGCCACTATTTTTACCAGTGGCGTGTAGGGTTCTGGTACACCACTAGTAGACCTCTACTGGTGGCATGGTAAAATATCAGGGACATCACTGGTACGTGGGACCCACCGGTCGATCACGCGAAAACTATAGGTGGCGTGCCAATTTATTAACATACCACTAATTGGTGGCACGCCACTATTCAGGACTAGAAAAAATAATCAAGGAGAGAGGGGGCGTCTGGTCCTCTCCACATTTCACTGTCTCCTCTATCCCTTCCGCACAACGCGGTGCCACGAGATCGAATCGCCACCACCCCGCCATCTCTTCTCTCGCTGCTGCGTCGCCCCTTTCTCCTCTCGCCACCGCCGCGTCCATGCCCCTCGAGGTCACCGCTGTCAGACCTATTCCAAGCCTCCGTACCTCTTGGTCTCCGCCACCGACTATAAGCTCAACCTCACCTCTTTTCTCTAAATATAGGTTGATAGTGTAGACTAATTTTTTATATGAATAATGTGCATGATTTTGTGATTGTTGAAACATGGACATATGTATATTGGTGATTATTATTCTTAATTGTTGAACATATGCGTATGTATATTTTTGTTGTTGAATGTGTAATGTTCATATGTGTATATATAATGATTATGTTATTGTTCTGGGAGGTATGATGCCATGCCGCAAGTGCAAAAGTGATTGCTACTCTAGTTGTTCTCAGGATTATTATTTAGTGTCTTTATGCATACAGAGTTTGGATTCAGTGGTGCATATACATATATATCTATTTTGTAAGCATTGTTGGTTCGCTTGTCTCACTTCTAATCAAATACTTCCTAACGGTGTGCATAGATTGTTCCCTCAATGCAAGGTTCATATTTAATGAAGTAGTAGACGAGAGGACTAATGTGTGCTTTCAAGCATTTGTGCTTGCATATGACATTGATGTGGTGAAAGAAAAATAGTGACCCTCATGAGAGGTGATAGATGGAAGTAATTAATTACACGGAACCATCTGATAGGGGGAGATCAAATGATTGTTTTTTCTTTAGGAGGACAAACGCCAAGGATTAGTGTTCTCTATTTAAAAGGTGGCGAGGAATAACTATATGACTCTACCATAATCTCCCAAAGATGTAACCGGAGCAATGTTGATTATCGACATATCTTAGATATCATACCTGCAGCCAATACCTTTGCTGGGGTCTCATTTGTGAGCCATTTGACAAACAATAATCTTTCCAAACACAATATGGTATGTCTTTAGAGTTAGTTGTCTTCTTTTCCTATTTTGTGCATAATTTGTGGCAGTCATCTAACATCATTACTCTTTTGTATTTTGATCTACGCCAACATCACAGAAATTACCTAAGAAAATGGTTTTCTTCCTTAACGTTCATGCTGAAGGCTTTGCTGGAGTGTGTGTTGGTGATGATGACAACGCGATCGTTTTGAGCACCATTACTTACAGCAACGACACAAATTTCTGACTTATATTCAACAAATAGATGTGGAGGGAGTTTCATGAATATGAAGATGATCTACAGGTTGAACATGTTGTACTCATCAGTGCTAGGAATATCTCACGCAATGGCTTGAACATCATGTCTGTCATTGATCTCATCTAGAAAGCTGTGTTTGATGGATTAGTTATCTTTTGGAGTGTGCCTATTGTGTTGGAGACCAATTAGTTATCTATTGGAGTGTGCTTTTTTGTGCTAACCAAATTGTCTGTCCTAATTGTGAATGATGTTGAATCGACGTGCTAGTTTGTTGTGAGTACTAAAAATGCTAAGACTATTCTATTTAGTATTGCTATCAAAAATAAATTAGTGGCATACAATCTTAGAGGCATGCCACTGGTATCACAACAAGAATCTGTACGGTGCATGACGATCTGACACTACTAGATATTACATTTTAGCTGAGAGTCGAACTACCATCGGAAATTTTAGTTCACCGTTGGATACATGTATATCGTCATGGATCAGGGGCAAAACATCATAGATCACCACCTGCGACGAATTCTGCGACGAAAGAAGTCGTGAACCTCATGTCATAATCTGATCCGTGACGTTTTTCTGTCTGAAAAAATCACGACCGTCCATGACATTCCTTCAATTTCGTCGCAGCCAATGAGACCGGCCCTCCCAGGCCCAATCAGTCGTGACATTTTTTCCGTCACGGTCGACGCTATGTGGCAGACGGCACCGCGGACGACCGTTAGCGACATCAGCTGACGTCACGCCGGCCGTCAGTGACGTAATCATCATCCTGACGTTTTTTCGGTCACGACTTGATTCCGTTAACGCCAGTTCCTGACGCCATTCATCCGTTGGTGACGTCGTCTAGCCCATTCTTGACGTCACTTGAGCCGTGATGAATTTTGTTTCGTCATGGCACGGAGCTGGCTTGCTCACAGGTGGACCAATAGAACGATGAAACGTGGTCCGTCCCAATCGCAACAAGTGGACCAATGAGATTTGGACACGTATCCAAACACATGACAAATTCTTTCTGTTAGGCTAGAATAGACGAATCGTTTGCTTTGACGTTTCTGTTTCGTCAAGGCCGTTGACCATTGAAAGCGAGCCACGTCGGCGTCCATCTGCGACGGAAATATTTTCGTTTAGTAAACAACCATGATGTTTTCGTTTATGTCGGAGATGTGTGCTGGTGTCATGCCTAGATTGCACGGTCTAGATCAAATGACTGAAATTTCACACCACAAGCAATAATGACAGAAATTTCAGGACAAATGTTTCAGACCACATAAAATCCACATAAATCACTTACAGCCTAACATAAGTTTCCACAGGTTAAAGAAAAGTTTCTTCGCGAAAAGCCTAACAAGCTTTCACATATTCACCACCGGTTCACTTACCTACGCAATAAATCTAAGAATTGTTGAAGTAATGCATTTCCACGGTCTGCGAAGTTCACAAGTGTTTTCTGCTCTTCTTTCTCTGCTTCTTTCTCTATCAGCAATGCTGCAATGTGTCTGCACATTGCCCCATTCACTGCTCTCTTAGCCCCAAGTTGCGCTTCAAGGAGAGAGTTTGTTGATAGCGCATCATGTTTAGTAGAAGCTGGTTGATTCTCAATGCAATCTATGAGCGGTCGATGCTCAGTGCGATTCGTAATTTCCTGACAGTTATAGAAGAAAATATTACACTACTAGCAAGCAAATTACAAGCACATCGTATACATTTCAGAGACAAATAGGGTATTGAATTGTACGAAGTTGACAAAGATGGACCTGATATAGTTTCTCAGCCTTGAGTTGTGCTTCAAGGAGAGTCTTGATTGGTCTTGAAGAATGGATGTCGATGTCCTCTAACATAAAATAGTGCATAGTTTCGGTGGAAGGAGGTCGTTCTGCCTCACTGACATCTTCTGTAGCAGAAGGCGCCAGCTTTCTTTCCATGGTTCCCTACGAGTTTTAGGAATAGAATCGAACATTATAAAAATATCTAGCAATTTACAAGCGCGTTATACTAATTTCAGAGGCAAAGATGGCATTGAAATTTAGGAAGATGACAAATATGGTAAGTATTCTAGAGGACTTACTTTTGATTTTTTTCACACTGTAATGTGGGAAGCCCCGGGCGTCACAGAAAAACACATTGTTGCGACAATTGGCGCATTTTGTTATGCTATGCTTGTTTATTTGACAACGGGCCTACACAAACAAAGAGCATAAAAGTATAAGAGACAGTCTTGGTTAAACACAAACATGCGAGAAAGTTGACTAAACAAGACATGCCCTAGTTCTTGGGGTCAGTTCAACGATCAACAAGCTTGCACCACTCCACATTATTCATGTGTTCAACATGAGATATCCTTGTTACTTGATTCAGTGGATAGGGGTCGAAAAACAGCTTCTTCAGAAGATGCCATTGAGTTTTTGTGTGCTTCATTAACTGCTTGCTATAAGCAACCTACACCTCTGGTTGTGATGCGCCCGTGACAAACTTTTGCTGAAATAAAACTTGGTGCATAAGCCTTTGCATGAACAATAATTAAAATAAAAAGCACAGTTGAGTCATAGAGCATACAAAAACTCTATCTTAGAACTCTGCTCTGACATCCGGTCTTTCCTTGTACTCCTTCCAGCGGGGGAAGATAGGTGTACCAGTCCTGACTGTTATTGCACACTCAGTGGCAAACTTGGAAGAAATATTTGCTGACTCTGGTTTAGTTCTTCCTGGAGGAATGACAAATGGAAGCTTTCGTCCTCTGGACATCTTCTCAAGTGGCTTCCCCATGTTTTTCCCTCACCACAATTTGACGATCATCATGTGTAACAGTGTCTTTAGAAGGATTATGGCCAAAATCATCTACAAAAACATATAATGTGGAGTTAGTGTTCTACTACAGTATAATGAAATAAGTACCATTCACACAATATAATGTGCTTGCCCTGGGGAGTTGGTTGCTTTCCTGGGCCAACTTCCTGCTCATCTTGGATTATTGTCTTCCTACCATGGAGTGTTGTCGACTCGTCTTGGGCTGCTACCTTCTCGCCTTAGGCACCAGGATCTGCAGCACTCTGAGTTTCTTGCGAAGGGGTTGCAACACGTGTCGGTCTTGGTGGGCGCCGTAGAGAACTTGGAGGTGGAAGTACTTCGGGCGGAGTCCCCTTGGACCTACCGGTATGTCTCAAAGTTTCTATGCAGGCAATTACGCCAGCCAAGACACGCTTCCGAGAAGTTGATACACCACCATCAGCCATCCTTGTCCTAAAGACACGTGTCTTCTTGTATTTTCTCTTCTTAAGATACACAATTCAAAGGAACTCAATTCAGGATAATAAAAAAGCACAAGATATATGGAAAATTCGGTAAGCAAACAATTACACAATAGATGAGTAGGATAAATTCACTAAGCAAACAATTACACAATTCAAAGGAACACAATTCAGGACAACCTGTAGCTCATCTTCCTCCCCTTCAGGATAATCCTCAGATCCAGAGCCTTCATCCTTTCTCTTTGTAGGGGAGAATTCAGTGGGCGATGCATAAACAAGGGGCCTAACACCCATTTGTTGCATCTGCGCATTGTTTCTTGTGATGATTTTTAGCCATCTTTCTTTCATGGGATGCAACTGTGGTTCTATCATGAATAAACAACTCCAAGTAAACTACAAAAATCTCATATCATAAGACTATGAGCAACTTATACTCTGAGCAACTTATACTCTGATTGTTCTATAGTAATTATAATTTACAAAAATCCGCTATGAGCAACTTATACTCTGGATCTCATATCATAAGACTTACAATGAAGCGGCCAAAGATGCAACATTTATTACACACAAAACTGATCATAAGCCGAATAGTATACAAGCCAGACAATTCACCAATTGGTTGTAATAATAAGAAGTGCATGATAATTAAACATAAGAAGGATAAGGATCTACCATGCAATTAGACAAAATATAAGCTATGTTATATAGTAATCATCATGTAAAACAGTCCACTTTGGGCAATTTGTACTCTGATCATAAGACATACGATGAAGCAGCCAAAATAATACAATAGCCAACATGATGAAACCTTCATCACACGCAAAATAGATCATAAGCCGAATAGTACATACAAGCTAGAAAATTGACCATTTGGTTGCAATAATAAGTAGTGTAGGATGATTAAACATAAGCAGGATACACATCAATAATGTGATTAAACAAAATATAACCTACGGTACTGATTGTTCTATAGAACTGATTATGTCACAGCTCACTATGAACAATTTCTACTATGAACATAAGGCATATAATGAAGCAGCCAAACCAATGCAAAAAAGCAAGATAATGCAACCTTTATCACATGCAAACAGATCATAAGCCGAACTAGTATACATGTAGTTATACAGGATAAGCACAATAAAACATAAGCAACATAAGCAACTATCATGCAAATAAAACAAAATATAACTTATGGTGCCGATTGTTCTATAGTAATCATCATGTAATACAGTCCACTATGAGTAATTTATAATCTGATCAAAAGACATAGGATGAAGCAGCCAAACAAATGGAGCATCCAATAATGCAAACTTTATCTGTATGTAAACTAATCATAATTTGAATACTCTGAATCTCACTTATCAATTGGTTACAATAATAAGCATGGCAGGATGAACAAACATAAGAGGGGTAAGCATTTTAGGCAATTAAAAATATAACATATAATGTTGATTGCTCAATCGTAATCATCATGTAAAACAAATAACTATGAAGAATTTATACTCTGCTCGTTGGACATATCACAAAATAGTCAAACTAATGCAACATATAGGATAATGCGACCCTGATCACAAGCCTTGTAAAATCACAAGCAATTTCACAGGCAAAACAAATAAGAGAGATTAACTGCACCAAAACAGGCAAATTGGTGGCATGAACAACATTTCACACGAAAAGTAAAAAACATGAACATCGAGCATGATTGTGTTTCCTTGCCTGCAAGCTATAGAGCCTTTTTGATACTACGTTTCTTGCAGTGACCCTTGGCACGTGGCATCGAGCTGGATGGCAAGGTAGAAGACCTCGTCGACGAGGTGGACGGGGAGGTAGATGGGCCTTGTCAGTGTGGTGATGGACCTTGTCGGCAAGGTGGACGGTGAGCTGGCCAACTTTGCCAGTGAAGTGTACGGTGAGGTGGTAGAAATGGTCAGCAGGCTGTTTGCTAGGTGGACGACCTACGAGGACGACAACCTGGTGGAAAACCGGGATAGTGAGGAGGGGCTAGGGTGACGAAGAGGTTACTACTTGAGGGACGGATGGAGATGAGGGGAGTAGAGGCAGAGAGTAGAGGGGCAGACATTGGCGAGGGGATTAGCGACACGGACGACAGGAAGGGTGAGGGGAGAAGGGATAGGATGGTGCCGAGGGTGGTGGGGAAATTTGATCTGTCTCATTTCAGCGAGAGGATAAAAAGGGTTTCGAATAGATTACGTAAATGACCTTTGGGCGAATTCTTGGGTGGCGCTGTGCAGGTGGGCTAAAAGGTAACTGCACTGCGAGAAATTTTCGTTTGGGTAGAAACTCTCCCACGCCTGGCGCCAAATTTCGCGTTGGCGGGAGGACCTAACCTAGAAATTTGGGGTTGGTGTCCTACCATCGGATGCATGATGGATGGTATAAATAAATTAACCATTTTTTTAAAAGACTTCACTAAAAGGGCCTCATGAAGAGAACCATAAATTATTGACAAATAAAACTTCAAACAAAGCAATAATGTGGACTACTACTTTATATTCTGATTTGTGACATAATATTTGTATAATGATCTTAAGAGAGGCAAAAGTATTTTGGATAATATATTCAAATTTAGATAAGATTCAAACTGCGTCAAAAACACGATTGAAAGTTGATCAAATGCGTAGATCTACTGGGCCACTGTCTAGGGGTTTGCTTGAAAAGGCATATCAAAGCATGTTGGAATCATCCCTACAAAACTTCATGTAGCCCTACAAGTTTCCGGTGCTACGATGCTCTTGGTTTTCAATGAAACCCTAGACCATGGGCTTCACAGATTACCCCCTAGATATATCTCAACACGAGGGTTATCTAGTGGACTTTTATCCTTATTTTGGTTAGTTTATTAGGTCATATCATGGTAGATCAAATTAGCCCATAATCTCAAAGCATCCTATATGATTAACCCGACGCTGGAAATCCAGCACGCTATTGCATATGTGAGAACATCTCCAGACACATTTAACCCATCACACTTTTTTACTTAATATATAGGGACACATGCAAGATCTGGCTAGATTCCGGTTCCAGTTGTGCTCTCGGTTTCAATGAAACCCTATACCATTGGGCTCCGGGGATTACCACCTAGATATATCTCCATGTGAGGGTTGACCAATGGACTTTTACCCTTATTTTGTTAGTTTAGGTCATACCAACATGTTAAACCAAAGTTTGAGCCCAAAGGATTCCCTCCAATTAACCTGACGTGCGTGGGAATCACTTTATATGCGTGCAACACAAAGGCTAAGTGTTATATATCGATCACGCATGGATGTGAGAACATTCTCGCACTAGTGTCCTATATATTTCCTATATCATCAACCCATCACACTTTTAATTATACATATTCTAGGGACACATGCAATATTTGGAGGAATTCTGATGCTCCGGTGCTCAGTTTTCAACGAAACCCTAGACTGTGTGGGGTCCATAGATCGTATGCCCCTAGATATATCCACATGAGGGTTGACTAGTGGACTTTTATCCTTATTTTGGTTATAGTTTATTAGGTCATAGCATGGTAGATCAAAGTTTGATCCCAAGATCTCAAAGGACCCCACTTCGATTGACTAGACGCGGGTAGTCGAGCTAGCGCGCTATGTATTGTGCATATTGTCGATCTTCGCATGGATATATATGTGAGAACATATCCTCACACATGGTATATACATATATATTGTCTATTTCAACATCCCATCACACTTTTTTACTTAATATATAGGGACACATGCAAGATCCGGTGGGATTCCTACGCTCCGGTGTGCTCTCGGTTTTCAATGAAACCCTGGGCCATGGGCTCTGCAGATTACCCCTAGATATATCTCCACATGAGGGTTGACCAATAGACTTTTATACTTATTTGGTTAGTTTAGGTAATACCAACATATTAAACCAAAGTTTGAGCCCAAATGATTCCCTCCGATTGACCCGGCGCGTGTGGGAGGCTCTATATATGCATGCAACACAAAGCCTAAGTGTTATATATCGATCGCGCATGGATGTGAGAACATGCTCGCACCGAGGGCCTAGATATTTCCTATCTTAACAATCCATCACATTTTTAATTGTACATATTCTAGGGACACATACAGGATTTGGTGGGATTCCGGTGCTCCGGTGCACGGTTTTCAACGAAACCCTAAACCATGGGGTCCGCAGATCGTATCCCCCAGATATCTCCACATGAGGCTTGACTAGTGGCATTTTATCCTTATTTTGTATAGTTTATTAGGTCATAGCATGGTAGATAAGAGTTTGAGCCTAAGATCTTAAAGAATCCCCCTCTCTGATTGACCTGACGCGGGTAGTCGAGCTAGCGTGCTATGTATTGCGCATATTGTCGATCGTCGCATGGATATATATATGTGAGAACATCTCCTCACACATGTATCCCATCACACTTTTTTACTTAATAAATAGGGACACATGCAAGATCTGGCAGGATTTCAGCGCTTCGGAGTGCTCAAGGTTTTCAATGGAACCCTGGACCATGGGCTCCACGGATTACCCCTAGATATATCTCCACATGAGGGTTGACCATGGACTTTTATCCTTATTTGGTTAGTTTAGGTCATAACAACATAATAAACAAAAGTTTTATCCCAAAGAATTCCCTCTGATTGACCCGACGCGCGTGGGAGTCGCTATATATGCGCGTAACATAAAACCTAAGTGTTATATATTGATCGCCCATGGATGTGAGAACATGCTCGCACCAAGGGCCTAGATATTTCTTATCTCAACAACCCATCACACTTTTAATTATACATATTCTAGGGACACATGCAAGATTTTTGGAGGGATTCCGATGCTCTGGTGCTTGATTTTCAACGAAACCTAGACCGTGGGGTCCGTAGATTGTATCCTCCTAGATATATCCACATGAGGGTTCACCGGTGGAATTTTATCCTTATTTTGGTTAGTTTATTAGGTCATATCATGGTAGATTAAAGTTTGATCCAAAGATCTCAAAGGACCCCCCCTCTGATTGACCCGGCGCGGGTAGTTGAGATAGTGCGCTATGCACATATTACCGATCGTCGCATGGATATATATGTGAGAACATATCCTAACACATGGTATATACATATATTGTCTATATCAACATCCCATCACACTTTTTACTTAATATATAGGGACACATGCAATATCTAGCAGGATTCCCGCGCTCTGCTGTGTGCTCTTGGTTTTAAATGAAACCCTGGACCATGGGCTCCACAGATTACCCCGTAGATATATCTCCACATGAGGGTTGACCAATGGACTATTATCCTTATTTGGTTAGTTTAGTTCATACCAACATATTAAACGAAAGTTTGATCCTAAAGGATTCCCTCCGATTAACCCGACACGCATGGAAGTCGCTCTATATGTGCGCAACACAAAGCCTAAGTGTTATATATCGATCGCGCATGGATGTGAGAACATGCTCGCACCAGGGTCCTAGATATTGCCTATGTTAAAAACCCATCACACATTTAATTATACATATTCTAGGGAGACATGAAAGATTTAGAGGGATTCCGGCGCTCCGGTGCTTGGTTTTCAACGAAAACCTAGACTGCATGGGGTCCACAGATCGTACCCCTAGATATCTCCACATGAGGGGTGACCACTGTACTTTTATCCTTATTTTGGTTAGTTTATTAGGTCATAGCATGGTGGATCAAAGTTTGTGTCCAAGATCTCAAAGTACCCCCTCCTATTGACCCGACGTGGGTAGTCGAGCTAGCACGCTATGTATGTGCATATTGTCGATCGTCACATGGATATATATGTGAGAACGTCTCCTCGCACATGGCATATACATATATATTGTATATCTCAACATCACATCACACTTTTTTACTTAATATATAGGGACACATGCAAGATCTGGCGGGATTCTAGCGCTCTGGTTGTGCTCTCGGTTTTCAATGAAACCCTAGACCATGGGCTCCGCAGATTACCCCTAGATATATCTCCACATGAGGGTTGCACAATGTACTTTTATCCTTATTTGAATAGTTTAGGTCATACCAACATATTAAACCAAAGTTTGAGCCCAAAGGATTCCCTCCGATTGACTCGACGCGCGTGGGAGGCGCTATATATGCATGCAACACAAAGCCTAAGTGTTATATATCGATCACGCATGGATGTGAGAACATGCTCGCACCAGGGGCCTAGATATTTCCTATCTCAACAACACATCACACTTTTAATTGTACATATTCTAGGGACACATGCAAGATTTGGAGGGATTCCGACGCTCCGGTGCTCGGGTTTCAACGAAACCCTAGACCACGTGGGGTTCACATATCATATCCCCCATAGATATCTCCACATGAGAGTTGACCACATGACTTTTATCCTTATTTTGGTTAGTTTATTAGGTCATAGCATGGTAGATCAAAGTTTGATCCCAAGATCTCGAAGGACCCCCCTCCGATTGACCCGACGCGGGTAGTCGAGCTAGCGCGCTATGTATTGTGCATATTGTTGATCATTGCATGGATATATATGTGATAACATCTCCTCGCACATGGTATATACATATATATTGTCTATCTCGATATCCCATCACACTTTTTACTTAATATATAGGGACACATGCAAGATCTGGCTGGATTCCGACACTCCGGTTGTGCTCTCGGTTTTCAATGAAACCCTAGACCATTGGGCTCCGGGGATTACCACGTAGATATATCTCCACGTGAGGGTTGACCAATGGAATTTTATTCTTATTTGGTTAGTTTAGGTCATACCAACATATTAAACCAAAGTTTGAGCCCAAAGGATTCCCTCCGATTGACCCAACACACGTGGGAGTCACTTTATATGCGCGGAACATAAAGGCTAAGTGTTATATATCGATCACGCATGGATGTGAGAACATTCTCGCACTAGGGTCCTATATATTTCCTACATCATCAACCCATCACACTTTTAATTGTACATATTCTAGGGACACATGCAAGATTTGGAGGGATTCCGATGCTCCAGTGCTCGGTTTTCAACGAAACCCTAGACCGCGTAGGGTTCATAGATCGTATCCCCCTAGATATCTCCACATGAGGGTAGACCAATGGAATTTTATCCTTATTTTGGTTATAGTTTATTAGGTCATAGCATGGTAGA
This sequence comes from Avena insularis, assembly GCA_023614405.1. Taxonomy (NCBI): domain Eukaryota; kingdom Viridiplantae; phylum Streptophyta; class Magnoliopsida; order Poales; family Poaceae; genus Avena; species Avena insularis. The sequence continues at coordinate 418,814,832 of CM042691.1, forward strand.
TCAAAGTTTGAGCCCAAGATCTCAAAGGATCTCCCCTTCGATTGACCTGACGCGGGTAGTTGAGCTAGCGCGCTATGTATTGCGCATATTGTCGATCTTCGCATGGATATATATGTGAGAAAATATCCTCACACATGGTATATACATATGTATTATCTATCTCAACATCCCATCACAACTTTTTACTTAATATATAGGGACACATGCAAGATCTGGCGGGATTCTGGCGCTCTAGTGTGCTCCTAGTTTTTCAATGAAACCCTTGACCATGGGCTCCGCAGATTACCCATAGATATATATCCACATGAGGGTTGACCAATGGACTGTTATCTTTATTTGGTTAGTTTAGGTCATAACAACATATTAAACAAAAAATTGAGCCCAAAGGATTCCCTCTAATTAACCCGACGCGCGTGGAAGTCTCTATATATGCGCGCAACACAAAGTCTAAGTGTTATATATCGATCGCGCATGGATGTGAGAATGTGCTTGCACTAGGGGCCTAGATATTGCCTATCTCAATAACCCATCAGACTTTTGTACATATTCTAGGGAGACATGGATGATTTTGAGGGATTCCGGAGCTTGGTTTTCAACGAAACCCTAGCACGCTATATATTGCGCATATTGTAAACTGTCACATAGATATATATGTGAGAACATCTCCTCGCACATGGTATATAGATATATCTGTGAGAACATCTTCTCACACAGAATATGGAAACATATCTTTGGGAAACATTGTTTGCCATTTGAAGATGCACACTTGTGGAAACTACAACTAGACACATAATGACAACTAATCTCTCAAATTAAATGCATAAAGATCTCTGAAACTGAACACATACTACCCAAAATAAACTAAAATCTATTGTACATGTTTGATCCATGTTCCCCCTTCCAATGCATAGATCCCAAGCTGAACTGTAGATCACAAACATACTACACAAAATAAACTATAAACTGAACTAGTTCAAGCACATAATTGATCACCACTGGCTGTCGTCCTTGATTTTCTTCCCCTTCAACCGCTTGCTATTTCCACGGTTCCAACATTCCTGCTCCTGCTCCCACCGCTTCCTGTCCTCCTCCTGCTTCTTCTATTGGGCTATCTTGAAACTAGGGCATAGCTCTGTCGTGAAAATCCCCCGAACCATACCATCTTTCATGCTAATGAGCCTACGATACAACTCGTACGCCATGTAGGCATCTCTTGCTGCATACTCGAGGCGCACCTAGGTCATCGGCTTCCACTCCCAGTATCCGTGCTCTCTCGAATGAAAATTCTTAGGATTACAAATAGATGATCTTGATCATGAACGGAGCTCACAAGATATAGACATGGTAGCACAAAGGAGAAGAACCAACCATCTAGCTACTACATGGACCCGTAGTCCAAGGATGAACTACTCACGCATCACACCGGATGACCGGAGGCTTGCATGATGATGAAAAAGGCCTCCAGGGTGAATTCTCCCCCCCGCAGGGTGCCGGGGAGAGCTTCAGATCCCTCCCAATCTAGGGATGGAGATCATGGCGGCTACAGACTCTTTCGTGGAATTTTGATCGGGTACTTAGGGTTTCTGTATCGGAGGCATATTATAGGCGAAAGGGGAGGCCGAGGGGGTGCCCTAGGCGGCCAGACCACCCCATGGCACGGGCCAGGTGGTGTGGCAGCCCCCTGGCCCCTCTCCGTCTCGTATTCTGGCTCTGTGTCCCCCTCAGTGAAAAACTAACTTTGGCTTTTGTCGCGTCCAATTTCGTGAATATTCATTTTCTGACTTTCCTGGAACCAAAAACAGCAGAAAATAAGCAACTGGCACTATGGCATCTTATTAATAGGTTAGTCCAATAAAGTGTATAAAAAGTACTCCAAAGTGTGGACAAAATATAAGAAAGTAGATAAAACCAAGCATGGAACATCAAAAATTATGGATACGTTTGCAACGTATCAACTCGGTGCACTAAGAACTGAGGGATCTCACAGACCTCATCTTCATCCAGGTCTCTTAAAATCTCCTTGTAGAATGCCCAAGATATGGAATCCATTTCAGAGCAACTAACATTATATGAGTGCTAAAATATGGATTTCTCTAGTGTCTTCTTGCAGCAATCTTTGGCATCAGAATACCCTGACCATGCATAGGAAATTGAAGGAGGTTTGTGTGTAGGAAACATAATTAAGAAACTAGTCAATGTGTGTAAGAAAAAAAATCAATTCAATGCAGAGAAGTCAATACATACCATGGTGTTGAACCCAAGGTTTGACAACATTATCAACATTTGACACTTCAACAACAAAGCACATGTCTACTGTATCATATGTAAATATGAGAACATCACTCTTCTCAATGTTATAAGCTGCACACAACCCCCTCCAATATGGCCCACATAATTCTACCGACCTCCCTAAATTGCCATGATATATCACATTGAAGTAGTATTCATCACTTCTTCTGTATTGATCATGGCGTCGGTCACTCCGAGCATGGATCCAGGTCAGATGTGGACCAACAGCGAATTGTCGCATACGCTCAGCGAAACAACAAGGAATACCCTACATTGTGAAACAGGAAAAATACAGCATACCATGAACATAAAGCAGTATATATATGGCAATTTTAAATAAGATCAGCAATATCCAAATTTGCACTTGTATATGACAATTGAGAATACTTGCAAATCCCTCTGCAAAAGGGTGATCTCACGCTCATTCTAAAATGCATCATATGGTCTAGTTTTCCTCTCCCACACCGGGCAGGTTGCTGTTGACATGTCACACATTTATTTTGAGCCATTCTTTTTTTTTTCGAACACAAAATTACAAAAGATTAGGAAAATAAATAATATGATGATACTAATATCATCTCTGAACACTACTGATACTAGTCTAAAAAATCTGCAATTCTATACTATACTAATGATGTGAGTACTGTACTAATCTGCAATTCTGCACACATATACTGACGATTGTTATTAACAAAATCTCAGCAGAAATTGTACCAACAAAAAAATATGCAGAAATTCAACCCAAACAAAATCTGCAGATCCTAGATTCAACAAAATCTGTAGATACTAGATTTACTTAAGAGATTCGATGAAGCAATACTCGAGAAAACACTGCGGATTTGATGATGAACTAGTACTATATACGTTGCTCCTGAAAACCCTACGAATTCAATGAAGAACTAGTACTATAATCATCGAGCTGCTGCTCCTGAAAACCGTACGGATTCATTGAGCTGCTGCTCCTGAAGATCCTTGCTACCAGTTTATACTCCGGTGAAGGGTATTCTTACCACTGTTGAAGAGCCTGCTCGCCGCCGGTTATTCCATGACCGATTGTGTCCCTTACTCCGCCGTCATCCCATGGATGCTGCAGCTCCCCTGCATTCATGCAGGGAAAACGCGTGAGATTGGGCCACGCCACGCACCTACAAGCGAAGGAAGAATGGAGAATAAGTTACACACCTGCTGCCAGAGAAAGCTCACCAGAGGCAACGACAGGCACACACTCTCTCTCTCTAGAAGAACTGCACCTATCTTGTCCACTCTCTCTACGTGCCTCTTTGGCTCTAACAAAATGGATCCAAAATAAAGACCAAAGAAATTAAATAAAATGGATGCCTCTATATCTCGAACCAGCAACCTAGAGGTCCCTGAACGGTGGGTCCACCTGAACTGGACCCTACATGTCAGCTGGACATGAAAAGTTTCTATGGCTAACTTGTGGGACTCACCTCCTTCCCTCCCACACACTCACCTAAATCCCCCACCCCCAGGAGATTTCGAAATCAGATCTAAAATCCGGTCCACCACACACGGCCGTGGCTAGGGCACCGTTGCCTCTGTCGGTCCACCACATGCTGTAGCATTGGAGCTCCGGTCCGTGTCCGCATCCACACTCCACGGTTGTCCGCCGAGACTCTCCTTATGGCCAACGTCTCCGCACACGCTTCCACGCGTTATGTCCCCTTCCTTGCGCTATCTCCGTGCTCAAGTCACTTGTGCTCCCCTTTCGTACTTTGTCTCCGTGTCTGCCAAGGTAAAAAATTCTACCAGTTTCTATTGTTCATGGTACAAAATATTGTTCAACACATGGATATAACTTTGATTGTTCATTGTTAAGAAAATTGTTCTAAAAAATTATTAGTCCATTCTAAAAATGTGATTAATTTGTTTGATTGTCCAACAGATGGATAGGAGTTGGATTTGTTTATGGTAAAGTAAATTGTTCTAATAAAATAACTAGTCTATTCTAAATATGAGATTAGTTTTTTTAATTATTCGTCACATGGATATGAGTTGGACTATTCATTGTAAAGAATATTGTTCTGAAAAATCACTAGCCTATTCTGAAAGTGTGATTTGTTTGTTTAATTTACAACATATGGATAGGAGTCGGATTGTTCATGGCACATAGTTTACTGGTCCCTACAATGATGGCATGAAAGAGTTTCTCAAATTTGTCAAGGAGAGATATGACGAGAATGTAGAGGTTCGATGCCCTGCCGTAAGTGCCTAAACCAGAATATGATACATGTAGTGCATCTTCATCACCACTTACTCGTCAGTGGAATGTCACACACATATACTCGGTGGATACACCATGGAGAGACACTTGATGTTGCTATTATTGAAGATCCACCCAATCAAAACAATGGTGGTTATGCTGGTGATGACAGTGGCAATATGCATTCTGATGATGGAGGTGACAATGTTCCAGGAATATTGCAAGACCTTAAGCAAGCAGGGGATGCAGTAATTACAGAGCAGATTGCTGCTAATATCAAAACTTATGGTAAACATGAGCAATTGTTTGCAAAGTTGTTGGAAGAGGCAAAGCGCAAGCTTTACCCGGGAAGTAAACACTCCAGGTTTCAATTTGTTGTGAAGATCTTTCATCACAAGTCATATCACTGGATCACGAACACTGCTTTCGATGGTTGGATGAAGCTATTTGCCGATGCACTGTCGGACCCCAATACCTTACCGAGATCATATCGGGAAGAAAACACTTATCTAAATGAGCTTGTACTTTCCTATGATAGCATACATGTGTCCACAAACAACTGCATGCTATTCTAGAAGACAACTATGATAAGTGTGGGGTCTCAAGGTGGAAATATCTGGATAGAAAGTAGTCGACTCTCAAAGTCTTGCATCATTTTCCTTTAGCGCCACGGCTAAAGATATTTTTCTATTTGAGGAAAATAGCGGAGAACATGCTGTTAACAAGTTAAAGAGAATGCCCATAGTTGGTATACTTAGTCATCCGGCTGATGGTGAAGCATGGAAGGATTTTGCCAAAACATGGTAGGACTTTTCAGCCGACTCTAGAAACATAAGGCTTGGCCTGGCCACAGATGGCTTCAATCCTTGTGGAACCATGAGCACAAGCTACAGTATGTGGCCTATATTTTCCCTGCCGTACAACCTTCCACCATGGGATTGTATGGATGCATCAAGCTACATGCTTTGCCTTCTAATCCCTGGCAAATCAAGTCCTGGAAAGGACTTTGATATATTTATGGAGCCTCTGATGGATGATTTGCATCAGCTTTGGAAGGGCATGCGTTCTTACGATGCATTTTAAAATGGAATGTTTCATCTTCGTGCAACAGTTCTTTGGTGTACCCATGATTACCCAGCTTGCATCACTATGTCTAGGCATACAATAAAAGGATATCATGCATGCTTGCATGCGAAAAAAATCCTTTGTCCAAATTCATAAAGAGCAAAATATGCTACATTGGGCACCATTGTTTCCTCTCGAAGCACCACCGCTTGCGGCGAGATACGGAGCTTGCCAGCATTCACGATGACCACTCGAGGCTAGGAAAATTTATGCCAGTTGAGTTACAAGATGAGCTGGAGAAGGTTAGGCATCTTGAACTAGGAGTTGGAGGTGATCTTGGGAGTAAAAAGAGGAAGTGAACATATCCCTCACCAATCTGGAACTGGCGGCATGGTTTCTAGGACTTGCCTTACTGGGCATCGTTGAAACTTCAGCACAATCTCGACGTGATGCACATCAGAAAAACATATGCGACAACTTAATGGGCACACTACTTGAACTTGACGGGAAGAATATAAACACCTTGAAGGATAGGTATGATTGTGAAGCCCTAGGCATTTGGCGAGATCTACAAGTGCAACCAATAGACATAGAGACCGACCTTCTCTGCCCATATGCAATGTATTACCTGAATAAGGAGTAGAAGACGGGTTTCTGTGAATAACTCTGGGACTGCACTTTTCCTGATGGGTTTTGTTCGAACATGGGGAAATGTGTCAATGTTCCTACATGCAAGATCACAGGACTTAAAACCCATGACTGCCACATCTTGTTGCAGGGAATATTGGCTGCTGGCATGCAAGGGTATTTGCATCCCGATATCTACACGACACTTGGAGAGCTTGGAAGATTTTTTAAGAAATTGTGCAGCAAAAATTTGAAACTGTCGGTGTTGGAAAGGCTTAAAGATGAAATCCCGATAATTCTGTGCAAACTTGAACACATCTTTCCGGCAGCATTCTTCGATGTGATGGTCCACCTGGTTGTGCATTTACCTGAAGAGGCGATGCTCCGAGGCCCTATGAGCTATGGATGAATGTATCCAATAGAGAGGTTGTTGTGTACTTTAAAGAGATATGTCAGGAACATATCACGTCCAGAAGGTTCAGTGGCATAGGCCTACATTGCTACTTAGTGCGTGACTTTTTTCTCTAGATACCTCGATGATATTGTCACAAGATTCAGTAAGCCAACAAGAAATGTAGGTGACCAGGATGAATCATTGATGACCCACAAGTATAGGGGGTGTATCGCAGTATTTTCGATAAGTAAGAGTGTCGAACCCAATGAGGAGTAGAAGGTGCTGGCTAGTGGTATGGATCAGGAATTCTCTGCAAATACTTAGCAAACAGATTTTTAGGAATTTTTGATAAAGCAAGTAAATAAAGTACGAGTAAATAAAAGACAGTAGGAATAAAGGCAGCAAGTGGCCCAATCCTTTATGCAGCAAAGGACAAACCGGTTGTATTACTTAAGATGACCAAACATTCTCGAGGACACATGGGAAGACTGTCAAGTCCTTTCGCTTCATATAGTTGATTAATCTTCTTTAGCTTGCTAAGTGTTGTGTGGGTGAACCTGTGCTAATGTATCGACCTTCCTAGGACTAATACATACTTGTGATTATACCCCTTGCAAACATCCGTAAGTACAAGAAAGTAATTAAGGTAGAAACCTAACCACAACTTTAAACTCTAAGACCCTTATGTACCTTGTGCAATGGTTTCCTAACGGGGGTTCAGGTTTCTGTCACTCCGGCAACCCCTACGATTAGTAGCCAAATACACAATACATTCCCCTAGGCCCATATAGGTGAAGTGTCATGTAGTCGATGTTCACATGACACCACTAGAAGAAGTACACCACAACTTAAATATCAAACTATTGAATCTTTCTCAACATAATTCCACTACTAACAACATGACTTCTCCCATGTCCTCAAGAACAAAGCGAACTACTCACAAGACATCATATGGATCATGATCAGAGATGGAATAATGATGTATAACAATCTGAACATAAACAATAATTCAATGGTTCACTCAATAGCATCAACTACAAATAGTAATCAACACCGGGAAAGTTTCCCCTAAGAACTAATGTAAGATTCAACTCAATTGTTACAGCAATATGGAGATGGTGATGAGGGTGCTGATGGTGATGATGGTGGTGATGATGATGATGATGATCCCGATGAAGTCCAACTTGATGGTGGTGTTGATGGCGACGATCTCCCCTCTCCGAGAAGGAATTCCCTGAAATCATGCACGGAGAGATCTTTCTCTCTCGGTGTTTTCTGCCCCGCAGAGGCGGCTGAATCTTTCTGTGGTTGCTCCCTGAGTCTTAGGGTTTCAGGAGGATAATATACGCTAGAGGGGAGTGCCAGGGGTGGACCAGGGTGGCCACACCACCTGGTGGTGCGGCCTAGGCTGGCCCGTGCCAGGGGGTGGTGTGGGCCCCACTGGCCCATCTCCAGCCCCCTTCGCTTCCTTCGTCTTATGGAAAAATAGGATTTTCCATATTTTCCTGGATTTTCGATCTTCGCAATTTTGCCTCCAAACAACACCTTTTCCATCGTAATCCTGACCGCAATGTCCATGCTCCAAAAGTCATCAACCATGCAAAAGCAGATGAAATGACATAAGTATCACCTCTCAATACGAAATATATCAATGAATAACAGTGAATTATGACATAGAATAGTGATGCAAAATGGACGTATCAACTCCCCCAAGCTTAGACTTTGCTTGTCCCCAAGCGAAACTGAGCTCAATAAACATGGCCTCAGGTTTATGGAATGAAGAGTCGATAAAAGAATACGGACAAGAAGCATCACATTCATCAAATACATAGATCATAATAGAAGACAACTCACTATTATATAACTCAACTTGTAATAGGTAAAGGAAACACAATAAAGATACATAAAGTGAATCATAATTGGTAATGGCAAGCTTAGCTCTTGGTCGAAGAATAGTTGATAATTTGCTGGAGTTCATAAATAGCTGGTTTTCAATGATAGCTTTCAAAGTAGTAAACATCAAGATAAGAGCAATGTGCAAAACAAGGAATATAAGAAACATGATTTGAATAAATCATCATATTAATGAATGAAACACAACAACTCAAAATACTTGCTGAGATAGAAGGGAGTAGGTTTACTGACTCAACTAAAAAGTAAAAGAAAGGCCCTTCACAGAGGGAAGCAGGGATTGCAAGTCTCATAAAGAGCTCCCAAAAATTATGATACTTACTAGCTTTCAACTCTCATTGCCCCTATCATAGGCATCTATAGGTGATTAAGGTTAAAGTGATCAAATATGAGGATATGCATTGACAAGTTGTAAATTGAGAATCTCATGTCCCTTGAATACGAGGGCCGCTCCTCATGCTACTCAAGTTTAGTCATCGGTAAGTTCTTGTCATCGTAAGCATATGTGTATCATAGAGAACGCCAGGGTACCCCTTGCCCGATGATACGGAAGAATCCCCATATCAAAATGACAAGGCAAGCAGACAACAAGCATCTCAACAATCTTCTTATTTACCATGGGAATATGGTGCTTTTTTCTCTCTTTCCTCTTTTCATAATCCCTTTTTTCTTTTTTTCTTTTTTTCTCAATATCGGACTCTTTTTTTATAATAAGAATGCTTCATAGATGCTCGTTATGGTTACGCTGCAGGTTTCCACCATGTCAGCATGGATTAGACCAGCAGCCCAAGCGTTTCTCTAACACATATGCATAACTCCATGGACTTACAAGCTCCCCTTTCATTTCACACCGACGACATCCATAAACAAAAGAACATGATATCAACTTGGTACAAAGTACCAGTGCAATGTTGAAAGCGTTCCCCATGACAGCATGGTTCTGCTAATTCACAACTTACAAAGCGCAAGCATATCATAACATAGGTGAGCACAATGGTTCAAGTTTATTAAATGCAAGAAAGTAAAGTGTGCCATCAAGTTCGTGAGAGCTTTAATCACTACTTTTCACATAACAAGTTTAATTTGGGAGATAGATAAAACAAGAATTTACTTGGAATAGCAATAATGCTAATAGGTAGGTATGGTGGACACAAATGGCAAAGGTTTTGGTTTAAAGGAGTGGATGCACGAGAAGAATTCCCTCTCAGTACAGGTTTTTGGCTAGCAAGCCTGGGTAGCAAGTATAAGAGTTGAAGGAAACAACCAAACATACAAGTGATAAAAACAAACATGCAATCTTCCTTGGAAGCACAAAAGATCTTAACTAGAGAATACTAAACTTATGAGCAAATCAAGAAAGAAAGATGATGAAATTATTTTTCTTTAAAGGTACTTTTATCTTTTCTTTCAACTGTCAAAAATAGTGTTGCTACTGACTGAGCCAGGTTTGCCAAAACCAACTAAATTAACTCAATGATCCCAAAGTGATACCAATACTAACAACAAGATCAATCATATAACCACGAATTGAAAACTAATATAAGCTATGCAAAAGAGTAAATGATATAACTTCTCATTAATATTCCATAACGGTAACTCACACCAAGGGATACATATCTAACGAGAGAGGGGACACTTCCATAATGCAAACCATACTACATAATAACTCCTCTATTCATGATATGACTCTACTAAAAAGGTAAAAAGATAGAAGATAGTGATGTGATACCGCAGCACTCCCCCAAGCTTGGAACAAACCAAGGGGATGCCAAACCTGATGACGAATTACTCCTTCGGTGGTGGTGGTATCCTCTCGATGAGCTCTCTGATCAGTTTCCCCAAGTCCTCAATCTCGAAAGTGAGATTACGAATCAGCTGTGAGTCTTGCTCAATGCGGCTCATGATCATGTCTGGTTGAGAATTCCAGCTCTTGCTATTCTTTCCCCACTCTTCCTCCTTGAAGTCTTCTTTTCCTACATGGCTAGAACGAGGCAAATCCCAATTGGAGGGTAATTTCCCCTTGGGCATATTCTGGTATTGATGCTCATGGATAAGGGTATGGAAAGGATTCTTGGTGCGTGGAGGAAGTGACCAGGGATCTGAACGGTGATGAGGAGGCTTCCCTCCAATTGACATAGTCCTGGCAAGGTTTTCCACCACTTCGATGCTTGCAATGGTAGTGTCGGTGTGCTTTGCCTCCTCTTACTCTTCACTCTTGATCTCCTTCTTCTGCCTAGGGTCTTGGAGATCCTCCTCCATAGGCTCTTTCCCTTTATCCTTGGCGGACACCATTGTGCTTCTAAACTTCAAGAATAGTTCCTGGCAGAAACAGATCGAAACAAAAACACGACGAAAACACGATATACGACCCTCGGAAGATCCAGGGGGTTATATATTACAAAGTTTCATATCAAAAGGAAGGTACTGGGAGAAAACGAGTGGGAGGCGGAGTCCAGGGTGGACTCACCACCTGGTGGCGCGGCCAGGGGTGGGCCCGCGCCACAGGGTGGTGTGAGCCACCCTGGCTCCGTTTCCGTCCCTTTTTTCGCTTTGTAGCTTCCCTTATTGACTGAAAACTGCAAAAATATAGTTGGATAGTATTTTTGCGGAACTTTTCTTACCAGAACTGTTACATATTTGAAAACAGACTCCGCAGGTCTCTAAATTTGGTATTTAGTGGATTCTTACGGAGTCACCACTTGAATAACATCGATATCTTCATCTTCATACACTTACTACTTGAGTCATAAAACCCTTCTCTTCCTTATTACACCATTATCTCCACTTCCTGGAAATTTCTTTCACACAAAACTTCACACAGTTCTCATTAGCAACATTAGTATAAGTGAAGTGATAAAACCTTTTGAGTACAACTTCAACTAAAAACCATCAAAACATAAGCTACTGTAGAAACTCCTTCCGAAAACCCAAAAACAATTTAAAAAGGAAATCGAATAAAGAAGCAAATGCAAGAGTGGCAAAATCTGTCAAAACAGACCAGCAGGTAAAGATCAATTTTTTCGAAAATCTTCTGTTACTCAAATCAAAACGTGCAAAACTAACAAAAGTTAAATAACAACATGGGGCAATAACACAAAAAATTACAGCTCAATCCAACATACAGAGATCTCTCACGAATTTTTACGGTGAAGCACAAAAATCTGTTTCGGGACAGCAACTTCCCCAAATCTTACTTCTCTCTCATTAGAGGTTGATCTTGACACAAAAACCAAACAAAACGGATAAGGAGCGGTTATTACTGAAGTAATAACTTACAAGACTCAAAGAAACAAACACAAACTAAAAGCAAAAACAAATTGAGTTGTCTCCCAAAAAGTTCTTTCTTTATAGCCATTAAGATGGGCATGATAATTTTGAAGACGCTCTCATAGGAATATGAATTGAAGCGAAAGAGAGCATTAATAAGCAAAAATACACAAGTTTAAGTCTAACCCACTTCCTATGCAAGGGAATTTTGTAAACAAACAAGTTGTTGAAACCAGAGGCTACTTGCATAAGAAGGCAAAAGAAGTGCAACATAAAGACTTTCAACATAAAACGAGGAAACTTGATATTATTGAGATGCATAAGAACACTTTTTCCTCTTTCATAGTAACTTTCAGTATCGTGCATAATCTTAACAATATAGCTATCACAAGGACCATCATAGCAATGATCACTTATTCTAACAGAAGACACATGAATACTAGCTCTCATAACACTACTTTGTGAAACAATATTAGAGGTATCCTTACAAAGGATAGGGTGTCCCTCTTTCTCATATTTAGTAACAAAGTCTTTCACATTTTCTATTATAGGTTCATCAACCATTTGTTTATCAGGTTCAACAGCTTTATTCATACTTTCATGTACCATACTAGCCATCATAGAATGTTCTCTTATCTTAACTGGGAACGGCATTTTCTCAATGCAAGGTTTAGGTAAAACATGATTACCAGTATAAACTTCGGTATTTCTTGCAGGAACACTCTTAGCAATATCTTTATAAGGTTCATGATATTTATTCCACTTCTTTTTAGGCACTTCAATGTAGGAAGCAAAAGCCTTAAAATAAGAAGCAATAGCTTGAGAGTCTAGACCATAAGCATTTTTAATATTTTGAAAGTCATCAGTTCCCATAAAAGATTCAATGCATTCATAATCATAATTTATACCTGACTTTCTACCTTTGTCATTCTCCCAAGCTTCATCATTGTCTTGAATACGGTCCAGAAGATCCCATTTAGCTTCTTCTTCCATGCGAGTGAATGATCCAGCACAAGAAGCATCCAATAAATCTTTATCATGTAGAGGGAGCCTTGCATAAAAGTTATTGATAATAATATTGTTGGGGAGCTCATGAATGGGACATTTGAGCATTAGTAACTTCAATATCCCCCAAGCTTGAGCTGTACTCTCTCCATCAAGAGGCCAAAAGTTGTAAATTTGATTCCGATCTTTATGAATCTCACTAGGAGGATAAAATTTTGAATAAAAGAGAGGCACTATTTCCTCCCATTCCAGAGCTTGACCATTCTTCAACAGCTTATACCATTCCTCAGCTCTTCCTTTCAGCGATAATGAGAATAAATTCTTCTTAACTTGATCTGTAGTAATACCTGCACACTTGAACAACCCGCATAATTCGTGTATAAAGAGCAAATGATCACCGGGATGGACAGTTCCATCCCCAACATAGTAGTTATCCATAACACGATCAATAATTCTTGTAGGTATTTAAAACTATCATTCTCAGTAGGTGGTGGCTTATCTACTACCTTAGCAGTGGTAGTAGCATTACCAAATAAGAAACTCAGCGAATTATCCATAACAAAAATAAAGCAACTAACAGAAGTAAAAAATACTCACAGTAGAAGTTTCCTTTACCAGTTCCACTTTCCAATAGCGCTTCACTCCCCGGCAACGGCGCCAGAAAATAGTCTTGATGACCCACAAGTATAGGGGGTGTATCACAGTATTTTCGATAAGTAAGAGTGTCGAACCCAACGAGGAGCAGAGGGTGCTGGCTAGTGGTATGGATCAGGAATTCTCTGCAAATACTTAGCAAACAGATTTTTAGGGATTTTTTATAAAGCAAGTAAACAAAGTACGAGTAAATAAAAGATAGTAGGAATAAATGCAGCAAGTGGCCCAATCATTTATGCAGCAAAGGACAAGCCGGTTATATTACTTAAAATGACCAAACGTTCTCGAGGACACATAGGAATACTGTCAAGTGCTTTCGCTTCATATAGTTGATTAATCTTCTTTAGCTTGCTAAGTGTTGTGTGGGTGAACCTGTGCTAATGTACCGACCTTCCTAGGACTAATACATACTTGTGATTATACCCCTTGCAAACATCCGTAAGTACAAGAAAGTAATTAAGGTAGAAACCTAACCACGGCTTTAAACTCTAAGACCCTTACGTCCCTTGTGCAATGTTTTCCTAACGAGGGTTCAGGTTTCTGTCACTCTAGTAACCCCTACGATTAGTAGCCAAATACACAATGCATTCCCCTAGGCCCATATAGGTGAAGTGTCATGTAGTCGACGTTCACATGACACCACTAGAAGAAGTACACCACAACTTAAATACCAAACTATTGAATCTTTCTCAACACAATTCTACTACTAACAACATGACTTCTCCCATGTCCTCAAGAACAAAGCGAACTACTCACAAGACATCATATGGATCATGATCAGAGATGGAATAATAATGTATAACAATATGAACATAAACAATAATTCAATGGTTCACTCAATAGCATCAACTACAAATAGTAATCAACACCGGGAAAGTTTCCCCTAAGAACAAATGCAAGATTCAACTCAATTGTTACAGCAATATGGAGATGGTGATGAGGGTGCTGATGGTCATGATGGTGGTGGTGATGATGATGATGATCCCGATAAAGTCCAACTTGATGGTGGTGTTGATGGCGACGATCTCCCCTCTCCGGGAAGGAATTCCCCCGGCAGAAATTTGTCTGCCGGAGAGATCTTTCTCTCTCAGTGTTTTCCGTCCCGTAGAGGTGGCGGAATCTTTCTGTGGTCGCTCCCAGAGTCTTAGGATTTCGGGAGGATAATATACGCTAGAGGGGAGTGCCAGGGTGGCCACACCACCCGGTGGCACGGCCTAGGCTGGCCCGCGCGAGGGGGTGGTGTGGGCCCCCTGTGGCCCATCTCCAGCCCCCCTTCTGGCTTCCTTCGTCTTCTGGAAAAATAGGATTTTTCATATATTTTCCCGGATTTTCTGATCTTCATGAATTTTTCCTCCAAACAGCACCTTTTCCATCAGAATCCTGACTGCAGTGGTCCACGCTCCAAAAGTCATCAACCATGCAAAAACAGATGAAATAACATAAGTATCACCTCTCAATACGAAATATATCAATGAATAATAGTGAATTATGACATAGAATAGTGATGCAAAATGGACGTATCAATCATCTTGTGATGTGTTTGGCCATGGTGTGAATTTGATTGAAGGAAGTCATGTCACCTGCTATGGAGGAAGCGATGATATTGATTTGACCCTCTAAAGGGAGCTAAACAAGATGACTTGGTATGTCCTAAACAACTATGAGGAGGTTAAGCCATATATCATGTATGTTCTGATCTCCCATACTTATGAATTCAAAATTGACATACACGTAAAGATTTAAATTCCGAGTTACTCTCTGGATTGCAGTCTTCGACGAGAATAACTGGTGAACGATGGGATGCCCAATGTGGAAAGAAGGCTCGAGCGGGGATTTCAAAGATGGTTCAAGGACCATGTTAGTTTTCTTTTGCATTTATCCCCGTCCTTCGTATATAGCATTTCATGCATGATTTGACCATATTGTTTTTCTGCTACAGTACATACAGATCATAAAAAATCGACAGGAGAATATAGAAGCTGTGTATGAAGAGATTTTTGCATTGGCGTGTGGCCTAGACTTCTGAGTAAGAACATATTTAGCTTGTATTGTGTATGATGTTCGGTTCCTCACCGCTGACTGTGAGAAGGGAAAGAAAACACAAAACAGTGGAGTAATGACTGAAGGTTATCACTTCGAGAAGGATATCCATTTTTATGGTGTCCTCAAGGATATCAAGGTATTGTATATTAACTCTAATTTGGAACACCAACAATCAGTTGTGTTATTCCACTGCGATTGGTATCAGCTTGAGGGCCGCAAGGAGACATATATGGTGTATGATAAACTCTTCTAGAGTGTCAACATTACCAATTTTTTGGTACAAAAATGACAGTTACATCTTGGCAACCCAGGCTACAAAAGTGTTCTGTGTGCCAGACACAGCCAATGACAAAAATTGGCGGTGGTTCAAAAATTAGTCCAAATACATACGTTTGATGTTGTCCAATGAGAGGAGGAGGAGGTGATGCATACTGATGTAGCATACCAAGAGTATGTAGGCTTTGACGATGAGACTGTAACTGAGCCCCAATCTTTCAGGAAAGGTTGACCCTCTAAAAAAGGAGGCCGCATCATAGATGCATCAACATTCGAGCATATCAGAGGTAAAAGAAAAGCTGTTGAAGAGGAGAAAGTTGACAATAAGCCTGAAGTAGACGACATAATTGAGGAGTCCTGCAATGACAAAGAAGATGAAGTACAAGATGATACTGATGAAGTGTAGTTCCAGCCTGTGGTGACCTGATGATCGTGTGCATCCTTTGTGTTGCGTGGCTGAACTGATAATCGTGTGCATGCCTATGGGCATGCTTGTGTTGAACTGATGATCATGTCTGCATGCTTAAACTAATGGTTGTGTGCATGCCTATGTGCATGCTTGTGTTGAACTGATGATAGTGTGTGCATGCCTATGTTGAACTGATCAATTAGCCAAAACATTGTGCTGTTATTCTGTCTGTCAAACTTGGATGATCATAAGCTCTTTTTGTGGTAGAAAAATCATGTTGTTATTCAGTCTGCGTGGGACCCATTCGTCATCCTCACAGACAATGCCTATGTGAACCAAAACTGCCCACGCATGGGACTCACCTGTCATAGCAGCTAGAAAAAACCCTCTCTGCTCCATGCCACTCCCAAATCCCACACCACTTCCCCCAAATCCGTGCTAGAAAAAACCCTCTCCCTTCCTCGTCGATGACCAAATCCCCTCTAGGAGACGACCAAATCCCCTTCTCGCCGGCTCCAACGGTGGCAGCAGAGGCTACAAACTGACGTGTAAGTGCTCCTCGACCTACCGCCCTTTCACCGCGTCAACTCTTTGTTGACCGTCCAACGATGTCATCGCCTCCTCGTCACCGTCGATGTCGTCGCCTCCTCATTCTAGTTCAGTGCATCGCCTCCTTATTCTATATGGCAGCGTGTCTGTGCTCAATCTAGGTCACCGCGTCGATGTTGCTATTTAGTTCGATCTAGTTCACCATTGTCATATCATTGGTGATGATGTTCCCGATGTTGCTTCTTACGACAAACATTCAATCGAGTTCACTGGAAGCGCCCTTTAGTTTTATTCTCTAAATGCTAGTTTTACTCAGTCAATTTCATTATCGTAATAATTTACTAATTAAATTTTTTATTCTAACATAATTCTTGTATCCACTCTTTGGGGGCAGGTAGAATGAACTGTGAGGAATGCCAGTTCTGTGGTATGAAGACTAGAGAGATACATGAGCATGTTCTAAAATTGTTGCTACTGGCACTATTGTATATAACATAAAAACTAAAAATTCTAATTAGTGCAATGTCTAATTTAGGCTAAAAAGGATGCCTACAAGGTTGGTGAAACCAAGGCTGTCATCATCGATGTCTCATCTAATGATGATGTGAAGAAAACTGCTGTAGTTTCTCGCAATGAAAGCTAAGATAACGATTCGAAGAGCTAAGGCTTATATGAAAAGATTTAAATTAGTCGAGAGACCGAGGATCCTTATTCGTAGAGGAGTGATATTGCCTAAGTACATGTTTTGCTACATTTATATGTAGCTATAGATTATTATCTTTTAATATTTTCTTTCTAGGCCCAAGGATGACGGGGCCGAGGAATTTGATGACCACTGTGTGTTTGGAAACAATTTGGAATTGACTTCTGACCAAGTTGCTTCCATCAAAGTGATAGTTAAAGGACACAAGACATCTATACCATACTATGTGTGCAAGATGAACAAGTTAAATGTCATCCCTAGAAAGTCCAAGATGGTTAACATTTGACATTTCACTATTTAAAGTTTCTTATGCACACTGAACTCTAGCCAACAACTAATATTTTTCTTCTTCTACGGTACTTTTCAGCTAGCTACAGCAGTGTCCACCTCAACCGCTATCTCCCAAAGGGTTTACCACTCGCATGTTCCTACGAGACCACTTTTCACCATGTTAACTTCTTCTAGGGCATGAATGGTGCTGCCCAGATGACAAGAGGCTGGTCTAAAGTTCTTGAACTCGCTGGAATCAGGAAGAGGAATGTGTACCTTTTCAGCTTTTTAAATGAGGGGCTACCAGGATTCATCGGTTGTGTTAATGTTCTGGAGGGCCTTCGAACGCGTTGTGACGAAACGACCAAGAACGTCAGGCATCCGCGGCGTTTTTACTACGCATTATAAAAAACGTCATGAACCGTCCAAATTCTTGTAGTGAATATAGAGTACTGCCGACGTGTGTCCGCGGCACGCCACTAGTACAAGTTACCGGTCATGTAACAGTGGTGGCGTGCCACCTATACGCTAGCAGTGAGCAAATCTGTACATAGTGTCGGGCATGTTGTAGTGGTGACTGACATGTTATTCTCATAAAATTGTATTTTAAGCAACTGATCTACTCTGCCTTTTCTCCCAGATTGACAACATGTGTTCTTGAGCAGATTTACTGCCATTGTACATTTTGTATGGTTGGTACATTCGGTAGAAAAGAGATTTACAAAGAAACTAACGCTCCCATAAAATTCACTCTAACATTCAGATGAAATTTTGGGTCCAAACATGACCCAAAATCATATGCAATGGATTTACCACGTAAAGACAAAAAGGTATGCCCAGCCAAATACATATTTACAGTTTTTCATGTTTATTCCGATAACAAAATTATGAAGAAACACATATGCATTCAGGGATCAATGGAGCACCCCAAATATCTACAACCCAGAATATATCTTTTCATCCTGAACAAAGAAGAGCAGTTTCTGCAGCAAAACAAATCTAAACCGGCGTCAAACATACCAACCAGAACTGAGCAAAACTAGAGGGTCTAAATTCCTACATATCAAATCCTTCAGGAAAAAGTGGGACATGTATACATAAATCACAACAAGCTTTGATATTAATAGCTTCCAAATCCCAATACAAATTCCCCTTGACTTTCATAAATTAACTTGGTATTTATCCTCCTTCTCTTTGGTTCCTCATTGGGATGGAGTTCTTCATCCCCACAAAGAAGAGTAGCGCACCGTAAAGGGACAGGTTCTAGAGAGAGAGAGAAAACAAGTTATCTCAACACTTGATAATAACTACTTTAATGAAATAATTTAAACCTGCAAATCCCTTGTGTAAAAACAAGAGCAAACTAGGCATGTAGGTGAAAAAATTGCGACGATTTCTTTTCGTAGTTGTAGAAGTCATACATAACAGGGGTTATGAATGCCAGGTAAACAATCTGCACAAGTGAACCACATCGCAGTATTCTGACACAATCACTATATCCTGGATTAAATATCTTTCATCTATTTATTATAAATATGAAGACATCTATGCACTGAGCGTGCTTTTTTTAGTTGAACTATTAACATTGTCCTAGCATGCATTGATGTTCCTCGACTTTTAACATTATCTTATAGAGATATGATATACAGCTTCTTTGACAACAACACATTAGTTGACTACATAGCTTTATAACATTATTTAATGGCTTATGCCTGAAGGAAACCCGAAACCCTGAGCATTGAGCACCGGCTCACCTTACATCGAACAGTAAATAAAAAACCATTGAACCGGACAGGCCTTTGCTCCACCAGTCCACAGGTGAAGGTTCGCGTTGGCACCACCGCTTCTCCACCCTTTCTCTTCCCCACCCATCGCCGCTCCCATGAAGAGTCAAAGACACCCATGGACCCGGTGCCCCTGGGTCCATGCGGGGGTGGAGCATAGTGGCGGCCGGAGTGGAGCATGGTCGCGGTCTTCCTCCCACCCTTCCACCACCGCCCCAAGCTCATCCACTACCTCCCGCCGCCTAGGCCTGCACAGCCCTTCCACTCCATCCTCAGCCGCTCCACCCACGATGGATCCGCCTGCGGCTCCCGACAGGCGCGCGACGCCCTGGAAGCTTCCCCTTCCCCGGGATTTGACGCTCTCGGTGCTCTCTCCCAGGTGTATTTACCGAGTCTTCAATGTTTGACTCTCACTAACATGGCTGCCTCCGCTCTGGGATTCATCTTTGTGCTGTGCCGACGACAGAGATGGAGTAAGTGGCTCTCCATCCATTGGACCTCCTCCCGGAAGAAGGGAGTACGCCTACTTCGATGGACCCGGCGAGGATCTCCTCCTGGCCGTCGGCATCGCCAACAACCGCACTCCTTGCAAAGCCTGAATTGCAGATACGCGTCACTCTAAATCTCGACAAGTCGCAATATCAGGCCTCTATTGTCTCTGTGCTGATTGACTCGACCAAATTGTGTAGAAGATGAAGTGCCGGAGGAAAATCGGAAATAACCTTTTCCTTCGCTGACACTGTCATTGGAGCAGCAAGAGGAGGAATGTTGGCCTGGAGGACTCAGTTGATGAAGCGCAGCGCCGCGCTTGTGATGTCTTTTGATGTGCCTATGAACACCACTGTCCTCCACTCATGTCGTCGATGAGTGCGTCGCGTCTGAGCCGCCTCCTAGGCCGCTTGCCTTGCTTGCCACCGCACAGCCTGCGCCGCTGTTGCGTGCTGGCCGTCCAGCCCCAGCACTCATGCTCCGGACCGCCACCATCGCACTCACCTGCTGCCTCTTCCATCACGCCGATCGGCGAGCGGCTACTTCCTCAGGTTGGTCCTTTGTATCTCCTTTTGTTCAGATGATCTGTTCTTCCTTATGCTCCCCGGAGGGTGGCTGTGTATTTTTTCTATTGTTAAGGTTGGGCCAATTTTCTTCCTCAGAGTTTCTGATATGTACACATGTGCCATCATTGTTACTAGATAATGCAAGGCAAACACCCGTTGCTTCTTTTGGAGGTTAGATGCTCTATATTCATTGTTTCTAACTTTCTGGTATATTAGTTTTTATCTCATGTTCTTTTTTGTCCCTAGGTGTGGGCACATCAAGGTTAGCTGCGATAGATTTGTTTGTGGGTGTGTTGTTTTATTTGCCAGTTAGCTACTTGTCCGATTAAAATTGTAGGCAGTGGAAACAATTCTGCATCACAGAAATACTTTATAGGAAAAGGTTAAGAATATAAAAGGTTTGGTAATCAAAAAACACTTCAATATGATGCAACTTTTCCGAAGTCTTTTCATCTTCCTTTTATTTTTTAGCTTTGGATCACTTTGTTATTGTTGTGCTGTACAGTTGTAGTATTCCATTGTAATTCCCTTGATCTTGAAAGATGAACAAGAAGTTCAGAGGTAAAAATACTAAATACATCTATTGTACTGTATACCCATTAAGTGACCAGCTTGGCCTCTTTCTGTACAGAAAGTTTCTGTTTCCGTTGTTTTCATAGAGGTTTGCACTCTAACATGCTATTTGCTGGGCAGAGATGAATTTATCTTGAATCTATGTGTCTCCATCCTTTTAATTTAAAAAATGGACAATCGTTTCAAGATGGCACTAGGAGGAGGATGTTTGCAGTAGTTGGCGAGTAACCACACCATCCATAACACATTCTATTTCGTTCTTTGTTTCAGTGAATTCTATGAAACATTTCTAGAAAAATATACATTGAGTTACTTACTAGTTTTATCGGTGCTATTTATTTTACTCCATTTTGATCGGAGTAGCTCCAGTGTATAAAACCCTTTTCTGACCAAGTGATGGATTTGTACCTCTGATTACTCCTCAGAATTTCTGAATATTCATTTATTAGATAATTTGGGCTTGAAGTTGCCACGTCGCATGCAGAGCGTACGATATTTGCCTTATTTTTTAGTTCAGTTTTCCCGGATGATATTTGGGACTCATTTCGTTTGACAGAACAGTGGTATTTAACATTTACTCGGGTTTTAGGGATAGAAACTTCAAGAGCTTTTTGATTGCAGTTGGATTCAACATATTCCTAGGTGTTCAGGCTAACTTCCAAACAAGGCCGCTAGCATTGCTTCTGAAGTATGGTCGAAGAGTATGCTAGCTATTGCTCAAGATTGAGGGCATGAAGCTGCATATGTGTTCCAGCACACCTACCGAAGACCTCCAGTACACATGTGAGTTGTTTTTTGTTTGTAACAATTTCCCTATTTACTCACTGTGGTAGTCAGGTCTGCTGGATAAGAAAAAGGTATGCTGGATAACCTGTTCTATACATGTGATGCTTCAAACTTAAATTGCATACATGACTGCATGGAAAATACTCAGTATCTCCATGGTATAACCAGAATATATAGAGATACATGACTGCATCTACTACATGCACAAGTCGTGTGGTTTCCCCTATTGAATGCTACAGCTCACTAAGCATGCTTATAATGCTACTCCCTCCGACCCATATTAGTTGACTTTGATTTGTCTAGATTCGAATGTATGTAGACTTATTTTAGTGCTAGATCCATCCGAATCTAGACAAAACCAAGTCAACTAATTTGGGTCGGAGGGAGTAAAATTATTCAGAACGACTCTTCGGAAGTTGTCTAGCACCCTAAGCCTGACACTTACTTTGCATACTTGTAGCATGTTTATGAATTTGCCAAAGGAAATGTTCATGTTCGAGATGGAGTGAAATTGTTAAATGACAATGCATTTCTGTTGTACTTTGCTAAGGATTATCCTTCTATGTGTCTGCACGAGATGCTATCCTGTCATTTCAGGAATGGCTTAGTAGTGGAGAAACTAAGTTAATACAGTGGACACCTTAATATGGTTTCGGTTGGATGTGTGGTTATTCAAGTTGCTGAACATAATAGAGCATATCATGAGTCCTTTTTCCTGAGTGAAGACACACGTCACAACAACAGTTGCCTCTACTTCAGATCTTGGCAATATAGTTACTGCATATAAATGCACTTAATGGTGTGTTGCCGTACCATCTATTGTGCCTATCAGAACAGTGCTATCATATCTTCTGGGTTTAACCCAGGTCTCTCCAGATGGCAAAATTAAATGTCCATTATGTGTTTTTGCAAGCTGATGCAATCCTGAATCACCGAACACATTATACGTAAAACAGGAAATTCGTTATTCTAAATCCATTGACTGAGCAGAACTCAGGGAATCAATTTCAGGTTTCTGCAGATGTTTGTTGCCAGTATCCAGCGCTCAAGCTATCTACAACAGCTGGTGAAACTTTACACATGACCAACTCAGTTTAGATCATGCTATACCAGTTAGCTTTATGATGTTTGCTCGATGATGAAAGAGATTGTGTTGGTTACATGTAGAGAAATGTAGGTTGTTGATCATGCTATACCAGCAGCGCAGCGCAACATGTCATCATGCTAAACTATAACCATTTCATTTTCACCAGAATGTAGAGAAATGTAAAAAATATTTTCACCATTATGTAAACATGTAAAAATATTTCATGGCAACTTGAACCCTAAGTCGATGTGACTGTTGTGTTGCTCTTTCGTAATATATCTCTGAAAGCAGCACTGTTTTTATGAGTTTCAGTATATACCTAGAAACGATTCCAGCAAAAATGTTGTATGCCTCTGTTTACTACTGCATGTCGTGTTGCTAGTCTTTTTTAAGATAACTTGATTTTCCATTTTTCCTACTAAGCGTGAAAACCCAACAACATAGGTCTGCTCAAAAAACAAATTGCTCTGGAGTCTAGCCTAGGAACTCTTGAGCCTATCTGCTCTTTGTATTATCCATCTTAACTGTAATTAGCTAGGCGATGGTATTTTTGAGAGAAAGGAGGCGGTCGGGAAGGGTAGGTTGTTAGGAAAGGGATTGAATGCCGCCATGAAAAGTAACACTAAAAATCTATACACGTTATTCTTGGATTACAAATCAAGACGCCCTTTTGAGGCAGCACTATGCGGACGGCGAGGCAAAGCTCGCCTGTTCATCTAGTTAAATATGATATATGAGCATATTGAGTTGGTAAGCTATAATGACGACCTGGCACCGGATTTGGAATCTTCCACGAGATTAGGGTGTTAATTCTTTTGATTTTTTAGATGGTAGGACAAGATATTGCAAAAGCACATGTTTAAAGAACACAATGGATAGACAGAAAACATTTATTGCCAAATATTCTCTTTATAAATCTACCAAAATAGCATTGCAACTGTACTTTGTCCTTCTACTTGAAGTTTGAGAAGGCAAACACACCAGTAAGAACGCTCCAAATAAGTCCTAGAAAATAAATACACCAACACCAAAGGCTCTAAGGTACACAGTAGTGAAAATGCCGTTCTTCTATTGGAAATATGTCCCAGAGACAAATAGTAGTAAGGACTATTATCATATTTCATATAGTTTATGATTAAGTTTTATATCATGCTATAACTGTATTGAGTGAAAATATCAATACACGTGTGATATACAAACAACCAGGGGTTCCTAGTGAAACTCTAGTCATTGGTCCATTGGTCAACAAATGATCATGTTTCCTGATCATGTGGCATTTATGCCAGTTGGGAATGGAGTCATCTCATTCCGAGAATGAGATGATGAACCAATACCCAAACTAAACATCGTGACCCGATCATGTCACGAAGTTCAAGTTACGATGATTAGAAATGGATCCTCGTAGACTATTCCTTAGACCGTGAGGCTATATCAATCACTGTCTACTGAGAGTGCTTAGATAGCATCAAACACCATCTGGTAATACGTTGGTTATAAAGGTGTGTTCAGGTACTCAGAGGAAACCATAGAGGCAATATATGCCAAGAGCGGGATTTGTCCGTCCATGTGACGGGAAGATACTCAAGGGCCCACTCGGAGAAGTTATATCCAATAGCCGCGCAGCGTGTGATTTGATCACGGGGATATCACTTGTCGGAACGAGTCAAGTAGCGTTGTACATTAACGAGATTGAACACGACATGGTGATGTCATTGATCAGATCTCGGGCAATGCAAGTATCGAGTGACAGAGGTAATAAGACACGACTGTCCCGGTTCAAATGACGAAAGATCTTCGTGGAACGCACAGGGGTCACATGGCCATCCAGGTCCCTCTGTCGATCATTGGTGCGGGAGTGTCCCGACCATGTCTGGAGTGTTCCCGAACCATGGGGTATCATGCTTAAGGGCTTGATGATGCTTAGAGAGTGTTTATAGGATCGGTGGAATCACCGAAGAAGAGTAGGGAGAAAACCAGAAGGGTTTCGGTAAGCCCGGAGGATGTCCGGAGTGGAGGTAGAAGGTGTTCCATAGCCACGGAGGTTGAATAATATGTGAATGAATGTTAAATGTTGATTTAATCATTTATTCATATTTATTTAATAAAGAGAAAAATCAATTTAATAGTCAAAGGCTTAATGGGCCAATTTTCGGAGGGAGAGGGCCCATTAGGGAAAGGAGAGAGGGAGAAGGGGCAAGGGGGCTGGCCGGCTGGGCCTAGCCCCCGCGCGGGGCCTACTAGGGGCTGGTCGGCAGCCTCCCCACCCCCTCCTCTCCTTTAGTCCAACCCCGAGACTTTGAGGGAGGGTGTACCCCCTCCTCCCCCTATATATAGTGGGGTATTTGGCCAAGATAAATACACGAATAATCAATAAAGGTCTTCTCACTTTTGGGAGGACCTCCAGTTGATATTTTCTCTCTCCCCCTCTCTCTCTCGTGACCGTGGTCCCAAGTCTGCATCTTGTGACGAGACATCTTCACTGCAGCGCCAATGCTACTGCGAGATTCGGATCTGGGAGCTCTACTTACATAGCTTCTTTGGATCGGGGAAGCGGGAGTCATCGTCAGGCACCGGATGTGTGTAACTCCCCGCGAGGTGTCGCACTTGAGGCACTCAAGTCATTGGAGCCAAGGAGCGCAAGGACTTCATCACGACCTTGAGGTCGGCTTCGGCTCGTCTACATCAACCACGCTCTCCTGAGCGTTGGCAATGCTTTTCGGTCTTGAAGGGTAAGTTCGCAAAAAGCCCCTCCCGTTACTGTATTACTAATAGATAGGTCCTGGCAGCTTCAGGGGTTCAGGGGCGTAGGGTACAATTTATTATTTCCATACGCGGAACCCCTACAGTGGTATCAGAGCTAGATCTATGCGTAGTATTGCTAGTACGGGTAGAACACACGAGATGTAGCGTGTGGGCGTTGACCTTTTAGTTGTTACCCTCCCACATGTACTTGTGTATACCGCAGTAATGCTTGATGAAGCGGCCCCCAACCGACTTTACGCGTTCATTCGCGAGACTGGTCCACGCTTGACATACGACTTGTACCGTATAAAGTGGCTTAGGGGGGTGTCTGTCTCTCTCGCATTAGTTGGTATACCATTCGCAATGGAGGGCCCTGAAAGGGGTGTAGTAGAGAAAACTACTTGATCCGTGTTGTGCTGAAAGTTCGTAGGTAAGAACGGTTCTTGTGTGAAAGCCCATTCAGCCACGTAAAACATGCAAAGATAAAGTAGAGGTGTCTAACTTTGTTTTGCAGGAGGGCGTTGCTTTGTGATATGGTTGTGGCAAAGGTAAAGTAATTACCTTTTGTTACATAGTAGTAGATAGTCACGGAGGTGACGAACTACCATGCCGGAATGACACCGGTACCCTGGTGTCTACGGCGCCGGAACCCGGTGACAGCGGATGGAGATCACGACGTGAAGGACCATATCACATAGCATTTACATTCAATGTTATTGTTTGTATATCTTATTGTGTGCTAGTATTAGATACTCGACGGTAGCCTAATAAGATGACCCCTGTTAAAATTACCAACGATTGTGTTCCCCCTTAGTGTGCACCACCAAAAAAGTTCTTCGGTATGAGGCAGGCCGTGATGATCGGGTGTCAGACATATCTACGTTCACATACAGTGGGTGTAAGCCATGTTGCACAACGAATACACTAAGGAGAAGTTGGCGAGCCTAGCATGTACAAACATGGCCTCGGAACATGGATGGTCGAAAGATCGAGCACGAGTCGCATGAATGATGTGATCGACGTTTAGCGTCCACCCTTGAACCCACATTGATGGCCGTGATGATCGGGGGAGATGTGGCTGATAGGGGTCGTGTTATCACTAGGAACCCTTTTGGGGATAGGTGTTCCTGAGTGGAGTTATTATTAACTCATTTAATTATAAACTTAGTCTAAATTCCTTTTGCAATTATAAATGTAGATGGGACCTTTCGTGTTGACGATTGATTGGTTAGAAGGAGAGAAGCTCAGATTAGATGGATCGAACTTCCCCATATGGGTTGCAAGTCTCCATGTTCTCCTTAGCAAGAACGACGTGGTCGACTACATACTCGACGGGATGGATTTGGATCAGCCCACTGACCTAGAGACCCTAGAGGAGCGGAAAGACCGCTATCTCCATCATGAGATGGCCTCCTATATTTCAGTTGTAATGCGTTTCGGAATGGTGGACAAGTTGTGGCCTTTCGTGGGTGATGTCAACCCTCGTTCGGTGATGCTACAACTTAGGACACATTTCGTAGAGCAGACACGCATTTGGGAGCATGATCTGATGGGAGACTTCCTCTCCATTAAGATGGAGGAGAACTCATCATTTGACGACCACTTGGAGCGCATGCATGATGTGTACATGAGGCCTGCATACTTCCTGGACATCTGGATAACGGGCTCTTTTGCAAGCGCTTATGTGCAGGTCGCCGCCAAGCTACCAAGCACAAGTCAGGACTTGCGTTATGAGGGGCGACACGGAATCAATGGAGTTCCACCGGTTCATGACACATCTCAGGAATGTGTTGGTTGAACCAGATGTCACTCAGGTCATCAATGACAAAGGTATATATTTGATATACAGTTTTATAAATGTTATAATCTTGTAAACACATTTGCAATGTTAAGTATATCTGATACTTGTTCTGTTTTGCTGAAAACAGGTCCTTTTGCATGAGAGGTGCTTGCTGGAGAGGAGGTGACGTTGCGTGTTGATGGCGAGCATGATGATGATGGCCGACGACACTCTCCCTCGACATTTATCATTTAGTTTATGTCTTAGGATGATTAATGTAATCAAGAGATCGTGAACTTCTTTAGTGTGTCTTACACTTCGTGAGACGGTTATTCATATGAGTTTGTAACAAACAGTTGTTCTGCTTTTATGAATGATTTCTATTCGTGTTCATATCTTGTTTGATTATGTGTGAATTATCCTTATTGTTTGAAACTAATTGATAATGCATGAACATTTGTAAAACATTAAAATGCCTTGTTTAAAATACCCAACTTAATGATATTTCATTAATGAATGAAACCATTGTTTAAATTCAAAGTTATATTGATAATATGTGAAAGTCATTCGATTTCTTGTCACATATAAATCATGCCTAAGTTCGGCAAAATAACTTGAACACTGTGTATTACTTGAATACAAAGTGTTTAATGAATTGTTAAATAGAATACATATTCGATGTATTTTGTTTTGATGAAAATGGTAATTATCATTAATTGATTGTTTAAATGTGTAAAGTAGTTTACCAAAGGAAACATGAATATGAAACTATTTGATTTGATCAAAGTGTTTCATCAACAAAGGGTACAAGTATAAAAGAGAATCTAATTACTATGATTTGATCAATTAGTAATGAAATTCGAATTTATAAGAATGGCATAAAGGAAATTGTGGAATGCAAAGCATTCTGAAGCGTCAGAATGCAAAGCATCACAATGTGATATTAGATATCAAAGGGGTTAAATAGAAGGCACCAAATAAATCGTTGTAGTGTAGATATAGAGACCATTAGTTAAATAGTTAGCACTCAATTAGAATTTGTAGTGATCCATCTAAATTCGTGAAAGTTTTGGAGTTATTTCGATATAACCAAAACAATAGCGAATTAGTCCTTGTAGCGTATTCATTGGAAACTTTGAATACGAAACCAATAGCTGAAACCAAAAGGAAAGCAAGATTCGTATTGCTTGGATTTTGGTACATTCTTGAGAAAGCTCACTTTTAGTGACGTTTCTCGATTATGGAGCAAATGGAAGATAGCGAAAAACACGATGAGGATTCAAAACCCTGCATCAGAGTGTTGAGAAGCGCAACGGACACCGTTCCTGAACGATTCTCTTCACAGAAGGAAAGAATCAATGATATTGATCATTGTGTTTTCCCCACTAGTGTTTTCACTACATGAAGTAGGATTCAAAATTTAAATCCATATTTAGTATGGAAACATTTATGAATCATTTGTCATGATTATTTGAATATGACATACCTATGAACTACTAAGGAAATAATGGTAAACTAAAATTATGAGAAATCCTAATAGCAAAATTCCCTTGAGATTAGAAAGCAACTAGTTGCTGAATCTCACAAGTAAAAGGGGTTACTTGGAATTTTCCCAAATGACTGCAAAGCCATAGTAGGAAAAGGGGGTGAATGACAAAAGCACAATTTGTCAAGTATTGGATAAATTCGAATGAATTTGATTCAAAAGTGCTAAATGTCTGGTGGATTTAAAACTAGTAAATTACTAGTATCTCATAGTAAATCTCCAAGTTTGATATTTGATCAAAGGATTTTGAAGTTATTCAAAATAGCAAGGAGATATGCAATTTGCATAAAATTGAGTGGGAGCTATGAAAGTCTTCCTGAAACAATATGTGATTGACATATTTTAAGTGGGAGCAATATAAGACTCAAATTCAAATATGTAGGAACATATTTGAGTGGGAGATTATAGGAGTAATTCTTAAGTACGTTAAGGATGAAAGCGCAAATACTTATGAATAATGATTTATAAGATGTAGAAGTTGATAATAAGTGTATTGTGTAGTATTCCTTAAGGGATTCTGAAAAGGGTTTTGGAATAGAAGTTAATTAAGGAACTGGTCCTTAATGACTCAAATTAGGAATAGTATTAAGTTGAACATCAATGGTTGAAAGAAAGAAAAGGATGATCATCATCCACTATGTTAAGATATAGGTTCTATCTTAGTAAACCATGATGATAACTTAACATAATATATGATCCAATAAAGAACGTTTGAAAGTGATTAAGTTCGAATCACAGAACATTGAGCTAAGTTTGTCCGCAGTGTCTAGTAGAGAACTGTGGACATATTTTCCAAATCCATAAAGGATAACATATCTTAAAGCATAAAGAGTTATGTTATAAGGGAATATGTTGGAAACTCCCGTAGATACCGATTAAAGTCAAGTAGGAAGCGAGGTGAACAAAGACATCGAAAGTTGTAGAGAGCGCACTAGTGTTTCGATGAATACATTTATAATAATAGATAAGGCTACCATCTAAAGTGTTGTATAATGTTATGGCGGGGTTAGTTCGCTTTTAACATAGAATGATGTGTCCCAGGGCATAGTGCCCATGAGAAATTCCTCGAGGTTGATCTAACGTCGCTGTAGGCTCCTAGAATCAGGCCTCGTTCTGCTGCCATGGCGACGATGCATACACATAGATGCTATCATGTGAGGATAGAGTATTAATGTCAATCAAGGTGACATTAGTAAGCTGCAAAGGATTTGGGACTGTAAAGTACAGACCCAAGACTCAACCTCTTCCATGAGCAAGCATGTTCAGGGTACCGGGTATATGGTACCAAAGATTGAGAACAAATGCAGCTAGTGTATTTGTACTCTAGTGCAAGTGGGAGACTGTTGGAAATATGCCCTAGAGACAAATAGTAGTAAGGATTATTATCATATTTCATATAGTTTATGATTAAGTTTTATATTATGCTATAACTGTATTGAGTGGAAACATCAATACACGTGTGATATACAAACAACCAGGAGTTCCTAGTGAAACTCTAGTCACTGGTTCATTGGTCAACAGATGATCATGTTTCTTGATCATGTGGCATTTATGCCAGTTGGGAATGGAGTCATCTCATTCCGAGAATGAGATGATGAACCAATACCTAACCTAAACATCGTGATCCGATCATGTCACGAAGTTCAAGTTATGATGATTAGAAATGGATCCTCGTAGACTATTCCTTAGACCGTGAAGCTATATCAATCACTGTCTCCCGAGAGTGCTTAGATAGCATCAAATGCCATCTGGTAATACGGTGGTTATAAAGGTGTGTTCAGGTACTCGGAGGAAACCGTAGAGGTAATATATGTCAAGAGCGGGATTTGTCCGTCCATGTGACGGGAAGATACTCAAGGGCCCACTCGGAGAAGTTATATCCAATAGCTGCGCAGCGTGTGATTTGATCACGAGGATATCACTTGTCGGAACGAGTCAAGTAGCGTTGTACAGTAACGAGATTGAACACGATATGGTGATGTCATTGATCAGATCTCGAGCAATGCAAGTATCGAGTGACAAAGGGAATAAGACACGACTGTCCTGGTTCAAACGACGAAAGATCTTCGTGGAACACAGAGGAGTCACATGGCCATCCAGGTCCCTCTGTCGATCATTGGTGCGAGAGTGTCCCGACCATGTATGGAGTGTTCCCGAACCGTGGGGTATCACTCTTAAGGGCTTGATGATGCTTAGAGAGTGTTTATAGGATCGGTGGAATCACCGAAGAAGAGTAGGGAGAAAATCAGAAGGGTTTTGGTAAGCCCGGAGGATGTCCGGAGTGGAGGTGGAAGGTGTTCCAGAGCCACGGAGGTTGAATAATATGTGAATGAATGTTAAATGTTGATTTAATCATTTATTCATATTTATTTAATAAAGAGAAAAATCAATTTAATGGTCAAAGGCTTAATGGGCCAATTTCCGGAGGGAGAGGGCCCATTAGGGAAAGGAGAGAGGGAGAAGGGGCAAGGGGGCTGGCCGGCTGGGCCTAGCCCCCCGCGCGTGGCCCACTAGGGGCTGGCCGGCGGCCTCCCCACCCCTCCTCTCCTTTAGTCCCACCCCGGGACTTTGAGGGAGGGTGTACCCCCTCCCCCTATATATAGTGGGGTATTTGGCCAAGATAAATACACGAATAATCAATAAAGTTCTTCTCACTTTTGGGAGGACCTCCAGTTGATATTTTCTCTCTCCCCCTCTCTCTCTCTCGTGACCGTGGTCCCAAGTCTGTACTGCGCGAGCGAGAGACATCTTCACCGCGGAGCACCGTCGCGCTGCGGGATTCGGATCCGGGAGCTCTACTTCTGCAACTGCTGCTAGATCGGGGAAGCGAGAGTCATTGTCAGGCACCGGACATGTGTAACTCCCCGTGAGGTGTTGCACTTGAGGCACTCAAGTCGTTGGAGCCAAGGAGCGCAAGGACTTCATCATGTCCTTGAGGTCGGCTTCGGCTCGTCTACATCAACCATACTCTCTTGAGCGTTGACAACACTTTTCGGTCTTCAAGGGTAAGTTCGCGAAAAGCTCTCCCGTTACTGTATTACTAATAGATAGGTCCTGGCAGCTTCAGGGGTTCAGGGGCGTAGGGTAAAATTTATTTTTTTCATACGCGGAACCCCTACATCTTCATCTATAACCAGATAAAACGGGTCGTCCTATCAGAGTTTAGGAACTAGGTTTGATGGATTATTAAAAAAATGAAAGATGGGGGAAAATATCCATACTTTGATCTGTAGCACAACCATTCTGGTGTAGTTGGACACATGCTTGACGAAGAGGTTGAACTTCGGCTCTCGGCTACTAGTCCACCATTAGATCCAAGCTCAATGGCCCTACATCGCCAATCAAGCTCGACAATTAGAACTGAAAGCATATTGACCAGAATATGGCAGTAGTACCATCATGGATATAGCTTCCATCCATGAGGATTTTCCATCTTTATAGAAACATGTTTTGAGGTATATTGTTTCATCAGTTCAGACTCTCTGGTCCTCCTAAACTCTATTCATTAGTAGTATTGTATAGTAATAGAGATGGGAATTTATGTTCTATGAAGTCGAATTAAACAATGTAAGCATGGTTGTGTGCCATGCAGAAAGCATAGGAGCAATGCGTAGATGATCCAATTCCAAGAAAGTACCAAGTATCATTAGATAAAATATCAAAGCTTTGAACCATGCATATATCCACATAATGGAACATGGCAGTAGAAACATGCTAATTACACCAAAACAACATGCCACTTCCTCCGCTTCATAATATAAAATGTTTTATCTTTTGTGAAACGAATGTATCAAGATGCATTCTAGTGTGTAAGTTCACTCTAAATGTATTCACTAAAAGATGTTAGACACATTCGTTTCATAAAAGCTAAAACATCTTATATTTTGGAACAGAGGGAGTCCTGACACTACACACGTGCAAAACAAGACAACTCTAATTAACCACTCCTCTTCTGGCTTTTGTTCTCCATCATCTGATGGGCAGAGAGACAAACCACCAGTCAAAATGCTAAATGAGAGAACAACCATGGAAACCAGTCGAGCTATCAATAAATTTCTTGTCCTTCTTTCCTTCCCTTCCTATCTGAAAATTTTGAACTTGCTGCCTACAGCACCACCACCCACTAGGTCAGCACTCAACACCAAGCACCAGATGCCAGAGACCATGGCAGCTTAAGAAGACAACATCTCCATCACCATCACACACACAGCTGACAAAGGCACCATCACATTCCCTAACAATAGAACAAGCCTGAAAGGGAATCACCCAATCCCTTGGTGGAATAAATCCACTAGAGGATTATTAAACCATCTAGAACCGAAGAAGCCACAGAGCGGGTCGGCAGCCACACGGTAGGCGAGATAGACGAGATCTGGAGGGACGGGAGAGGGGCACGTACTCCTGGTAGGCGGAGAGGACTAAGATGGAGGCGAAGAGAACCCTCCCAGCGAAGGACAGGAACCCCATCGGTCTCCTATGGGTAAAGCAACACACCTATGCAGAGTGTAAGAATTGTAACATGTTACTTCCTGTTCCGGGAAGGAGCTACGAACACGGCAGTAAAGGAGGTCCATGAAATTCTGGTAAACCTGTGAAGGCTGACGGACATAGTTTTTCAGAATAAAAGCAACCTTTAAAGAAATATTTACGAAAACCTGCATAACCTACGATCTTTGGTATGTGGTCGTAGATAGTGCATCAAACACTCCTTTTTAGTGAACTTGTTGAGTACACTCGTACTCGACCGTACCTTCTTAACCCTTGATAGATTCTAAAGCTAATGAAGACGACATCAACACCGAGTGATGCTCAAAAGGATCGTTATAAGAAGCTAAAGTTTTTCAATGAAGTCTATGAAGTCCATACATCAACTGAAGTGAAGACGAAGTTCCTATTTAGATAGGAGTATAATCTCTAGCCATAGGATCTACTTCTGTAGAGCTTTGTCGTTGTAGCAATTGCAAGTCAGGCAGTCTAGATAGTAGTCTTATTTGTTTGATAGTTATGAGTTGTTGTTTCTAGTTCTTCTTTGTAAGAATTTTATTTCTCTTTGTACTTAAGAGTCTATATGGATCTTTTGTAAAGCTTTGAGTTGTAATCTATAGTCATGTATTGAACCCGCGATGTTTCTATTGTACCACTCCGATGAATATAATACTGCTGGAAAAGTGTTTCATTGGTGTTATGTCAACGACTATAGTATAATACTACATCATGCAATGGTATGCTGGGTAACCACAGTATGTGATCCTAAGTAAGGCAACACACAATTTTTTTCTCTTTTGGAGAAGCATGATCGAGACCTGAATCACATCTATGAGTCTTGCTGCTTGATGGATAAGATCCAACTTGTTGACCTAAGAAAATAGACCTACGATGAGTACTCATTAAATCGACCCTACATACTATGCAATTATAGTGGGGGAAGAAAAAACAACAGGAGTGTGTTGTTTACCTCCGTCATAGGAGACGAGGGAGGGGAGACAATGTCAGAGAAGAAGGAGAAGAGCCCCTGGTCTAGATGACTATGATGGTATGATGCTTTAGAAGGAGATAAGCTTTTCCTGCATAAGATAACGTCAGTCTAATGCCGACGTAGATCTGCATCACCATTGCCGCCACCGCCGCCGCTGTCGAACGGGAAATGATGATTTTTTCCTAGGCCGAAATGTCGGGTGGTTACCGAATGGGGGAGGTGACACCCAGCATTGCTGCAAACTGAAGGTTGGATTTCGAGGTCTACCGCCATCCCACGCTGATCTCCCGCGCGTGCGCCGTCCCCGCTTTTCGCAGAGCCACGGGCCTACCCCTAAAAAACCTCCGATTCTAGCGATGCCGCGGAGTCTGGCCAGAAGTGTGCTTTAAGACTCGTGTGGGCCACAATGCGGACCGAGACCAATCATCCGATTCTAGCATTCATTTGGGCCTACTCGAAGGGGATGCAACCTACCAAACACGCCCCTTAATGTTGGTTTGGTACTTTTCGGTAGAAAAGAGACATATAAAATGATCGATACACCCATTTCTTCTTAGTGCATCGCCCTTGCTCAAGTTCCTTCTGAGTAGGTTCTCTGTTTTTCTGTTGATTTGCCTTTTTGTCAAGGACCTGATAAAGAAACTACCGCTCCCATGAAATTCACTCTAACATTCAGATGAAATATTGGATCCAAACATGACCCAAAATCATATGTAATGGATTTTGACCACGTAAAGAGAAAAGGGTATGCCCTACCAAATACATATTTATAGTTTTCCATGTTTATTACGATAACAAAATTATGAAGAATGCATTCAGGGATTCAAGGAGCACGCACAGAGTGTATCTTTTGAAGCACGCATTCAGGGATCAATGGATCACGCACAGAATGTATTCAGGGATCAATGGAGCACGCACACAATGTATCTTTTGATCCTGAACTGAGAAGAGCATTTCTGCAGCAAAACAAGTCTAAGCCGGCATCAAACATACCAACCAGCCAAACCAGATCTGAGCAAAGCTAGACGGCTTAAATTTCCACATATCAAATCCTTCAGCCTCCACACAGATTCTATGGGCAAAAGTGGGACATGTATACATAAAACACCGTGAGCTTAATATTAATAGCATCCAAATCCTAATACAAATTTCCCCTGACTTCCATAAGTTAAGTTGGCCTTTGCTGTCCTTCTGTTTGGTGCCTCATTGGGATGGAGTTCTTCATCCCCACAAAGAAGAGCAGCGCACCGTAAAGGGCCATGTTCTAGAGAGAGAAAAACAAGTTATCACAACATTTGATAACAGCTACTTTGGTGAAATAATTCAAATCTGCTGGGTGATTGTGCAAAAAACCTGTACACACTGGGCATGTAGCTGAACAAATTGCGGCGATTTCTTTTCATAGTTGTAGAAGTCATAGATAACAGGGGTTATGAATGCCAGGTAAACAATCTGCACAAGTGAACCGTATCAATATTCTGACACAATCACGTGGATTAACCATCTTTCCTTTCTTTATTATAAACTAGCAGAAAAGCCCGTGACGCTATAACAAACCATCCTTGATGACATTTCTATTTTATGCCATGTTCCTTGACGACGCTTTTAGCCTGACCATCCTATACACTCGGACACAAGAGCTATATGTTGCCATCTCTAGTTCACCCCGCTCCTCGGAGGACTTCACCTTCCTCGGGATAGGATATTAGAGGAAGCAACAAAAAGCGGATGTATCGTTGGAAAGGAGTAATAAAGACAGACGGATTGATTGGATCAACCTTAATTGTAAAGGTTATTAGATTTTTCTGAACATTTTTCTAGGCTAGACACACACCCGAGCTTTTTTTCTGAACTCTTTTTTATTGTACTGTGTGCTCTTGACTGGGCACCTCCTCAAAATATAATTTTGGAGAGACAATAATACAAAGTCACAAGCATGGGGCGAGTAGGTTCAGTCTCCGCTTGCCCCCCTTTTAATTACGGTCGTGCAAAGTGTCATCCATTTTTCATTTATAATTAGCCATCGGATAATCCGTCCGCCCACAACACGTCGACGCACACCTGACAGACCCGCATGCTCCTGCCCCACATACACCCCTCCCCGCACACGATCCCCTGCCGCTCGCCCTTGGCCCCACCACACGCCCGTCTCCCTCGTTGCGCCCGCCGCCTCTGCACACCACCTAATCGATCAATACACTCACGCGCGCTGCAGCATAACCCCACTGCCACACAACACCCCAACGCCCACCGTACCAGACACCCGCCACAACGCACGATCGATATCCCCATCGCCGCAGCCACCAACCGGGGCCCACGTGTTCGGTCTCCACCAACCGCCTGCTCCCCTCAATCCCCGCCGCAGCCCACTGCGCGCCTCCTCTCGCATGAGCGCAGCGACCCTCCTCTATTATGTCCTAGGACCCCCTCCTTCCTCTCTAGTCGTCCCCAAGCTCGCGCCGCGGCCACGCCGCTTAGGCTTTCTCTCCCGCAGCACCGATCTTCCTACGCCGCCCTTCTATATCTCTCTCTCGCTTTGGACGCGCGCTGCTGCCCTCTGTTCTGTCCCGGTCGACGAGCCCCTTCCTCTGTCCCCATCGTCCCCAAGCTCGCGCCGCTCGAGTTCTCTCTCCCAAGGGCCTCGTCTTCGGCCGAGGCTGCTGCTCCTCTTTCTTCTTGAGGCAACCATCGTGTTCCATTTTATCTCACATCAACTTTTTATTGCTTGGCTTGTTGACAGGTCCCCTGCAAAGGTATTTAAACTGGTGAAATTTGCTGTGAGGGAGCAGTGTGGGACTATTAACCCAAAAATCCATGAGGTCTCATCTCGTTTGTACTTCTATAAGTGCTCGTCGTCCGTGGACGGAGCAACCCATGACTCCCGAACCGACCCAGCTAGTCCAGCCCAAAATAATTATATTTTCTTTTTTTTTACTTACCGGTGGTGCTAGGGGTAATAGATGGTTTCATGTGGTCCACAATCGGTTGATAAAACTAAAAATAAATAAAAGATTAATTTCTAGCACCATTTACCTTATATACATAATAATACAAACCAATCAAGTTTTAGTTATAAGAATTTTTGTAAATGAATGCCATCGGACAAATGTTGACAGATATATAGCCATGTTCATAATAATAATTCACCTGATCTATCATTCATAGAGATATGCAACACTGGACAAAATAAATCATCAGAAGTTGAAGCTAGCTAGACAAAGCGTGCAATCGAGTCGGGTTATACCATGTATGGCAGCCTAGGAATCTGATTAGAAAAAGATTGTATGCCTACCTAAATATCGACATCAACTGGACTGCTACCAAATCAGGCCAGTAAACCCGCAATCCATAGATTGATGCTGCGGATGGAGCCAAGATCCGGCCCGGCCGCACGCACACGCAACCACGACCCGGCCGCACAGCACGCACGCAAGCATCGATCCCCACCTACCCCAACTCATCGACCCTGCTCGCCTCCGTCCCCGAGTCCCTTCCATCCCCGCCGCCTCTTCCATCCTCTGTCCCCGAGTCCCTTCCATCCCCGCCGCCTCTGCACGTGCGTGCAGCGCCTCCCCTATTCCCCGATCGAGCGGCGCCCTATAGCCCCCAATTGCCACCTCCGGCAACCGCTGACCGCCAAGACTGGCCTGTCACAACATCCTCCCGTATGATCACAGCCTTCCTCTGTTGGGACATGGGATCCATCTTTTTGGCCTTTTTTGTGCTCACCAACTGGGGGCCTCGTGAGATTGGTACAGGTCCACCACACTACTGTATTCATTTAATCCTCATTTTCCATGATCATCTGTGCTTTACGCCTCCTATGCAACTTGCTGATACCGTGAAAGAAAGACTCTATTTAAGGTGGTAGATTTCTTACTAATTTCTCAATGTGGGACTAAAAGCTAGACTAAAAGTTGCATCGGTTAGACACACAAGCGATGACCACCGATCTAGATTACATCTAAATAGCAGTTTGGGGGATGGGCTTAAGAACGATCACACATGGACCGTGGCGTGCTGTGCTGGGCCGGCTAATCGTTTTTCTAGATCACACATGGACCGTGGTGTGCTGGGCCGGCTAATCGTTTTTTCTGATCACACATGGACCGTGGCGTGCTGGGCCGGCTAATCGTTTTTCCTGAGGGGTGGCATACGTAGACTGCAGCAGCACAAGATTTTGTGTACTCATCGGTGGCTTGGGGTAATAAGTGGCTTAGTGGGAGGGTAAATTTGTCCAAAAAATGTTGGACCGGAAGAAACAATCCGTCCTTTATTATTAGGTATATATATAAATATGAAGACGTCTATGCACTTAGTATACTTTTTAAATTGAACTTTAGCACTGTCCTAGCATGCATTGATGTTCCTGCAGGACTGTTAACATTGTCTTATAGAGATACAATATACAGCTTCTTCGACAACAACACATCAGTTGACTACACAACTTTAGAACTATAAATATGACATAGAGTGTAGTAAGTGGGTAAGCTATAATGACAACCCGACACCAGATTTGGAATCTTACAGGAGATTAGAGTGTTAATTTGTTTTCCACTTTTAGATGCTAGCACAAGATATTGCAAAAGCACATGTTTAAAGATCACAATGGACAGACACAAAACATTTATTGCCAAATGCAGCATGCATGCATTTATAGAAGTACGAAAATAGCATTGCAACTGTACTTTGTCCTTTTAATTGAAGTCTGAGAAGGCAAACACACCAGTAAGTGCGCTCCAAACGACTCGTAGAAGATGAAGAAACCAACACCAAAGGCTCTAAGGTACACGGTAGCGGCAATGACGGTCTTTATCTATAAACAGATAAAACAGGCTGTTCTATCAGAGATAGGAACTAGGTACAATGAATTGTTAAACAAGGAAAGATAGGGGAAAATATCCATACATCGATATGCGACACAACCATTCCAGTGTAGTTAGACACATGCTTGAAGAAGAGGTTGAATTTGGGCTCCATAGACTCGGTTGTTGGTCCACCACCAGATCCAAGCTCCATACCCCTGCATCGCCAATCAAGCTCGGCAATAAGAACTGAAAGCATCTGGACCAGAATATCGAAGTAGTACCATCATGGATAGCTGCTATCCATAAGGATTTTCAATCTTTATAGAAGCATGTTTTGAGGGTAGATTGTTTTATCAGTTCGAAAACTCTGTTCCTAAACTCTGTTAAGTAGTATTGTATAGTAATAGAGATGGGAATTTAAGATCGATGAAGTTGAATTAAACAATGTAATCATGGGTGAGTGTCATGCAGAAAACATACGTGTAATGTGCAGACAATCCAATTCCAAGAAAGTACCAAAAATAATTAGATAAAAGATCTATGCTTTTAAGCATGCATATATCCACGTAATGGAACATGGCGGTAGAAACAGGCTAATTACACCAAAACAACAAACTACCTGTCACTACACACTTGCAGCACAAGACGACTCTAATTAACCACTACATTCCTACCTTTTGTTCTTCATCATCTGATGGACAGATAGACATACCACCAGCTAAAATGCTAAAAGAGTGAACAACCATGGAAACCAGTCCGGGCTAACAATAAATTTCTTCTTCTTTCCTTCCCCCCCTATCTGAAAATTTTGAACTTGCTGCCTACAGCACCACCACCCACTAGGTCAGCACCAAGCACCAGATGCAAAGACCATGGCAGCTGAAGAAGACACCATAGCACTCACACCGGGGTTGGTTCGACGTGGGGTTTATATCCTAACAACAAAACAAGCCCGGAAGGAAATTACCCAATCCCTCGGTGGAATAAATCCACTAGAGGATTATTCTAAACCGCTAGAACTGAACAAGTCCGGAGTGGGTCGGCCGCCACACGGTGGCGAGACCGGCGAGATCTGGAGGGACGGGAGGGGAGGGAAGGGGGGGCACGTACTCCTGGTAGGCGGAGAGGACGAAGATGGAGGCGAAGAGCACCCTCCCGACGAAGGACAGGAACCCCATCGGGTGATAATTCGTAGCTGCGATTCCTGCATGCCGGCCTCCTTCCTCCTCGAGCCGCTGCTCTCTCTTTCTGGCTCTCCGTCGCGACGGCGGCGACATCCGAGTTGGAGGAGCTGGAAGGGGGGTCGACCGGGTCCTCGGCCGCGTCGGCGCCATCCGAGTTGGAGGAGATGGAAGGGGACCCGGCGGTGAAGTGCACGTCTACTGTCATGAGAACGTATCTTGTACTTCCAACAGGTGGAGAAACGAAGCACGTACAATTTGCGTATGTATACGGCTGAATGTTCCTCGGTCAGGAAGGTACGTACGTGCTGCGTCCCCATCTGGCAACCAGGCGCGTTGCAAGCCAGACCTGCGTAACAATCTAGTGACTGTGCATGGCCGTTAGAGTGAAGACTCGTTCTCATGACTGAATCAACTAAAGACTGGATCAGTCTCAATCCATGCAATGCATGCAACGCATGATCGTCGTGCACCGCCTCGCTAGCGAAAAAGACTTCGCCGAGCTGATTCTGAGCATTACTGTTTCTCAGCCACTCGTTTCGGTTGGAAGCGGGACCCGTCTCCTTTTGCCTTTGGCTAGCTCCCATATGTGCTAGAAAATAAAAACAGTGCGTATTTTTTTTAAATGCACATTTAATTTTTTCTGCATATTTGACTTTGTCGTGGCGAACTCTTCAAAACGAGTCTAATTTTCAATATAGAAATTTTTATGTAGAAAACAATGGACCTATAGAGTGCTTCGTTGTGTGTCGATAAGTTTGGATAGAAGATATACTAGAGTCCTGATAATTTTAAAGTTCTTCTATAGTGAATCTAGACAAAAAAGGAATAGTCTGATTGGACCCACGTAGACGGACCCCACTAAAAACGAGGCTCGGCACCGAATCCGTTGGGCCAAAATTGCGCCCGCTCCCTGGAAGTCTGTTGTGGAGTTGCCACTGTCTCCTCGCTCGCAGGTCTTCGGGGCTGCGTCACGAGGTCGTCCCCTGCCGGATTTCATGGAGCGATGGGTCCGGTTACTACAAGATGGTGGACATGCTGTTGTTGAAGCTGGACGATGCGGTCGTCGACGGCGGATGGAGGCTCTTCGGAGTTCGAGTTTCGATGACTTCCCGGCCACTTGGGGACTTCTTCCATTCCAAGGCGTGAGAGGAGAGTCGATGCATTCTTCGTCGTCGTCTTCATCGGGTTGCAGAAA
Organism: Avena insularis; assembly: GCA_023614405.1. Taxonomy (NCBI): domain Eukaryota; kingdom Viridiplantae; phylum Streptophyta; class Magnoliopsida; order Poales; family Poaceae; genus Avena; species Avena insularis. Next base: position 418,856,534 of record CM042691.1, read on the forward strand.
CCCTGATCTGTATTTTCTATCTTTGCTGTGGGTCTTTGTGTAATTTACCGGCTTCAATATAATTAGTGTTTCCTTCCCAAAAAAGGATCAGCTCACTACACTCCATTAGTGTGAGTGCGTACCTCTCTCCTGTCCCCTTTGTTTCTATATATAAGCTGTACATAGGGCTGAGTTTCAATCTAATGCAACTGCAGTGTGTTGTATACACACGACATATGTTTACCCAAGTTTACATGGTATCAGATTAGGCCATGATCCTGTGGCCCAAAATTCCACGACGGCGTCCGCCGTTTCCAATGCCACGGCCTCCATTGCCGATCCTTTTACAACACCGGCTCTCCCCTCTGCACTCGTCCCTCGGCCCTTCCTCCCGCTTAGGTCGTTCCACCAACTCGCATTGCTCCTCCTAGAATAACTATTTCGTATCAAATGATGTGTGGTGTCCATATCAAGAACATTATCACCAAAACCCTAGAGCTCTCCACGAGGTCCTACTCCTAGTGGCGTAATCAGATGGATCTCATTGTTGAGGAGTACGTCGTCCTCGACCACCCTCTGGAGGATGCCACGACGAGCAACCCGATACCAAGTGGCGAACCATTGATCTCATCTTGGGAAGATGGATCTATGGATCCATCTCGCATGAGCTCATCAGGATGATCATGGATCCCTCTCGGATTCACGCCAGCTCTAGGTCACCCTTCGCCGCTGTCTTACTCAATAACAAGCGGGCGCGTGCCATCGACCTCACTTATTATCCTCTCCATTGCGCAATACTATGCCTGCATCAAGACGATCTCCGACGCACTTCACGGCATCGACCAGCCAGCCTCCGATGACACGGTCGTCACAGTCCACACCCACGGTCTCAACAAGCGCCACCACGTCACCGCCAAGATCCTGAACTCCAGCATCGTGCGGATCTCCTTCAATGACGCCCGCAACATGTTGCTGCTCGACGAGATGAGGTGTGCTGAGAGGCTCGCGTCGCAGACCACACTCATCTCTCTCAGGCGCAGCGGTGGCAGCGGCCCTGGTGTTAGCGATGGTGGAGAACCATCACCTCCCGGCTACCCTCGGACTCCACCCACCCACGGCGACATCAGCATGCACGGTGACAACTATGACACCCCCTCTCCATTGCCAAATCAGGGGAAAAGTAAGCGCAAGTGGGTGACCAACCACATGTTGGACAATGTCCCTCCACCTGGAGGTGTGTTGGCAGCCCAACATCAGCCCGTGAAAGTCCAACATGTTTCAACCGTTAATCGATGTTTGTATCCAATGGCTGAGGTGCTCCTTGGGAGAGGTGTAGAAAAGAAAACCCTAGCCACCCTTGGTGGTTGTGTGAGTAACTCAATCAGAGTGTGAGATGAGCAAGCAAGCCAATGTGGCTGCTGCTGAGAGAGGGTGAGAGAACACACAATAACACCACAACCTAGTGAGAAGAAAGGAAGAAGAAGGAGAAGTGATTTCAGTCCAGTTTTTTGAAATCTGATCGGTTTATCTTTAAGCTGGTGTTTGGAGGCTCAAAGGTGCTGATTGGCTCCAAAATTGGTGAGCTTATTCCTTGCTTTGAGTACTTCGATCTGGTTAGCTGGTTTAAGATTTGGGTCAGTGTAGCATCAGATTTGGAAGCGGTTTTGTCAGTTTGGACTGCTGCAGTTTCAGCACAGAGCAGTTTTGGTAGACGAACAGATTGGACAGGCAAACCGTATTCGATTGAGCTGGAATTTGGCGTGTATGTTGGAAACTAGTATGTCTACTTGTCTACCAAGTTTGGTGCTGATTGGATCTGCGGTTTAAGAGCAGTTTGCTGATTACCGAAGCGAACAAAAGCTGAGATACTCTGCTTTGCTGTAATCTTTCTCTCAAGTGGTGGTTGTTGTTGTTGTTGCTGGTTGGCAACGTGCTGAGTGTGTTGTACATATCTAGATTTTCTAGTTAAGACTTTGTACCCAGGTTGCTCATAGTGAAGCTCGCGTGGACCGATTGGTCCACACCCGTGGTTTTCCTTCTCACCTTGAGGAGGTTTTTTCATGTAGATCCTTGTCTCACTGTGCATGTTCTCATTGTTTTATTTCTGCTGCATATCTGTTGATTGAAACTATCCTCAGGTTCACCGCAGGAAGGCGGGGGTTGTGTGTATCCTCTTCCCCCAACAAAGTGGTATCAGAGCTGAGGTTCAGTTTTGTATTCAATTTTAGAGCAACGTTTATTTTGGGCTGATTGCATTTGCTTGTGGCAAAGTATGGAAGTGAATACCAATAGAATAATTTCTGTGAATGGTACAAATTATCAAACTTGGAAGATTAAGATGAAGGACTTGTTATATGTGAAGGATTACTAGATGCCGGTGTTCTCCACTGAGATACCAGCGATATGAAAGAAGATCAGTGGGAGGTGCTTCATCTTCAAACTTGTGGATTCATCCGACAATGGGTGGATGATAATGTTTTGAACCATATCATTGAGGAGACACATGCACATACCTTATGGAAGAAATTGGAGAGCTGTATGTCCGCAAAGAAGGTACCAACAAGATGCTCTTGATCAAGAAATTGATGCGTTTGAGGTACGAGGAGGGAACTCCAATTGTAGATCATGTAAATGAGTTTGAGGGCATTATAAATCAGCTATCTTCAATGCGAATTACATTTGAAGAGAAGTGCGAGCCTTGCTGCTACTTGGCTCATTACCGGGCACTTTGGAGACCTTTAAGGTCACCGTGTGCAATTCAATGCCTAATGGAGTTGTCACTCAGAACCTTGTGAAGACCAATGTACTAAATGAAGAGTCCAGAAAAATTGTTGATAATGACGGTTCTTCCTCACATTCAGAAATGTTAGTGACCGAGTCACATGGGAGAAGCAAGAGTAAAGGTCCGAGTAAGGGAGGAGGAAGAAGTAGAAGCAAATCAAGAGGCAAAGATAAGTATGCTGGTATTATGTGCCATCACTGCCATGAGAAGGGCCACATCAAGTGGCATTGTGAACAATGGAAGAAAGACAAAAAGAAAAAGAAGAAAGTTTAGAAGCAAACCAACAATGATAGTGATAGTGAGGGAGGCCAGATTGTTGCGGTAGAGGAGATCATGTTTCTTATGCATGAAGAACATGATGGCAGCAATGTTTCCACCATTGAAGAGAGGATCACTGTAGTTTCTAATGATACCACTAGCCTTGCAGATGGTGCTGAGATGACTTGGATTCCAGACAGAGGTGCTACCATACATGCTACATCTCATAGAGAGCTCTTCACCAACTACACAACATGATTTTGGTGTTGTGAAGATGGGGAACAATGATAGAACAAAAATCATTGGAAGAGGAGATGTGCACTTGGAGACTGAAAATAGTACGACAATAGTCCTCAAGTCGGTGAGGCATGTTAGCGCCCTTCGGCTCAACATTATCTCGGTTGGATTGCTTGATAGAGATGGGTACTTGAGCATATTTGGAAATAAACAATACAAGCTCACCAAAGGAAAATCGATTATTGCAAAAGGTAACATGGTTTCAATTTTGTATCATGTTCATGCTAAGCTTTTTGCTGCTTGTGTCAATGCATTGTAGAAAGAGGATGTGTGTGCTTTATGGCACAATAGACTTGGGCATATGAGTGAGAAGGGAATGGCGGTGCTAGTGAAGAAAAAATTGTTGAATGGTGTGAAGGATGTTCACATCAGGAAATGTCCAAATTGTCTAGCAGGGAAGCAACACATAATTGCATTCAAGAGTCAGCCTCCACACAAGAAGTCTGAGGTGCTGGACTTGATACATTCTGATGTTTGTAAAATGTCGGTGAGGTCATTGGGTGGAGCAAAGTACTTTGTCACATTTATTGATGACTTTTCCAGGAAGGTTTGGGTCCATGTTTTGAAGAACAAACATCAAGTACTAAGTGTATTCAAGCAATTCCAAGTCTCAGTTGAGAGAGAAACTGAGAAGAAGATTAAGTGCATTCGTTGTTTTGTGAAATATGTAAGATATGTAAATTATAAATGTAGTTTTGCAAAACTCGTTGCAGTTTGCAAAGTATTTGATACTTGTCCCGTTTTGTGAAAACAGGAGGATCTGCTTGAGAATTGCTGGTTTTGAGGCAATGTGACTTAATGACGGCAAGCAAAATAGTTGATGGCCGACATCACCTCTTCCCTCAAAGTTTGTCATTTGGATTAGTGGACTTGAATACAATTTTGTAATCCTTGTTTGGGTGTCTTGCTTTTGGCGAGACGATTATTCATATGAATAAGTTACAAGCCAGTTTGTACTATTCTTATGAACAATACCGTTATGGTCACATTACGATTACAAACAAGTTATTCTCATCACTATGTTAATGATAATAGTTTAAACATTTATAAAGGATTAGAATGCTAAAAGATATCCAAAGTTTAATAATGAAATGACACTAGATGAAATGATAATAGTTTAAACATTGAATAATGAAAGTCATTTTGGTTATTGCAGGTTCTTTATGAAAGATCGGGGTCCTAGATGCTTAATCTAGAGACTTTGCAAAACCATGCCTCTTGGGCAGAATGACTAAAACTCTGCATTCTGGTAAAACGGTGATATGCGAAGAAATGTTGAATCTTATACATAGTGATGTATCGTATTTTCAACAAGTAGTGGAAATCATTAGGTAATTATGGACTTAAGTGAATAAGCATATTTACTTAATGAAATATGAGTTTGAAACGATTTGAACTGTTCAAATGAGTTCTCAACAAAGAGGATATTGAATTAACAAGTCTCTTCGATTTGATTGACATGACTAAAGTATTCAAGTTAAGTTTAGCATAAAAGGAACTTGTGAAAGATGTTTCACAAATTATGATAATTGGAAGAATTCAAACTATGTTGAAATGTCTAAACATCATAATCATTATGTATTAGATACATATGGTATGATACTATCTTTTATAGGGGTTATAGTTGTCATTTAGAGTTAAAGATCAAAATAAGCAAACACTCATTTGAAATACAAAGGAACATCCAAAAGATTTGTGGAAACAACACCATAAGTGTTATGGCAAGTTCGAGTTTCTGGAGATTTCGATAAGTCCAAATCGTGGCGAATAAACAAGTCTTTGTAGAGCATTCTTAGGAAACTATGAATGCATCATCCACAAGGGGAAAACCTACTGTTGTCCTAAGTTGATGTGTCTTGATGAAGATACAGGTGGAAGAAAGTAAAAGATCAAAACAGGGTATTTTACCTTACCTCCGAATTATTGAGTGGCGCAGTGGAATTTGTTTCGTGAATCCAAACTCTACAAATAAAGGAGAAACTAATGATAATGATCATAATGTTTCAGCGAATACTTTTACTAAAGTAAGTAGGATTCAACTATATATTCTACAAGTTTGTGGAATTATATTATTGATTCACTTGTCATGTTTTGAACAAGACATACCTACGAATTACAGAGAAGCATGATGGACCTAAGTACGAGAAATGAATGGTCATTGAAATCTCGTTTATCGAATTCTCGATTTGATTATGATCAAAGAATTTTGGAATGTCCAAGATTATCGAGAGGACCTAGATTTGAGTGGGAGCAAATCAGCTTGGCTAATTCATAATATGTAGCTGACATATTTTGAGTGGGAGCTTAGTGAAATCCCTGGATCTCAAACATGAATGTCATATTTGAGTGGGAGCGTGAAATCATTCTGGATATGTGAACGACATATGTGAATGATATGATTGGTGTTAATAATATTTAAGTTAGATAAATAAGGATGAAGTTGAAGTTATTAAACAATAAGATCTATCGAGATAGATTGGTGAGTTTAATAAACACTAAATGTCGAATGCTTCCTAGACTTGATTCTGAAAGATGTTGAGAATGTCCTAAGACAAGATTCTGAAGAAGTTCAGAATGGAACAAGGTGAGAAAGTAGTTCTTACTATATGAATCATTGAGTTGGTATAGCAACTATGGTTGAAAGAAAGAGACGCGTTGAATCTCCTATGCCTCAATCATAGGTTCTTCCATATAACCATATTGTATACTCGACGTAATATGACCCGAGGTTCTGGTTGGTAGGACAAAGTCTTAACTGTAAGAGCATGTCTTTAAGTGATTCCCGAGTTGATCACTAAACCAGAATTAAGTTTGTACATAAATGGCAAGAAGCAATGTAAGTGGCATAGATGCATTTCATGCACTAGGATCTACATAGATATAGAAGTATAAAGGCTACATCTGATGTGATGTATAATGTTATGGCGGGGCTAGTTCGCTTTTAATGTAGAATGATGTGTCCCAGGGCCCAGTGCCCATGAGAAATCCCTCGAGGTTGATCTAAAGTCACTGTAAGCTCCTGGAATCTGGCCTCGTTCTGCTGCCATGACTATAGTATATACACAAAGGATAGCAAAGTGTGTTTCGAAGTTTAGATGACAACGGTGAAAACGACCGTCATCATAAACACTAGAAACAAAAGTCTCACTTTGTTGCCAAACAAATGCTTCGACCCATTATAAGATAATGGAGTGAATGTCAAAATTAGGAAGACATTACCGATTTGCAAAAGAAATAATGATCTGGTAAAACAGAACATGGACATGACGTTTCCCATGAGCATGCATGATCTGTAAACGCATATGGTATATGGTTTATATGAGTAAAATGCAAGCTGGATTATTTGTACTCTAGTGCAAGTGGGAGACCGAAGGAGATATGCCCTAGAGGCAAATAATAAATAGGTTTTTATTTTCATATCTTAGTTAGTTTATAATAGTTTCATATTGTGCTATAACTATGCCAAGTAGAAACATTGGTACAAGTGTGGTATGAAACAACAAATTCCCTAGTAGCCTCTATTCATACGAGTTCATTGGTCACGAAGATGATCTAGGTTTCAAGATCATGGGCATTTATGCTGACTGATAACGGGATCATATCATTGGAGAATGATGTGATTGGACATTCCTCGAAGGATTGCAACACGATCAAGTCATATAGTTCATTGTTGCAACAGCTATACCTAGACTCCTTCTCCTTAGACCGTGAGCTCATATTACTCACTGTTTCCTGAGGCTGCTTAGACTGCATCAAGCGCCACTTGGTAATATAGTGGTTATAAAGGTGTACGTTGGGTATTCCGAAGGAACAGTAGATGACATGTGACTGCAATACCGGGATTTGTTCACCCACATGACGGGTAAAGATACATACGGCCGGCTTGGTGAGATTACATCCATAAATGGTGCAACATGTAACTAGGTCACGGGGATGTAATATCACGGTAACAAGAAAACATAACTTGTTGTGACCGATATTGAACAAGGTATGGGATACCAATGATTAGATCTCAGACAAGTTGTATCGATAAACAAAAGGAAGAAGATGCTACATTTAGCGGTTCAAACGACATTGTCATCAGGAATGCATAGGGGTCACATGGATATCCCTGGTCCCTCCGTTGATCATTGATACAGATCATGTCTAGAGCATTCCCGAGCCGTGAGAGGATACACTTAAGGGTACAATGAGAGCGATCATTTGTAAGTGAAATCACAGTAGAGGAAGAGAAAGCCGGAAATGTTCTGCAGAGAGATCCGAAGTTGTTCGGAGAAAGAATAAAGGAAAAGACCCGAAAAAGTGTTTTTGGATAAATGGGAATTTGAATATATATTTATTATATGTTAATTATGAATTAATATATACTAAATAATATTTAGATTAAAGATTTATAAAAGCATCTTTTATATTAGGCCAAATCCCGGAGGGAAAAGGCCTAGAAATAAAACTACAGAAAAAAAATGGAAAAGACAAACAGCCCGTGGGCATGCCCTTCTGATGTGGCGGCGCACCTGGCCCAGGCCACCAACTGGTCATACCGTCTTGGGTCACCATGAAACTGGCCACCAGGCGCCACCGCCACCTTGGCTGCCATGAGCGCCGAGCGTCTTTGAGCCATGGGGTGGTGCCACCACCGGGCTCACCTCTGGCTTCATGGTCGCCACGCCGGGCTGGCCCACCCGGGCGTTAGCCTCCTGGCTGCCGCACGCATGGGAGGCAGGGCGCTGGATGGGCCGCCCAAGGCCCACCCAGCCGGCGGCTGTGCTGCTGGCTGCTGCTGCCCTCCTTTTCATTTTGGGCTGAAATCAGCCCATGCAGCTGTTCCGAATTTCTGCTGATATTTTCCTTTACCAATTAGTCCCTGATGGCTCAGTGTTGATGTAGAGCTTGTTGGGAAGCCCAAGAGGAAGGTATGATGAGCACAGCATCAAGTTTCCCTTAGTTATGAAACCAAGGTTTAATCGAACCAGTAGGAGCAAGGGAACACCCCAAAGGTGTTGCTAGCTGAGCCTTGGCAAGGCGCACTACCGGTGCTAGTAGCAACGGGGAGACCTGCACAACACAACCATAGAACTCTGTCCCCAACTTGTGATGAGGTTGTCAATCTCACCGTGTTTTGCTGAAAACAAAGGATTAAATGTATCGAATGGAAGGAAGTAATAGTTTGCAGAAAGTAAACACAAAGCAGTAAACAGTTTATAGATTGTATGTAAAAGAAAAAGGACCGGGATCCATAGTTCACTAGAGGTGGCTCTCCTTAAGATAGATAACATGCTGGGTGAACTGTCGTGGTGGTGTCACGACAGATGCCATGGATAGGCTAAAGGTGGGGACTAATACACGCTAGGGGAATCCAGGGAGGGATAGTGGAGTGATTGTCCACACAGAAGATTGTATTGCTTTCCTCTCAAGATTACAAGTGCTCCTAGAGCTGTATTGGCGAGAGGTGGAAGAAGGAGCTCTCTTACTCTCACGCACAGTTCACCCCTAGAACCTTAGCCAAATCGGTATAGAAGAAAACCCAACGCCCTCTACTGAAACCCTAGCCCCCCTTATATAGAGGCGGCCTGGTCTCTGCCTAGGGCATACGTGGAGGCATATTCCTAAGAATATGCCTCCTCTCAAAGTGGTAACCCGGCCGGGGTGCTTTTCCCCCGCATCACACATGCTTTAGCTACGTGAGCCTCTACGGCGCCCGCGTCAGCCGACACGGGCGTCGTCACCCTTGTCGGCCATGACCCGGTGGTCCTGCCCTTGCTTGCTTCGCTCATGCAGTGCGTATCGGGCCTTCTTTTTGACCAGAGAGATTCCTTCCTTCTCCCAGAAGCTAAACGGGACCCGGATCATGGTAGATCCGGCTATACCTGTTCCTGCATACAAGTTAGACAAGCACTTCCGACTTACTCCTTAAGTCGGCTGATATAATGTTAGGCGACCCCCCTGGTCCGGGTTAATCCGTGATCCAAATGCTGGAGGTGACCCGGCCAGCATCCGCTTTGGCCTTGCCGAACCTCGGCTAACTCGGCCTTTATACCCCGGAGTGACCCTACCCGGGGTTATCCCCCCAACATTAGTCCCCGAAGCTGGTGCGGTCTTAGCCGCCTTGGCCGCTAAGGCCACATCAGGTTCATTTATGTTCGAGCCTTGGACGTTATTTCCGATTTAGCTCTTTATCTCGGATTATGTGGATTTACGTTCCCTTCGCACGTTCCAAGTTTTCACTTGTTGGCCGGGTTACCACTTTGACTCGGATCTCATGGATTTACGTTCCATCTTCACATTCTAAGTTTTTACCTGCTATCCAGGCTACCATGGCTCTATCCGGGCCTTGTTTCCTTCTTTCATACGCCAACCCATGTGGAGGCTAATCATTACGTTGTCTTATTTTAAGGGCCTGCACAGTAACCGCTGCAGTAATTGTCAGTTATCACTGTGCGAGGGTCACGTCACGCCTGCCTCCTCGTTTACCGCATCAGTGCGTCACGTCATGGGATCGCCTCTGCCCTGTGGCCCTCCGTGTGGCTCCTCACTGATTGGCTGAGGCAGTTGATACACGGCCACACCATGTGGCTCATTTGCAGGGCGCGATCCCACTCACCCTCTTAGGGGGTGGTTAAATAGCGGAGGGGCGCACCCCTTAGGATTTTTTCCTCTTCTGCGCCCCTCTGCCCGTTGCTCTTCTTCTTCATCTTCCTCGTGACCGCGCTGCCGCCAGTGCTCCTAGCAGCAGCGCCGCCGCCGCACTTTTCCCCGTGCCTCTGCGTCGCAACCACCGCTGCGCAACTCCCTCGCCACGGGTCCTCACCAATCCAGGCCTCTGATCCCCACCGCCGCTAGCGCCAGCAAGGGTAGCGAGTACGAGATGACGGAGGAGGAGCTCGTCGTCGCCGAGCAAGAAATGGAGGAGGATGCCACTGCGGCGGACCGTGGCGCGTGGGCCGGGTCATGGGTCTGTCAAGATGACCTTGACTGGCTCTACCGGACCAGACGCATCCCTGCCGGCGTCGTCGCTCGTCTCTCCTCCGCCGAACTGGCCCCCTCACCCAATCCGGGTGAGTTCGTCGTGTTCTTGTCCCACTTCCAACGGGGGTTCGGCTTGCCGGTGAGCGACTTCTTCCGGGATCGGCTTAGCACCTACCACTTGCAGCCGCACCACCTTCCAGCCAACGCTATCACTTCTCTCTCTACTTTTGCTTCTACGATCGAGGGCTACACCGGACTGTGGCCCACGAAGGAGCTGTGGATCCGGTTTTTCGGCCTTCGTCGTAACGTCATCCCCAACATCCAAGTTGAGTCGGAGGATAAGCAGCTCACCCAATTCGGAGCCGCGTCCATCTCACCCCGGAGGACTTCCGTTTTCCCCCAGGTCACCGGGCTTGACTCCTGCAAAGGATGGGCCCGGACCTTCTTCTATGTCCGGAATGTGGGCACCGAAGATTTGATTCGGTTGCTCCCCTATACTTCGGGTCCACCTAACCCGGAATTTTGGGAGGAGATCTCCAAGAAGCCCACGGCTCTGGCCAACCAGGTTAACAAGAGGTTCGCGGAACTGAAGAAACTCAGATTGCGCAACAAGGATGCTATGATCATGTTCGTGCACAACCGAATCTCTCCCCTCCAGAAGCGCACCCACAAGGTGTGCCACATGAGTTTCGGCCGCGACCCCAACCGAACCTCCTCCTTCGAGCTGAGCAACACGTAGAGTTTTCGTCGGGTTAAGGCTCTCTTCACCACCCACAAGGATTTCTCCGCTGAATGGACATGGGGAATTGAGCACTTTTGTCGTGATGCCCTCCCTCCAGTAAGCTTCAAGGGCAAACTTACTTCGGATTAAATATATGTCGGTTTTTGTTGTATTTTTGACTCTGTTCTTCATTCCATTTCTCAGCTATTCCTTCAGCAAACCCTTGAGGATGGCACGGATCCGACCCTTAAGTGGGCGCCGGACCGAGAAACCCCGGATGAGGAGGAGCCGGACCAGGAGATGTTTCTCCCTATGACCGATGCTACAAAACGACCCAGCGGTAAATTCTCTTCTCTTAGAGACTGGCCCGATGATGAGGATGACTCGGATGTTGACGTGATTGAACCTGTTGAGGCTGTCCCTCTTTCTTTTGCCTTTCCGGCATCAGCTAACTCTGGTGGGCATATCCGTGAGGATCCTCCACTTGCTACGGACGAACCGATTCTGGTGGCACCGAAGAAGAAACACGGAGCCGCACCGAGTTCCTCCTCCGGACCTTCTCATCCCACAAAAAGGCGAAAGAAGGCCGGAGACAAAGCTGCTGCCTCCAAGCCGGCAGGCAAAGCCCCGGCACGAAGGGCTCGGAAACCCAAGGAGGCCCAAATCTCGGATGCGTAAGTCATTTTTCTCTCCGTAACCCACTTTTCCTTGCATTGTGTAATTCCTCTTCTGACATTATTCTCTTCTGCAGGGCTCCGGTGGAGGTCCCTCAGAGTGGATCTAGCATCTCTTCACTGCTCTGATCTAGCCCTTCTCCCCTTCGTGACGACGAGTCACGTCCGCTGAGCCCTATTCCAGAGGGTTCCGCGACTGCTCCGGACTCCACACTACCTCGTAAAGAGGAGTGCAACCTTGGAGCGGGAGGGATCGGTCCAGCCGAGGCGACGGCGTCCACAACTTCGGCATCGCCGCAACCAGCAGCCACCGAGTCTACCTCAACACCAGCACCGCCCCCAGCACCGGCAACAGTTCCAGTACCAGCGACCGAATCAGCACCAGCACCCGTTCTGGCACCAAGAACATCAACAACCGCACCAAGTTCTTTCGCCTCGTCCGAGTCATCTCAACCTCGGCGAGGAACTACCCCAGTAGCTCCTAAGGGGAAATCCGCTGCAGTTACTTCTTCCCAACAAGCCAAGGGCAAAAAGGCTCCGGATGCTACCAAGTCAGCATTCGTCGAGGCTGGGCAGCGAACCCTAGCTTCAATGCTTCCCAAGAAAGCTCTAGCAGCGAAGGATGCCTCTGCCGAGCCAACTGACGCGCAGCAAATGGTCCTGCATACTAGCCCGGCCCTTGCTTTGGTTGAGAGGAAAGAAGCGCATGTGAAGGGCTTGGTGGCACCCCATATGCTCACTGGTGAGCGGTATCCTTCGAGCCTGATTGAGTTCGTCATGAACTGGAACAAGGCGGAGTGTCCACAACGACGATCTCCTGGAAAAGTTCGGCCCCGCAGAATTTTCCGCCCAACCTCGCGGGGCGAATGATGGAGGTATGTCGTTTCTCCTTTACATGCTGTAGATAATAACCATTAGTCCCCGAGCCTCCGGTGGAGTAACTTGTTACTCGGCCATATGCTCATTAGAAAACTAACGTAGCTCCATGTGAACTTCGAATATGCACACACCTAGAGCCGGGTTAAGTTCCACTTGGCCCGGAGCTTGTACACTTCGAATATGCACACACCTAGAGCTGGGTTAAGTTCCACTTGGACCGAAGCTTGTACACTTCGAATATGCACACACCTAGAGCCGGGTTAAGTTCCACTTGGCCCGGATCTTGTACACTTCGAATATGCACACACCTAGAGCCGGGTTAAGTTCCACTTGGCCCGGATCTTATACACTTCGAATATGCACACACCTAGAGCCGGGTTAAGTTCCACTTGACTCGGATCTTGTACACTTAGAATATGCATACACCTAGAGCCGGGTTAAGTTCCACTTGGCCCGGATCTTGTACACTTCAAATATGCACAAACTAGAGCCGGGTTAAGTTCCACTTGGCCCGGATCTTGTACACTTTGAATATGCACACACCTAGAGCCGGGTTAAGTTCTACTTGGCCCGGATCTTGTACACTTCGAATATGCACACACCTAGAGCCGGGTTAAGTTCCACTTGGCCCGGATCTTGTACACTTTGAATATGCACACACCTAGAGCCGGGTTAAGTTCTACTTGGCCCGGATCTTGTACACTTTGAATATGCACACACCTAGAGCCGGGTTAAGCTCCACTTGGCCCGGATCTTGTACACCAAGCTAATTTATGCTTTTGTACATTTTTCAGGTGACCACCAATCGCCGGAGTGCTGAATTCCAACGCCTGCTGGATACCCACAAGATGCTACACGCAAAGCATGTTGCACTTATTGTGGAACATGAAAAAAGGGGTAAGTTTCTCCCTTGGCGCTTTTCCATTTCTCTTCATCTTCTTCTGCCGAACTAATCTCCTCATTCGGTTTCTGCAGCTGGGGTGGAGGCTGAGAACAAGATCATGTGGAAGAACATGGAGCAAATCAAGGGTATGTCCTTTTTGTCTGACCTTGTAGTGTTTTCCATTTCCTTTTCTCCTTGGCTCGGTAAACATTCATTCCTCGGCTCTGCCGGGTCAACATACTATTTCAGCATCGCTTGAGGATAGTGTGCCCGTGCCTGATATGATGCTGCATTTTCTCGAACAAGCAGGGAAGCATCAAGCCGAGCTGAAGAAAAAAGATGATGAGCTCGCTCTCCTCCGGACCAAGGACAATGAGATTGCCAGGCTCAAGGCTAAGATGGAAAAGATGAAGGCCCAGCACCAAACCGAGCTCCAAAAGGTTGGCCAGAACTTCCGTAAGAGCGCGCGCCTTACTCTCCGTGATCTCCAAGGACCGGGACCTACTCAAAGAATCCGACATCCAGCTTGGATCGGCAAGCTGAGCTTGAGCAACCGCAAGAGACGATGATCGCATCAAGGAGTTGACCGGATTCACACCACATTTCACGTAAGTTCCTTTCCCTTATCCGACATAATTCTCCGGGTTACTTCATATGTCTTTTCTTCACTTCTTCCTTTGCCTTATTTCCGTGCCACTTTCGGAGGGTACTCTATTGCGGCGCTGTTGCCAATTTCCGCCGAGAGAGGGGTACTCCCGTCGCTCTTGACGGTGAGAGCATTCCCTTAGACATGGAGGACCTATTGGTCAGCCTATCATCTCGCATGGAAATCATCAAGAACTACGGCAAGGATCTCCTCGACGTTTCAGTCCGAGTTTTCAACACGTTCTGGCCCGGTGAGAGTGCTCCGAAGAGAATCACACTTCTTGCTGATACTATCTGGAGGGAGTCCGCTGGGCGTGCCGCAGCTGATACTATCCTTCACCACATACTCACATGGTATGAGAAGATCGACCTCAGCCTCCTTACACGCCAGCGCACCGGATCCAGATGGACTAATGACCCGGAGTGGGTAGCTCGGCGCCAGGCTTGCGCCTACAGCCTCATCAAATATTCTCCTATCCATGAATGGGTTGAAGGACCGAGCTTCCTGGAATCCACTGGGGACAAGAACGCTGAGAACGCTGAAGACGGGTCGGATGAGGACGAAGAAGTCGATGCCTCAGACCTCAGATATTGAAGACAGCGAAGACGACGCCGAACTTCCTCCTCCTGCTGCTCCTTAGGTCAAACAACTTGAAAATTTATCAGATCCCCGGTATGCCGGGTGCAACTGTATGCTGTGTATATGTGATATTTTGCTACTAAGTTCTTATGCCGAGTTAACTTGGGCGTAGTCCCCGAGTTTCTTTTTCTTGTTCGTCCAATCTTTTGGCTCGGATCGTGTCTACCTTGATTCGGTTTTATGACTTACGAATCCGAGCTTCTAAAATCGTCTTAACAATACTAAGAAACTTTCAGACTTACCTCAAAACATAAAGCTGCATAATAACTTGAAAATAAATACAGGGTTAGTCCGAAAAACAAACGTTAGCTCGAATAAATTCGTTTCCTTAGTCGCTTTTCATGTGCTACGCAATTCCAAACTTGTTCTCTTGCTTGCCATGAGGCCAATTCTTGTTGGACAGCAGCAAGTCGAAGAGTTGGGTTTTTGGTGCTCACACATTACTAATCCGGGTTTAAGTAGAACAACTTATTCCAGCTAACGCACAAGAGACAACAACAATAATTATTAAGGCAGTCCCCGAGTTACTGCTCGAGGCGCTACTATTTCATTGATAAGCTCATTGCCGACATACATACCGACATATGAGACGACCTGGATACATACACTTCTTAGCTAAGTGTAGAAAGGACGAAGTAGTGCTACATTCCACGGTCGTTTAGATTCCTCTCCGGACCTGTCCGCCTTGTTCTTTATCTGTGGCTTTGCATCTATAAGATAGTAAGAATCATTGTGCAATGCTTTGCTCACAATGAATGGCCCTTCCCATGGGGGGGATAATTTATGCATGCCAGTAGTACGTTGTACCAACCGGAGCACCAGATCGCCTTCCCGAAAGACTCGGGGGCACACTTTCTGGCTATGGTAGCGTCGGAGATTTTGCTGATATATGGCGGATCTGGACAGTGTCAGTTCTCTCGCTTCTTCCAGCAGATCAACATCATTTTGCCGGGCTTCTTGCACTTTGGCTTTTGTGTATTGGGTGACCCTAGGCGAATCATGCTCTATGTCGGCTGGTAATACAGCTTCTGCCCCGTATACCAGAAAAAACGGCGTATAGCCTGTTGATTGATTCGTAGTTGTTCTTAAACTCTACAGTACCGCTGATAGTTCTTCTATGCAGCACCCCGCTGATCTTTGGAGCGGCTCAATGAGCCGAGGTTTTATCCCGGATAATACTAATCCGTTGGATCTTTCCACTTGTCCGTTTGATGCGGGGTGAGCTACCGAGGCTACGTCGAGTCGGATCTTCTTGTCCCGGCAGAAGCGCGCAAATGCTCCTTCCGCAAAATTTGTGCCATTGTCAGTTATGATACTGTGAGGATAACCGTATCTCAAGATAATGTCTTTGAGAAATGTTACGGCCGTAGCTCCATCACATTTTCTTATAGGCTTCACTTCAATCCATTTTGTAAACTTATCCACCATGACCAAAATGTGTGTCATGTTTCCCCTTGCTGGTTTGAATGGGCCAACCATATCCAAGCACCATACGGCAAATGGCCACGTAATTGGTATGGTCTTGAGTTCCGACATTGGCATATGTGTCTTAGTAGTATATCTCTGACAACCATTGCATTTTCTCACCAGATCTTCTGCTTGTTCTAAGGCACTTGGCCAGTAGAACCCATGCCGGAATGCTTTTGCCACCAAGGCTCTGGATGAAGCATGATGCCCGCATTCTCCTTGGTGTATATCTTGGAGGATGTCAAGCCCTTCTTCCGGGTCAACGCATCGCTGGAGGACATTGGTTACACTCCGTTTGTACAGCTCGGAATTGATAATTGTGTATGCTTTTGCTCTCCTCTGAGTTTTCCTGGCTAACACCTCCTCAGTGGGTAACGTTCCATCTTTCAGGAATTGGAATATAGGCAGTTCCCAAGCTGGTATTGCTCGTGCAGGGAACACGTCCTCATCAATTTCCATCTGATCTACCGGCATAACTTCAGCCGAATCAGGCTGAGATCCCAGGTCGGCGAGGTAGTCCCGGGTTTCTTGAGGCGATCCTGGGTTTGCTGATGTAGTCCCCGGGTCTCGCGTACTACCTCCCGTGTCAATGTCCATGGGCTCAGCTCCGGATTCTGTATCTTCCGGGACATAGATCGAGTCGGTTCCTGGGGACGGCCTGATAGATGGTTTTCTAAGGTGTTCCAATGCTACACCCGGTGGAATTGCCTGTCGGGTTGATCCGAGCTTCGATAGCATGTCGGCAGCCTCATTTTCCACTCGGGGTACATGGTGAAATTCACACCCCTCAAAGTAACCAGATATCTTTTGCACATGAAACCTGTATAGTGCCATGTTTGGATCCAGGGCGTCCCACACTCCGGACACTTGCTGCACCACCAAATCCGAGTCGCCAAAGCATATTATCCGACGTATGCCAATCTCTTTTGCCACTTTGAGCCCATGCACAAGAGCCTCGTACTCAGCGACATTGTTTGATGCCGCGAAATGGATCTATAATACGTATTTTAGGTGGTCCTTCTTTGGCGAGGTAAGCACAACCCCGGCGCCTAATCCGGTTTTGGTTTTCGACCCGTCAAAGTGCATCCTCCAGTAGTTTGGATCTGGTGGCGGTGGTTTGTATTGTACCTCGGCCCAATCTACAAAAAAGTTCGCCACAGCCTGTGACTTGATTGCTTCTCTTCTGTCGTATTGGGGCACATAAGGAGCTAGCTCAATTGCCCATTTTGCAATCCTGCCACTTGCATCCTTTTTACCCATTATCTCGGATATGGGAGCTTCACATATCACTTTGATGGGGTGCTCCTCAAAGTAATGCTTTAACTTCTTTGCCGCCATATAGACACCATATGCCACCTTTTGAAAGTGCGGGTAGTTTTGTTTTGAGGCAGATAATACCTCGCTCAAGTAATACACTGGCCTCTGCACCGACTTACCCTCTTCATTGCGCTCTACTACAATCACTGCACTTACAACTCGGTTCGTTGCGGCTATGTAGAGAAACATTGGCTCCTTTGATAGTGGAGAGGCTAACATTGGTGCAGTGGCCAACATCTTTTTTAAGTGGGCAAAGGCTTCATCGGCCTGTGGTGTCCAAACGAACTTATCCGACTTTTTCATGAGTTGGTAGAGAGGCAACGCCTTTTCTCCCAACTGACATACAAACCGACTCAACAATGCTATGCACCCAGTGAACTTCTGGACATCGTTAAGACACTTCGGCAGCTCCATTCGTTCAATGGCCCGAATCTTAGTTGGATTAACTTCGATACCTCGGCTGGAGACGAGAAATCCGAGTAATTTTCCAGCCAGGACACCGAAGGTACATTTTTCCGGGTTAAGCTTCATCCGGAACCTTCTCAAGTTCGCGAATGTCTGCCTGATGTCGTCAAGGAGCGTTTTGCTTTCCTTGGTCTTGATAACCACATCATCCACGTATACTTGTACGTTTTGACCTATTTGGTCGTGCAAACATTTTTGCTTACATCTTTGGTACGTTACACCTGCATTATGTAAACCAAACGGCATAGTGCGATAGCAATAAGCCCCGTACGGAGTGATAAACGCGGTCTTTATTTGATCATCCGGATTCAGAGGTATCTGGTGGAAACCAGAATATGCATCAATGAATGACAACAGTTCACATCCCACGGTTGAGTCTATGACCTGATCTATCCTCGGCAGTGGAAATGGATCTTTTGGACACGCCTTATTCAGGTTCGTGTAATCGATACACATACGCCAAACTACTGCCACGTTCGGATCATCCTTCTTCTTTTCTACCAGCACCGGATTAGAGAGCCAATCCGGATACAGTACTTCCATGATAAATCCTACTGCTAGCAACCGAGCTATCTCGTCTCCAATGACTTTTCTCCTATCCTCGGAGAAGCGGCGGAGAGGTTGCTTCACCGGCCTTGCTCCGGATCTTATGTTCAAAGAGTGCTCGGCCAACTCCCTCGGAACACCTTGCAAATCCTGTGTGGACCAAGCAAAAATGTCCCGATTCTCACGGAGGAAGTTGACGAGCTCGCTTTCCTATTTATCAGTTAACTCGGCACCAATTGTTACGGTGCGCTCCGGGAACATGTCATCAACTGGAACCTTCTTGGTATCCTTTGTGGCTTGGAATGAAACGCTACCATGCGGGTTACTCAACATCGGCATATACTGCTGCGCGGACTGAGCTAATGCCGCCACCTCTTGGATTTTTCTTTTCTCTTGCGCAATCACGAGTGACTCGGCTAGGTTAGACCTAGCTGAGGCACACTCAATGGAACGTCGGAAATCTCCAGCAATGGTAATCACTCCATTTGGCCCGGGCAATTTCATCTTCAGATAACTGATGTGGCAGCTTGCCATGAACTTGTTCAATGCTGGTCTTCCGAGTAACGCGTGATACGCACTTTCCAAGTTTACCACCTCAAACTCCAGATTCTCAGTTCGGCAATTATCTCTCGTGCCGAATAGCACATCAACCTGGACTTTGCCTATGGGCTCACAAGAAATGCTTGGTACAATACCATGGAAAGTTGTCCTTGTAGCCTGGAGCATGTTCTCCGAGATACCCAACTTGCGCATTGTATCCGCATACATGATGTTAATGCTACTGCCATTGTCAATCAGTACCTTGGAGAACCTCACATTGATGTTTGACCCAATGAATGTCGGGTCCAGCACTAGCACATACGAACCTGGACTCAACATAAGCTTGGGATGATCTTTGATGTTCCAGGTGATTTCCTGGTCCGACCAAGGCATGTACCTCGTCACTGCTGGCATTACCGCATTGACCTCCATATGTTGGCGCTGCAAGCTCTTTCTATCTGTTTCCTCAGTTGTGAACACACAATAGCTCTGGTGATGTTCTCTGTACTCATTCCTCCCCTTGTTTCTGGGGTACCTCTGATCCTGCTGGTGTTGATTTTCCACCTGATGCACTACATGCCTTCTCTCATTGTTGTCATACCTCGGCGGAGGGGGAGGCAACATTAGCTGTTGCGTGTTCGCTCCGGAGAGCAATTGCTGACGGGGTAACTCCTGCCGAGGTTGATCATTCCGGGGTGCCTGAACATTCCCTGAACCACCTTGTTCTATCTTACACATCCACTCACATTGCCTCGTTGTGTGACCCGCCAGGCTATTCGGATTTGGCGTGTGAAACTTACACGGCTGGTCCAACATCGACTCATAGGTATACCTCAGACGGTCTTTCTTTTCTTGCCATTGTTTCTTTTGCTCCGGCGTCCATGTTTTCTTGCCATCGTTTCTTGGAGTCCATTGCCCTCCAGTTTTCTGGTGCTGGTTGCTCCCTGCTCCGGGTTGATCTTGATTCACAGCTGCAACTTGTTGCAAACTGTAGCTATGATCCGGTCTATCATCTCTTCTTTTTCCTCTGTAGTCATTCCTCCGAGATGACCCGGCTCCATCCCTCTGATAGTATTCCTCATTTGACTCGTTTAACGCGAGCCTAGGTTGAGTCGGATCACCCAAAGCATACGAATCGGCAATCCAGATCATCTCTGCCAACGTAATTGGCATTTTCCTTTGCAACTTCATCCACATTTCCGCTGCCATATCACCACTTGCAAACCACGCTATGGCTCGTGACTCTATGACACCCTCACACGAGTTTCTCACGGTACACCACCGGGTCAAGAATTCACGGTCTGTCTCATTAGGTCTTTGCTTGCACATTGCTAGGGTCTGCGGCCTATTCGGCCTCTGATATGTACTTGAGAAGTTGCTGATAAACATTTCTTCAAAATCTATCCAGCAGTTGATGCTTCCGGGTGGCAAATTGTTCAACCATACTCTGGCCGGACCTTCTAACATCTGGGGTACGTATCGTACAACCCATCTCAAGTTGCCAGTGGCAATTTTCACAGCCATAGCATAGTTTATCAGCCAATCCTCCGGCTTGGTACTGCCATCATACGTCTTCGTGCCCCTGGGCAGCTGGAAGTTAGGTACCGGTGGCTCCTTCATGATCCGGGGTCCAAAGCACGCTGGACCTGGTGGACCTTGACATTCGATCTGTTCCGACCTATACAGGCGATCCAGTTTCAATCTTGCGTCATCCGGCATCAAATCCCTGCTTCCCAATCTTGACCCTATCACATGATAGTCTGGTCTTGGGTACCCCGCGTTCATCATCTCCGAATCACCATCAGTGTACCGGTTTTGCTCCTGTGGCGCAACTCTCTGTTGCATACCTCGGCCGGCGCTTTGCTCTTGCCTTGGTATATTCCGTTGCTGCGGTTGTCCTGCTCCTGCCGAGTTTCGCTGTCCGGCATTGCCATTGACAATGTTCCCTTGACCGGCATTGCCTTGGTCGTGGTTACCTCGGCCAGCTTCACCTCGGCTCACACTTCGTTAATTGTCATTTTTCCGTGCTTCTTTTGCTTTTCCTGCCTGTGTCGGGTCGTACGGGACGATCTGTTTGTTCCGTCTGGCCGAGGTTACTACCTCTTCTCTCCTTGGACCACCATGAGGTGACGATGCGGCTCCAGCGGATTTCTCCGGGTTACCCATCGCCCAATGGACGATTTTGGAAGATCCGGGTTAGCTCTGAGTAGCTCTTCGTTCTGTCTGTTCGCGATCCGAACTAACTCGTTAACCCTATCTTGTTGTCTTTGACGGGCCTCACCCGTCAGACCCTCTAACTCGGATGCACCCGCATCCGCTGCTCTGAGGTTCTTCGCTGGGGTACTATACTTCGGCAACCCCACGGACAAACAGTTTTCCGATTCCTCGGCTCCATTATCACCTTCCCTGTTCATCTCACTTATGAGATTTCTCCCTTTTACCTTTACCATATCAACTTTGTTTGCTTTTGCATACTCACGCAGCATCATGTTCAACGACTGCTGAGTCGCAGCTATTTTCTTTGCGCCTTCTAGTATTTTTTGCCTAGTTTCCTCTAGCTCGGCCTGTGCCTGAGCCGGATCTACCACTGCTGCTACCGGGTTTGCCAAGCTATCCATAGCTTCTCTCAGTACATTCTCAGGCCTCTCTAGTGGGGGTCCTCTACCTTTCCTCGGTGCCTTAGGTGTTACCTCTGGGTCTGGTGCTGAATCCTTGCTTGCGCCTGCACCTGGCGCAGTCATCATCACTTCAGCACGGTCCGGGGAGAGAGTGATACGCGCCCCGTGAACCACGCTAAGGGGTGGTTCCCCTGCCTCGACGATGCGCTGCGGATGAACGCATGATACGTCCACAACAACGTAGACCTTGTGCGCACCCAACATGACAAAGAGGCCGTTGCGCGGAAGTGGGCGCGTGCCGAAGCAGCCAGCGTTGTCGCTGACAAAGTCCAGCGCTCCAAAGTGCTGAACGAGCCCGGAGACGATGCGTTCGCCGGTGCCGATGAGGTTTCCCATCCGGATCTTCACCCCTGCTAGCGCTGCTAGCCCCACGGTGGGCGCCAACTGTCGTGGTGGTGTCACGGCAGATGTCATGGATAGGCTAAAGGTGGGGACTAATACACGCTAGGGGAACCTAGGGAGGGATAGTGGAGTGATTCTCCACACAGAAGATTGTATTGCTTTCCTCTCAAGATTACAAGTGCTCCTAGAGCTGTATTGGCGAGAGGAGGAAGAAGGAGCTCTCTTACTCTCACCCATAGTTCACCCCTAGAACCTTAGCCAAATCGGTATAGAAGAAAACCCAACCCCCTCTACTGAAACCCTAGCCCCCCTTATATAGAGGCGGCCTGGTCTCTGCCTAGGGCATACGTGGAGGCATATTCCTAAGAATATGCCTCCTCTCAAAGTGGTAACCCGACCGGGGTGCTTTTCCCCCGCGTCACACATGCTTTAGCTACGTGAGCCTCTGCGGTGCCCGTGTTAGCCAACACGGGCATCGTCACCCTTGTCGGCCATGACCCGGTGGTCCTGCCCTTGCTTGCTTCGCTCATGCAGTGCGTACCGGGCCTTCTTTTTGACCAGAGAGATTCCTTCCTTCTCCTAGAAGCTAAACGGGACCCGGATCATGGTAGATCCGGCTATACCTGTTCCTGCATACAAGTCAGACAAGCACTTCCGACTTACTCGTTAAGTCGGCTGATATAATGTTAGGCGACCCCCTGGTCCGAGTTACTCCGTGATCCGGCCTGCCTGGAGGTGACCCGGCCAGCATCCTCTTTGGCCTTGCCGAACCTCGGCTAACTCGGCCTTTATACCCCGGAGTGACCCTACCCGGGGTTATCCCCCCAACATGAACAAATTACAGCGGGACAATTGACAAACAACGAGAAAGAAATACATGCATATACTAATCATCTTGACTCCTTTGGATCTTGATTAGGCATTACAACATTATACATAGACCGCCATCCAACTACATCTATGACTAATAATCCACCTTCAGGTTATCATCAACCCCCAAGATTAAGTTGCAAGCAACAGATTATTGCTTACAATTGCGTGTAATGTAAACAATATGATTATTCTATGAACAAAGGATTGTTGTTTTCTCCTAGTAGCAACAACACATCTAGTACCTTAGAGATTTACATCACTTCCCAGTTACGGAGGCATGAACCCACTATCAAGCATAAATACTAACTCTTGGAGTTTCTAGCATCTACTTGGCCAAGATAGCTACTAACAACGGAAAGCATGCAAGATCACAAATAACAAAGACATGATAGAATCAATAATGAATCTGAAATAGCATCTCAATATCCATCG
Organism: Avena insularis; assembly: GCA_023614405.1. Classification (NCBI taxonomy): domain Eukaryota; kingdom Viridiplantae; phylum Streptophyta; class Magnoliopsida; order Poales; family Poaceae; genus Avena; species Avena insularis. The sequence goes on from CM042691.1 coordinate 418,879,918, forward strand.
GATCCCCGCAAACACAACATGCAGAATTACATATAGATGATGTTGATCATGAACGGAGCTCACAAGATCTAGACATGAAAGCACAAAGGAGGAGAACCAACCATCTAGCTACTACATGGATCCGTAGTCCAAGGATGAACTACTCACGGATCACATCGGAGGCTTGCATGGTGATGAAGAAGGCCTCCAGGGTGAATTCCCCTCTCCGGCAAGGTGCTGGGAAGAGCTTCAGATCCCTCCTGGTCTAGGGATGGAGATGACGGCTGCTACAGACTCTTTCGTGGATTTTTGATCGGGTACTTAGGGTTTTCATCCCGAGGGCATCTTATAGGCGGAAGGAGAGGCCGAGGGGGTGCCTGGGCTGGCCACACCACCCCCTAGCACGGCCAGGCCTGGCCCGCGTGGCCAGGTGGTGTGGTGGCCCCCTGGATCCTCTCCGTCTCGTATTCTGGCATCTGATGACTTCTGGAAAAAATATGCACTTTGGCTTTTGTCCCGTCCAATTCCGAGAATATTCATTTTTTGACTTTCTTGGAACCAAAAACAGCAGAAAACAGGCAGCTGGCACTGTGGCTCTTGTTAATAGGTTAGTCCAAGAAATCATATGAAAAGTACTCCAAAGTGTGCACAAAACATAATAAAGTGGATAAAACCAAGCATGGAACATAAAAAATTATAGATACATTTGCAATGTATCAACATCCCCAAGCTTAACTCCTGCTCGTCCTCGAGTAGGTAAGTGATAAAAAGAAAGAATAATTTTTAAGGTGACATGCACCATCAAAGACTTGATCAAAGTATTTGCAAAACATTCAAAGCTGGGATCATAGTACTTCAATCATAACATGAAAGACAAAGTTCTAGCAATAAGACAAAGAAACTATGATGCAACATGAAAAGGCACAAACAAAAGATTCATGCATAACAATGCTTTGCAAGACGTTTTTTTGTTTCACATAAAGAAAATATAGCATAATAGTATTCAGCTTGTCCCTCATAGAGTAGCAAATATAAATGCATAGGACACCTTCAAAGTTCATAAGAGTGACTAGATACAAATAGTTTAAAACAAGCAATATCAAGATATGCATAATCAACTAGTCTTGGGACAATGCACATAGAACTAAGAATGGCCACTATGCTCTCAAAGTAGGTGCATAAAGTGAAGGGAATATGCCCGAGAGGCAATAATAAAGTGGTTATTATCTTATTCCATGTTTATGATAAATGTTTATTTTGCATGCTATAATTGTATTGATCGGAAACATTAATACATGTGTGTTTAATAAACAAAAAGGGTTCCTAGTTATGCCTCTCTTATAGACTAGCTTGTTGATTAACAAGATAATCAAGGTTTCCTGATCATGGACATTGGATGTTGTTAATAACAAGGTCACAACATTAGTTGAATGATGTGATGAACATTCATCCGAAGTATAGCATTACGATCAAGTCATTATGTTTATATTGCTATAAAATCATACGAAGTAATCTTTATCCTTAGACCATGAGATCATGTCAATTGCTAACACCTGAAGAGTATCTTGATAACATCAAACGTCACACCGTAACAGGGTGACTATAAAGATGGGTTCAGTGCTACGAAGGTGTTATGTTGAGGCTCATGGATCAAGAGTGGAATTTGTCAATCCCGATGATGGATAGATATACTCTGGGCCCTCTTGGTGATATCACATTAAGATAGCTTGCAAGCAAGTGATGTGATCACTAGAATGCTATATCACGGGAACGAGAAAAGAGTGCATGTCGGCAACAAGATCAAACTAGGTATGGAGATACCGATGATCGAATCTCGGACATGTAATATATCGCGAGACAAAGGGATTTAGTTACAAGCGTTAAAGGTTCTCACGATCACACAAGTCATTGTTGAATATGCAGGAGTCAGTATGGATCTCCAGGTCCCGTTTCTGATTATTGATCTGAGAGGAGTCTCAATCATGTCTGCATTATTCGCGAACCGTAGGGTGACACACTTAAGGGTTACCGGACACCATTTTGGAGCACATATGTTTCAGACGAAAGAATTGCAAAGCGCAGGAATTGTTTCGATAGAAACCGGAAATTGTTTCAGGTGAAACTGCAGAAAATGCTTCTGCATGTGATATTGAAATATTGCAAGTGGTTATATGTGAATGTTTGTTAATTAAAGTAATTAACAAAATTCTGAATAAATTTAATAAAAGAGTTTTATTAAATGAGAGAGCATTAAACTTGGAGAATTTTAATGCATTTAAAGTAGGGACTTTAAAGGGGAATGTGAAGAGGCATTTTAATGTGGAGGGGTTACCACCACATGAATGGGGGAGGTGAGGAGTCACCCCATGCGCTGCCATGAAGGAGGGCACCCCCCTCCTCCTATAAAAGGCCACCCTCTTCCTCCTTCTTCCTTACACCTCCTTGTGAAGGATCTCTCTCCCCCTCTAGAATTATTTCCCCATGGTCTCGGATTAGCGAGATACATGTTCCCGGTGGCATTTCGTCTGGAAGGAGTTGCTGCTTCCGCTGGATCGCTGGAGGGAGGAGGTGGAGGTTTTCTGGTGGCTTGAACATGTGTGCGAGTACAGATGCGCTGCTGAGTTGTGGCGCTCGGACTTCCTCACGATCTTGAGATCGGCAAGTGTACGACTACATCAACCACGAGTTCCTACTCATTAACAAAACTCGTTGTCTTCGAGGGTAAGTTCTCGTTGGATGTATGTCCACCCGTTGCTTTGTACCTAGTAGATAGATCTTGGCGTGTAGTTCTCATCGTAGGAAATTTTTTGTTTTCTATGCTGCGGACCCAACAGTGGTATCAGAGCCTGATCTATGCGTAGGTGCTTTGCACGGGTACTAAAAATATGTTTATATGTGGGCGATGATGATCATGTTATTGCATCTTCTATGTATTTTGGATATTGGTGGCATAGTGGGATGAAGCGGCCCGGACCAACCTTACATGTCATCGTACATGAGACCGGTTCCACGACTGACATGCAACTTGTTTTGCATAAGTGGCTGGCGGGTGTCTGTCTCTCCTACTATAGTCAATATCTGATTTACAACGAGTTGCTAATAATTTGGTTATCCTCGTTGTGGTTCCATGTTCGTAGGTAAGAACGGTTCTATCTCCGAAAGCCCTAAGCCACGTAAAACTTGCAATGGATAAATTAGAGGCGTCTAGTTTAGATCGTTGCTGGGCTAGTGTCATGATATGGTAATGTTGTAAGTAGATGTATGATAGATACTCTTACAACACACCTAACGTGTAAGTTCCATAGATCTTGGCCTTACACAAAAAGGAATGATAGAGATCATACCATGATGCATATGATAGAGATCAAATGCATGGACCATATCATCTCACTTTACACATTAGATGTTTGCATCTTATATTGCTATTTTGGCGTTTTAGTCTCATTTTAAGATGATCCCTCATTTAGATATCAAGATAAAATGTGTTCTTCCTTAAGTATGCACCGTTCTATGGATCGTGTTTCGAGACATCACGTGATGATCGGGTGTACTCGACTCTGCGCTTTCATACAACAGGTGTAAGACAGTTTTACACACGCGAGTACTAAGGTTCTTACTTGGCGAGCCTAGCATGTACAGACATGGCCTCGGAACACGGACTGAAAGGTTAAGCATGAGTCATATAGTTGATATGATGGCCATATTGATGCTCGCCTTTGAAGCTACACTGACTCACGCGATTATCGGACTTGGTGTAGTGGATTTGGTTCATGTAATCACCAAAAAGGCACAAGGGATGTCGTTTTTGAGTGGGAGTTCATTTCTAATTTGGATTAGTCAAACTCAATTTTTCATAAACTAAATCAAAGTGAATTTGCATAATTTGTTGTAGTCATTGGCGTCTGTTCACTACCTTATGCTTAGTTTTAATTGAGATAATAGAACTATAGAATTCTGGATATGTACTTTATGAACTAGTATCGTATTGTTTTGAATGTCAATTTAAAGTTTAGAAGTCCTATTGCAAACTTTCAGCAAAATCTATTTACCCCATGAAGTTTAATAAGTAGTATTAAATCAAGAGTAAGAATCCCAATGTTAGTATCTAAAGTATCATGTTTGCCTCCATGATTATTGATATTCAAAAGTTGTTTTAATATCAAGATTATATAGGAGCTAAAAATTGTTTCAGAAACCATCATGTGTGAAAGATATTGTGATATCTGAAACAATGTTTTTGGTTGCATTATGATAGAGTATAATTTAGCAAAATACATGTTCTCATATTGTATGAGAATTTGTGAAGGATGGAGATGCTAAGCATCCGGATCTCGCAAAAAGGTTTTGGGAACTAACATTATACTCACGATTCTTCCTTATAGAAGATGTAAGTAAAATGTTTACTACACTAATAGATTACTAAAGAATGGATTTTTTGAAAGAATACCAAACATTTGATGATGGTGATCCACTTCAAAGTGCAAGTCCTAAGGTATTAGTATTTGACTATATACGCTTTGTACTATGTGTCATGTGAATGACACCACTATTGATGTTGATAGATTCTTTTAAAAGGAAAAGGAATTACTGAAAGAGAATCTATAAAATATTTGGTAGAAAAGAAAAAGTTGGAGATGTCCAACTTAGGTATATAGAAGATATACATGTTATGGTTGTATTCCTTGCTTGTTAAACAATGTGGTTCTGAGGTATTGGATACCAGTATTGGATACCGAATTGGTTGGTATGAAGTGTCATACAGGACAACACAATTCATGAACTACAATGGCCTAAGTAACTAGCAAGAGAATAAGTGATGATGTTCATCGAAAACAAATAAAGTGTTATTGTGTTTTTCGTTGTTGTCAAACCTAGCCTTCAAGATTTGTTTTAATAATTGTTATTTTGTTCCGATATTACGAGAACAATAGTTGTTCAAATAATTACCGTATTCCATAAAGGATGGATGAATTTTTACAAGTCTAGTGGGAGAAATCACATCCATAAACACTATTGCTAAAATGTCACAAGACAAATGATTAAAATATCACTTATGAAGTGACATCGCTGTTTTAAATTATATTGGAAAGAAAACATGAAGAAACTCCATGTTAATGGAATTTTTGGAGTCTTTGATTTTGATTAATTAGCGCTTGTGAGACTTTTCTCGAGATAATTGAAACTCCGTTCATAGGCCAAAGAGGAATGGATGACTAGCTTATTGGAAATTGTGCATGCTGATGTGCATAGTCCATTATGTGTAGCCATATGCGATGGATCTTTTTGCTTCATATGCTTTCTCCAAAAATTTGAGTGAATATATCTGTATATTTACTTAATAAGGAAGAAGTATGAAACATTTGAAAATTGTTCAAAGACTTTCAAGATGAAGTGGAAAATCATTGTAACAAGAAAATAAAGAGTTTATGATTCGATCATAAAGGAAGATATTTGAGTTACGTGTTTAGCAAAAACACCTAAGATTTGTGGAATTGTTCCATGATTTATGTTTCCTGACAAACCATAGGAGTATGGCATATTCGAGAGATGAAATCAAACCATGTTTGACGTGGTAAGATCAAAGGTGTCATTTATAAAACTGCCATTATGTTTTAAGGATTAAAGCTTTAGAGACTACCGCTTTTACACTGAAAATAACACCATCGTGATCCGTTGAAATGACACCATATAAGTTATGGTTTGGGATAAAACCCGAATTGTCTTTTCTTAAATTTTGGTATGCTATGCATAAGTAAAATGTTTACAACCAAAGTCGGATAATCACGTCTTTGTCGGTTATCCCAAAGAATTTATTGGGAATTTCTCCATAACACCAAGGACAAAAGAGTTTGTTACTTGGAACGTCAAGTTTCTTGAGAAGGAATTTCTCATGAAAATTTAAGTGGGAGGACAATAGAACTTTGATAAGGTTGTTGAACCTTAGCTATATGTGCTAAGTAGCGCAGTGCCAGAAAGTGTCCCGGTGGTAGCCACAATGCTCATGGCTCCCGTGATTACAAAGGGTGTGATCTCGGAGATTAGAGTTCCTATTGAACCGTGTGGGTCGGTAAGAATCAAATAGTGTGATTTGATAAGCAAGTCGTTATTGTTTTGACAATGATTAACCGACTACATGCAAAGAAGCGATGATGGGCCCTGACTCCATAAAATGACTAGAAGTCAAAGAATCCATGATAGTATCCATACACGAGAAATCAAGTTTCTGAACTTGGAAGACCCTCTGGAAAGGCGTGAAGCATGTCGGTCGTGTTCGGATCTATAAAGAAATAGACATGGATGTTTAACATCTATGAAATAGTCGACATGTCGGAAAGAAGTTTACGGCAATGTTCAAGGAGTTGACTATGACAAGATTTGATCTTTCATAGCGATATTTAGTCTTGACGGATTAATGTAGCAACCACTACATATAATTTGGTATGTGGTAGTTGAATAAACAAAACAAGGTTCTTCTAATAGAATGGTTACCTAGGACGTGTACATGACACGGTCTGAAGGGTTTTGTTAATTCAAAGGATGCTAAAAGGGCATGCAAACTTCAATAGTTGAAGTAAGCATAGCGGAGTTGGAATCTTCACCATGATGAAATTGTTAAAAGAGTTTAAATTCATCGAAGATGATGAAGATGCTTGCATTTGCAAGAAATTAAGTGGGAGCGCTGAGACATATTTCTAATATATTATGTAGAGGACATATTGTTGATTGGAAATGATGTATCTTGTATTGACACAAGTTGAGAATTTCATTAAAATGAGATTTCGATGAAAGACTTGGGCAAACCTGGAATATTTGGCATCAATATCTATATGGATAGATTGAGGCGCTAATATGATGGTGCCAGACATACATATATGAGATATGGAAAGGGTTCAATATGGAAACAACAAGAAATGTTCTTGCTGCATGGAAAGGATTGTATCAAAATTCAAGTGTTTCAACACTTGGTGAGTAAAATCACATGAATATTTTGATTGATTATACCATGATATGTATATATCCAGAATGTCCTATGCTCTAAATGTTATGAGCACATACCAGAATGATTCATAAGATGATCATTGGACGATGGTAAAGATATTCTTATGAGCTTTGGAAGAACTAAGAATATATCATGTGTAAGTGACAGATAATTAAAGGTGGTTCATTGTAAAGTGTTACATTGATACTAGTTTTGTCACAAGATACAAATTAAATTTATCTCAATTTGGACTATGGGTGGCACAATGTAATGGAAAGGATGTTCCATGATGGATTTGGATGAGTTCCAAAGTTGAGACATTGTGACGGATACTACAACAAAAAGGCTAAGTATATAACTGCTATAGTAGCAGAAAAGGAGGGCATTTGTGTTAAGTAGTTTGTTATCAAACTAGGTGTGGTTCAAAGTGGGCTAATACTATGAAGATATATTGTGTGACAATAATATCAACATATTTTGAGCCGAACGAACTAAAGGTCTCACCAAAGGACCAAATTTATACAATGCCATCTCATTTGAGAATGAGTGATGCGTAGAGACGCAAAGACGTGCAAATACACACGGACCTGAAATTGTCAGATCCGGAGATTATGTTAACCACTAGCAATAGCGTATATGCAACACCAGAAAGCCATAGGTGTTCAATACGCAAAGTTTTTCAAACTAGATTATTGACTCTAGTGCAAGTGGGAGACTGAAGGGAATATGCCCGAGAGGCAATAATAAAGTGGTTATTATCTTATTCCATGTTTATGATAAATGCTTATTTTGCATGCTATAATTGTATTGATCAGAAACGTCAATACATGTGTGTTTAATAAACAAAAAGGGTTCCTAGTTATGCCTCTCTTATAGACTAGCTCGTTGATTAACAAGATGATCAAGGTTTCCTGATCATGGACATTGGACGTTGTTAATAACGAGGTCACAACATTGGTGGAATGATGTGATGAACATTCATCCGAAGTATAGCATTACGATCAAAGTCATTATGTTTATATTGCTATAACATCATACGAAGTAATCTTTATCCTTAGACCATGAGATCATGTTAATTGCTAACACCGGAAAAGTATCTTGATAATATCAAACGCGTCACCGTAATGGGTGACTATAAAGATGGGTTCAGTGCTACGAAGGTGTTATGTTGAGGCTCATGGATCAAGAGTGGAATTTGTCAATCCCGATGACGGATAGATATACTCCGGGCCCTCTCGGTGATATCACATTAAGATAGCTTGCAAGCAAGTGATGTGATCACTAGAATGTTATATCACGGGAACGAGAAAAGAGTGCATGTCGGCAACAAGATCAAACTAGGTATGGAGATACCGATGATCGAATCTCAGACATGTAATATATCGCGAGACAAAGCGATTTAGTTACAAACGTTAAAGGTTCTCACGATCACAGAAGTCATCGTTGAATATGCTGGAGTTAGTATGGATCTCCAGGTCCCGCTTGTGATTATTGATCTGAGAGGAGTCTCAATCATGTCTGCATTATTCGCGAACCATAGGGTGACACACTTAAGAGTTACCGAACACCATTTTGGAGCACATATGTTTCAGACGAAAGAATTGCAAAGCGCAGGAATTGTTTCGATAGAAACCGGAAATTGTTTCGGGTGAAACTGCAGAAAATACTTCTGCATGTGATATTGAAATATTGCAAGTGGTTATATGTGAATGTTTGTTAATTAAAGTAATTAACAAAATTCTGAATAAATTTAATAAAAGAGTTTTATTAAATGAGAGAGCATTAAACTTGGAGAATTTTAATGCATTTAAAGTAGGGACTTTAAAGGGGAATGTGAAGAGGCATTTTAATGTGGAGGGGTTACCACCACATGAATGGGGGAGGTGAGGAGTCACCCCCATGCGCCGGCCATGAAGGAGGGGCACCCCCCTCCTCCTATAAAAGGCCACCCTCTTCCTCCTTCTTCCTTACACCTCCTTGTGAAGGATCTCTCTCCCCCTCTAGAATTATTTCCCCATGGTCTCGGATTAGCGAGATACATGTTCCCGGTGGCATTTCATTTGGAAGGAGTTGCTGCTTCCGCTGGATCGCTGGAGCGAGGAGGTGGAGGTTGTCCGGTGGCTTGAACGTGTGTGCGAGTACGGATGTGCTGCTGAGTTGCGGCGCTCGGACTTCCTCACGATCTTGAGATCGGCAAGTGTACGACTACATCAACCACGAGTTCCTACTCGTTAACAAAACTCGTTGTCTTCGAGGGTAAGTTCTCGTTGGATGTATGTCCACCCGTTGCTTTGTACCTAGTAGATAGATCTTGGCGTGTAGTTCTCATCGTAGGAATTGTTTTGTTTTGTATGCTGCGGACCCAACATAAAGGTAGAAGGTGGAGACTCAATATAATGGTGGAAGAAAGGCCTTCATAGAAGGAAGCAGAGATTCAAGTTTCATAAAGAGCTTCCAAAAATTATGGTACTTATAGCTTTCAGCTCTCATTGCCCCTATCATAAGCATCTTGAAGTGATTAAGGTTAAAGTGAACAAACTATGGTGTACATGCTTGACGAAGTATAAGTTAGAAATCTCATGTCCCTTGTATACGAGGGCCGCTCCTCATGCTACTCAAGTTTAGTCACCGGTAAGTTCTTGTCATCGTAAGTACATGTGTATCATAGAGAACCACCAACGGGGTACCCCTTGCCTGATGATACGGAAGAATCCCCATATCAAAATGACAAGGCAAGAAGACAATGAGCATCTCAGCAATCTTCTTATTTACCATGGGAATATGGTGCTTTTTTCTCTCTTTCCTCTTTTCATAATCTTTTTGTTCTTTTTCTCTTTCTTTTTCTCAATATAGGACCCATTTTTTTATAAGAAGAATGCTTCATAGACAGCTCATTATGGTTACGCTGCAGGTTTCCACCATGTCAGCATGGATTAGACCAGCAGCCCAGGCATTTCTCTAACACATATACATAACTCCATGGACTTACAAGCTCCCCTTTCATTTCACACCACCGACATCCATATACAATAGAGCATGATATCAACTAGGTACAAGTACCAAGTGCAATGTTGAAAGCGTTCCCCATGAAAGCATGGTTCTACTAATTCCCAACAAATAAGTGAAAGTATATACAACATAGACGACACAATGGTTCAAGTTTATTAAGGGCAAGAAAAGTAAAGTGTGCCATCAAGTTCGTGAGAGCTTTAATCACTAGTTTTCTCATAACAAGTTTAATTCGGAAGGTAAACAAAAGCATGAATATACTTGGAATAGCATAAGCTAGTAGGTAGGTATAGTGGACTCTTTGGAATAACTTGGTTTAGGGAGTTGGATGCATGAGTGGAACTCATACTTGGTTGTGGAGGCTAGCAAAAGACTGGGAGTGACAAACTAAGAGAGCAATAATGGCCATAATCATGCAGAGCGACAAAACATTATTGATCAAAGCATAAAGTGATACTACAAGTTGAAAACTAAAGGATCATAAAGGCTTATGGTGACTTGAGGTAGTCATAACATGGTGTGAGCATGCGCCAAGTCAACCCAAATAAAGCATCAAAGGAGAATACCACTATATTATGCTTTAATATGCTAAAACAACGCATGATTCATCCAAGGCACATTAAGCAATCTCAATTGTTTATAACAAGTCATGCTACAACAAAGAATACTAAGCATAAAGCCAAAACAATATCAAGCATGGCATGAAAAAGCATGAGCCACAGTCAAAAACGAGCTCTTTTTACCACATAAGAATGAACTTTCCTACTCTTTTCCAATCCAAACCAAACTATTTGCAAACCAATGTATGAAAGAGGGGGTCCAACCAATTTATTCAGCAAACTAAGCAAACAAATCAAACGAAAAACCAAAACAAAAATGAAAAAGAAGACGCTCCAAGAACAACATAACTGTGCATGAAACAATAAAAATGAAGCGTTTGGAAGAAACCTGGAATTTTTATTGATGAAGAGGGGAATGCCTTGGGCATCCCCAAGCTTTGACGCTTGTACTTCTTGGATATTTCTTGGGGTGACATGCGTGGCATCCCCAAGCTTGAGCTTTAGTCCATCGTTCATCTCCTTACTCATTCCTTCCATACACCTGAAATTTTTCCTTCATACAAAACTTCACACAATCTTTGTTAGCAACATTAGTGCACTCAAGATAAATAAGTCTTAAGGTTCAGTTCTAACACCAAATAAACTTCCATTAGAACACTAGCTACTGTAGCACTTCCCTCAAAAAGCTTAATTCCCCAAAAGAACTCAAAAAGGAACCAACAAGAAGCAAATGCAGAAAATGGCAGAAATCTGTCAAAATAGACCAGCAGGTAAAACAGGCAGAAAACAGGCAGTTGGCACTATGGCTCTTGTTAATAGGTTAGTCCAAGAAATCATATGTAAAGTACTCCAAAGTGTGGACAAAACACAAGAAAGTGGATAAAACCAAGCATGGAACATCAAAAATTATAGATACATTTGCAATGTATCAGTCCCACATGGCTTAGCCTTTAAGAAAGGTACACCCCCTTAGCCTATATAAAGGGGTGCCCATGGGTGGGATTAAACACACAACTTGAGAAGTCCTTTGGTTGAATTTCTCCCTCCCTCTCTCTATACCTTGTGACCATGGCCCCAAGTCTGGGCTATGCGATCAAGGCACACCTGAGCACGCTGTTGCGCTGCAGGGATTCCTAGCCGGATATCAACTTCTGCACTCCCGACGGGATCGGGGAGCTAGAGGTCTCATCGTGCACCGGATGTGTACAAAGACACGATGCGCAACACTTGGGGCACTTAAATGTCGTGAACCGGAGCTGTTGCACGATGAAGATGAAGAAGGAGCAAGGGGTGAACTGCCAGGAGCTTCGCGACCTTGAGGTCAGCTATGAGTACGACTACTTCAACCACATTCCCCGTAGAATGAGTTAACCGCGTACGGTCTACAAGGATATGTATTCTCTATGCATTGGCCATTACTGCATTACTACATAGATAGATCCTAGTTAGTTTTGGGGTTACATTGTAGGAAATTTTTTGTTTTCTGTTGCGATCCCCAACAACAAGACCAGGCTAGTTGTAAAAGGATTCAGTCAGAGAAAAGGTATTAACTTTGATGAAATATTTTTTCCGGTGGTGAATATGACATCAATCCGAATGATCCTTAGCATGGCAGCAAGTCTCAACTTGGAGGTTGAGCAAATGGATGTGAAGACAACTTTCCTTCATGGAGAGTTGGAGGAAGAAATCTATATGGAGCAGCCTGAGGGGTTTTTTCTAAAAGGCAAAGAAGACTATGTGTGCAAATTGAAGAAAAGTCTCTATGGACTGAAACAAGCACCAAGACAATGGTACATGAAGTTTGAATCTATCATGGGGAGAAAGTCTACAAGAGGTGTAGCTCAGACCATTGTGTATTTATTCAGAGGTTCTCAGGTGATGATTTTATCATGTTATTGCTCTGTGTGGATGATATCTTGATTGTTGGCAAGAATGTCTCTAGAATTGCTAGGCTAAAGAAAGAGTTGAGCAAAAGTTTTGCCATGAAATACTTGCGTCTAGTAAAGTGTATTCTCGGCATGAGAATTGAGAGAGACAAAAAATCCAATAAGTTGTACTTGTCTTAAGAGAAATATATTGAGAAGGTACTTCGCAAGTTCAAGATGGACATGGCAAAACAAGTGATCTATCCACTCGCAGCTCATTTCAAGTTGAGTAAAAAGCAATGTCCCTCCAATCAAGAGATGAAAAGGAAATGCAGAAAGTTCCTTATGCTTCAGTGGCTGGGAATTTGATGTATGCTATGGTGTGCACACGGGCTGACATTGCTCAAGCGGTTAGTACCGTGAGCAGATTTATGTCCAATCCAGGAAAACCACATTGGAAAGCCGTGAAGTGGATCTTGAGGTATTTCCGGGGCAGCATTAATATGAAATTTTGCTTTGGTGGTAGTGAGCCCAAGCTGATTGCATATTCAGATTCAGACTTGGTTGGAGATGTCGATGGGAGGAAGTCTACATCAGGTTATTTGATTACCCATTCAGGGGGAGCAGTGGCATGACAAAGTAGGTTGCAAAAGTGTGTGGCGCCAAACACAACTGAGGTCAAGTTCATCGCAGTAACTGAGGCGAGCAAGGAGCTATTGTGGCTGAAACGATTGTATTGTGAGCTTGGCTTTGAGCAAGACAAGTATGTGCTGTTTTGTGACAACCAAAGTGTCATGCACATGAGTAAGAATGCAAGTTTTCATTCAAGGTCGAAGCATATTGATATTCGCTATCATTGGATTCGAGATGTGCTGAATTCCAAGCAAATGCAAATTGAGAAGGTGCACACATATGACAATGGGTCTGATATGTTGACCAAGGTGGTGACAAGTGCCATCAGGTCGTCATCATGACTACCGGTTGGCAATGAGACCCTCCATGATATCGGGAGGGGGAGTTTGTTGGGTCATGTCCCTCCATATTGAGGTGTGTTGGCAGCCCAACATCAGCCCATGAAAGTCCAACACATTTCAATCGTTGATCGATGTTTGTATCCAACGACTGAGGTGCTCCTTGGGAGAGGAGTAGAAAAGAAAACCCTAGCCACCCTTGATGGTTGTGTGAGTAACTCAATCAGAGTGTGAGCTGAGCAAGCAAGCCAACATGGCTGCTGCTGAGAGATGGTGAGAGAACACATAAGAACACCACAACCAAGTGAGAAGAGAGGAAGAAGAGGAGAAGTGATTTCTAAAATCTGACTGGCCTGTCTTAAAACTGGTGTTTGGAGGCTCAAAGGTGTTTAGATTGGATCCAAACTTGGTGAATTTGTTCCTTGCTTTGAGATTTGGGTCAGTGTAGCATCAGATTTGAAAGCGGTTTTGTCAGTTTGGACTGTTGCAGTTTCAGCACAGAGCAATTTTGGTAGACGAATAAATTGGGTAGGAAAATGCTATCTGATTGAGCTGAAATTTGGCATGTATGTTGGGAACTCGTATGTCTACTTGTCTATCAAGTTTGGTGCTGATTGAATCTATGGTTTAAGAGCAGTTTGCTGATTACTGAAGGGGACAGAAGTTGAGATACTCTGTTTTGATGTAATCTTTCTCTCAAGTGGTTGTTGTTGTTGCCGGTTGGCAACATGCTGAGTGTGTTGTACATCTCTAGATGTTATAGAGAAGACTCTATATCCAGGTTGTTTATAGTGAAACTCACGTGGACCGGTTGGTCCACACCCGTGGTTTTTTCCTCCTCACCTTGAGGAGGTTTTTTCACGTAAATCCTTGAGTCATCTGTGCATGTGCTCGTTGTTTTATTTCCGAATCATATCTGTTGATTGAAACTATCCTCAGGTTCACCACAGGCAGGCGGGGGTTGTGTGTATCCTCTTCCCCCAACACCACGGTGGCTGTACAACAATGGCGTCGGCTCACCGCTGGGCCCCGAGTTGCGGCCCTAGACATCTGCCACGGTGATGTCAGATGCGGTAGAAAGAGCCACGTGTGTCTAGTGGTTTTGTTTGCCGAGTGTGTTATTTCTGTTTACCAAGTATCTATGGTTTGCCGAGTGTATTTTCTCCATTTGACTAGTGTATTTGTTTTACCAAGTTTCTTTTATTTGTTCACCGAGTATCCAGTGTTTGCCGAGCGTCTTGCTATTACGAGACTCAGCAGTTTGCCGAGTTCCAGGCTTTTGACACTAGGAAAACGGGTACATATATACTACATGCACAGCAAAATTTAGTTTTCGCATACGCTTGCTTGCATTAGTCTTCGCATCTGTTACTATGAACGATGACAATAGTACTCCTTTCTGTTGGAGCTAATCTTGTTAGATCACGTTTTATTTTTTAGCTGCGTCCTAACACTGGAAGTTGTGGCTGTGTATCTTGAGACATGATCATGTACACATGCAAAAACTAGTGGTGTTAGTTAGTTGCAAGTAGAAGGTCACACGCGATGCATTGCATGGATGACATTAGCTAAATACTGATAAGATCAAGGACCTGATAGCCTAAGTCGTGTGGTAGTGGCCACGAGAATAGGGCTAGGTAGTTGTGGCTGCATGCACGTTGGGCAAAGAAAAGATGTACTCACTCCGACCCATATTAGTTGATTTGGATTTGTCTAGATTCAGATATATCTAGTACTAAAACATATCTAGATAAATTCGAATCTAGACAAATTTAAGTCAACTAATATGGGTTGAAGGGAGTAGCATTTGTGGGTGCCAAGGGAGTCTTACGGCAAAGCCTCTTTGTTCTTTCTTGGTGTAGTGTGCGTGTGTATTCTTGTGAGAGACACGAGTGAGATCAAAGGGAGTAGAAGATCGAGGGCTGCAAGATTGTAGCTCCATTACTTTCGTATCGAAATAGATATCGGAGATTTGTATGTAGACGTGTTTTAGTTTATAGATATATGCGAATTTAGACGAATCTCTGATATCTAATTTGAGAGTACAAACAATCAATAAAATCTTGAGATGATGCATGCACATCCTGTCAGTACACAATCCGTTGCACCGGCCGGGCGGATGTTAACCAATCGATGACTCAGGTTCTTGGACAAGTCAGCGGTGGAGACAGCGAGCGATAAGGCGGTGCAGCAGCCGAGTCTGTGGCGGGTGGCGGCTGTGCGCGGTGACGACTGACGAAGGTGGAGGAGCGTGCTGCGGATACTCCCTGTGTGGGCGTCCGGCGTCGTCTTTGCCTCCGCCTACATGCAGTTGTCCATCACCTTCATCCGATCCAGGGGGTCACCCTGGACCCGCGCATCGGCAGCTTTCGTGTCCCCGCCGGCCGCCGCCGTACGCCCGTACTCATTGTCTTTGGCACCCTCAGCGTGATGCTCTGGTTGCCGCTCTACGACCTCTCCGTCGCCCCGCTCGCGCGTAGCCTCACGGTCCACTGCCGTGGGTTCACGCAGCTGGCGAGCGTTGGTGTCGGCTTCGTTGTCCTCATCCTCGCCATGCTGCTGGCGAGCTCGAGGTCGCGCGCCACGACACGTACGCCAGCGGAGCGGCGCGGGGTACGTGCCGATGCCCATCTTCTGGCAGGTGCCCCAGCATGTGGTGGTGGGCGCAGCCGAGGTGTTCACGTTCATCGGCCAGATGGAGTTCTTCTACGACCAGGCGCCGGACGCCATGTGGAGCATCTGCTCGGGCCTTGCCACCAAAGCGTCTCGCTGGGCAAGTACGCGAGCTCTGCTCGTGGTCGTCATGGTGCGCGCCACGGCGAGGGATCCCCGAAGACGGCCACCTCAACTACTTCTTCTTGCTGCTCGCCATGCTCTGCGTCAGCAACTTCGGCGCCTACCTGCTCGTCGCACGGTGGTACAACTAGAAGAAGACCGCGGACTAACTCTGCGTACGTGCAGATTTGAAATGCTTCTCATGCATGATTCGTAACTCGTGTTGCTTCTCTAATTTTTCTGTGAACTTAGGTTGTTCCTCTAATGTAATGCAACTAAGAAGTTTTTACATATAATATTTTGATAGTTCTATACTCGAAATCGGACTATTTCGATGGCACAAATCAAGAACTCTGCTAGCATCACCGTTAAGCTATTTTTTTTCTGTGGTATTAATTTCGAATTCTATATCACCGTTAAGTTATGGGCCGGGGATTGGAAGATTAGCCCAAACAGAGTTTGTGGGCCGTGGACAGACGTCCACGACTGGTGTGGACGCGCGGGCAAACATTTGAACACAACGGAAGCTGTGTGCACACATGTATTGCAACACTAGCAAAGAAAATGGATTATTCTCTCTCTCAAAAAAAGGATTATTCTAAAAAAAAGCAAAGAAAATGGATAACACGCTCGAAACATAAAACACTCACACAATACAAGTCGAGACTAAAATTGAAATTACTATAAGCTTCTCATGGTTAATGCTCACTTATTACTAATAGAATAATTCATCCCCAAACCTAGGGTTCTAACATTTTTTTTAGAATGAGGGTGTTACTAGTAATCTTGAATAGTGAGTGTTTTTAGGTAACGTATAGTCTTGGAGTCAGTCTGATGTGTTGAGCACGTGTCCTAGTTTGAATCGGTTATCTAGTACTAGTCCAATCAGGAGTCTCCTAGTTAATTAGGAAGGTTTTGGCATATGGCGTCCGTGTTAGATTAGAATCAGAGTACGAGTAGGTCATGGTCCTATGCATCGATGTGTGTATATATACACGGCTATGTGGTGCTTGTAATCAGAAGTTGTATGACAAAGTTGAGAAGAAAATAAAAGAAAAAGAACGGGCACGATACGTGTCCTTAGCCATAAGTTTTTTCGAGCGTGCTTGTTTGTCTAGTTTGATGTAGTCGATCCGTGGGAATTCCAACAATTGGTATCAGAGCGAGGTCAAGGATTTGAAGCTGCGCTTGCCCCAGGGAGGCGACCCGTACTAGCGCCTCGGGGTGGGCGAGCGTCATTAGGTGGGCGACCAGATGGAGGCGGCGAGCACACCGTCATCGGTGAGGCGGTGGGCGATCGTCGTTCAGCAGAGCGACAAGGAGGAGTCGACAAGTGGGATGTCGTTAGCAAGGTGGCGGGCATCGTCGACGGGAGCGCGTCAAGTTCTTCGGTGGAGGTGGATGGTCGTTGATGGGAGCGGTGGTGCCGAGGACCGGTGCCGGAAGGCTCATCAATGTCGTCATCGGGGGAGTGCGAGTCAAGGAGTCAAGTGTGTGCACGTTTGCACGTGTGGTCAGTGTCGTGTTGGTGTGTCGTGGTTATCTCCAAGTGCTCGTCCTCGTAAGGATCCGTTGCAGCTGGAGCACGTCACAGTTGAGAGGTGTGCACGGTGTTCCGCGAGTTGTGTCCATGTCCTCGTGGAGCGTCCTGACTGCGGTCAACATGGGTTCGGTGTGATGCCGAAGGCGGACGGTGCTTCGAGAAGGTAACGTAAAGCGAGGAGGTGTGCGAGCAGTAGAAGGAGAAGCTACCGCAAGCAAGTACAAGAGGAGTATGGTGCGAACCGAGTGCGCGGATGCCAGCAATAGCGGTGGCACATAGGTGCGAACCGAGTGCGGCAGGGGCCAAGCAATGGCGATGGCACAACATGGCAGAGCAAGAGAGGTGCAATGCATGTTGACTGCGTGGTCATACTGACTGTACGGACATGACAAGGAAAACGATGAATAGGTGACGTGAAGCTGCAGGAGTCAAGATTGGAAGGAGCACGAATAGTCAAGATTATGAGAAGATTGTTAGTAGTAATCTTGAATAGTAAGTGTTTTTAGGTAACGTATAGTCTTGGAGTCAGTCTGATGTGTTGAGTACGTGTCCTAGTTTGAATCGGTTATCTAGTTCTAGTCCAATCAAGAGTCTCCTAGTTAATTAGGAAGGTTTTGGCATATGGCGTCCGTGTTAGCTTAGAATCAGAGTACGAGAGGTCATGGTCCTATGCATCGATGTGTGTATATATACACGGCTATGTGGTGCTTGTAATCAGAAGTTGTACGATAAATTTGAAAAGAAAATAAAGAAAAAGAACAGGCATGACACGTACCCTTAGCCATAAGTTTTTTCGAGCGTGCTTGTTTGTATAGTTTGATGTAGTCGATCCGTGGGAATTCCAATAGAGAGGACAACTTGTCCTGTGCACAATCGATGAACACAAACATAAAATATTAATTATGAAACAATGCAAAATATTGATGCTGCATAATATCAAGTTATACAATGAAAATAGAAATTATCGGAGACAGTATTCTCAGATAATATCTACCATCACCTATCGTCGATGACCAATTATTGACAACAAAACAATAGGGCCCAGCGAAATGTACACTATTCCAAGACAAAACCTTCAATTACTGATCACGTGTACCGACGTTGACAGGTCCTACCAAAGGTCAAATTTTCGACCATCATGCGCGGAGCAAAAACTTTGAGCCAACACTTCCAACAAGTGCATGATGCACACATGTCAACAATGTCTAATTTAGTTGAATGAAAGATCATGGGCATTTATCCTACATACTTGTGGTCAAAGTGGTCACTACGAGCCACCTCTTTATTGGACGGCCTTGTCGTGCTAACCAGATCTTACAGTTGAAAAAGCACAGGCCCTTCTTGCGCTCCTAGAGAAAATGCCATAAGAAATTTAAGGACGTGCCCGCCCCGCATCTGTCCACTACCTCACCACCTTAGATTCCCATCGTTGGGAGAAGGAAGGGCGGTGGAAGAAGGATGCGCCGCTGCAACCATCTTGTCTATGGTGTGACAATTTAGGTGAAGGATGCGCCGCTGCAACCATCTTGTCTATGGTGTGATAATTTAGGTGCAACGTATTTTTCTGCAAATCTCATTCTCATGCACGCAAAAAACATATTAAGATTGACTTTCACTTTACGAGAGAATGAGTAGCAGAAAAAAGGTTAGATATTCGTTTTGTATCTAGTAAAGATAATCAAATAGATGTTGGCTTCGTCAAGGCTCTTCCAGTCAAAAATCTAGATGAGTTTAAGTATAATCTCAACCGGTTTAGATTAAGGGGTTATTAAACTACATCTAATATATAGTATAGGCATGGTGTAGTACACCGCCCTACTATTTAGACCCAATATAACACACACCCAATGCCCCTAACGAGGATCATCGTTTCCGCCTATGCTAGGGTTTCTATATGCATGTGTTACAACTATGCAACCAGTGTGACCTCTTTCCGTTGCCGTGGCTTGGGCCAGGACTAATGGGCCAAACCGGACGGCCAGAATCCCCCGAAATCACTTGTCCCGACCCGTAAGGGACTTTTAGTCCCGGTTTGAGATACAAAACAGGACTAAAGGGTCTGGTGCCTGCTGCGCGGTCCTGGCACACCCATTAGTCCCGGTTTGTATCTCAAACCAGGACCAATGGGCTGGCCCTATATATATGGAACAACTCTCCTCTCTATTTTTCATGGGGGAAGGTGTGGCAAAGTTTGTGCTGGGTTTTTTTTCTCTTATGCACTAGAGGTGCTCGATGAAATGCATGTGAGACGATGCCACTTGAGTTCACACAAGACAAACATGATATGAGGTGTCTGAGCCACACTTAAGGTTTCTCCTCTTTGTTTCGAAGTGTCATAAAAGGTTAGCAACTATTTTCTCATTTAGACCACGCGATATATATGGTTGTATGATGCAGATGATCCATCCATGGATGTATGGTGACCGACGTTCTGAAGCTTACAGAGAAGGCGTGCATTCTTTTCGCCTTGTGGCCGAGGCGAACAAGTGGCGGGATGGTTTTATGTGTTGTCCATGTGTTGAATGTCGGAATGAGCAGGCTCACACTTCCTCAAGAGTCATTCAGAGCCACCTGCTTCGGTCCGATTTCATGTCCGGCTATAATGTTTGGACCAAGCATGGAGAAATATGGGTTATGATGGAAGAGGGCGATGAAGAAGAGAATGATGATAACAACTACCGATCTATGTTCCCTGAATACGCTGATACCGTAATGGAAGACAATGAAGAAGAAGGGGGTGAAGAATGGGAACCAGATGAGCCTGCTGATGATCTTGGTCGGCTTATTTCTGATGCAAAGCGAGACTGTGACATAGAAAAGGAGAGGTTGTAATTCGAATAGATGTTACAGGACCACAAAAAATTGTTGCACCCAACTTGTAAAGATGGCCATAAGAAGCTGGGTAGCACACTGAAATTGCTGAAGTAGAAGGCAGAGACCGATGTGACTGACTCGGGATTTGAAAAGTTGCTGGTAATAATAAAGAAGCTGCTTCCAAGTAATAACAAATTGCCCTCCAGTATGTACGAAGCAAAGAAGCTTGTCTGCCCTCTAGGATTAGACGTGCAGAAGATACATGCATGCCCTAATGGCTGCATCCTCTACCACGGTGAGAAGTACGAGAATATGGATAAATGCCTGGTATGCACTGCATTGCGGTATAAGATAAGAAAATATGACCCTGGTGATGTTGAGGGCGAGCCACCCAGGGAGAGGGTTCCTGCCAAGGTGATGTGGTATGCTCCTATAATACCACGGTTGAAACGCTTGTTCAGAAACAAAGAGCATGCCAAGTTGTTGCGATGGCACATGGAAGACCATAAGAAAGACGGGATGTTGAGGATCACATCCCGATCACAGTTCGAGAGTGGAATAAGACCAAAGGGGCGGAAGAGGGTGAGTATGTCATCGACAAGAACAAAGAGGGTCTTTGGAATGACCTCATGACACATTTCATGCCAGAATATGAGGATGATGCCGACACAGCTGCATTGAGGAAGAAAGCCAAACAGTGGACTCTTACGAAGATGGCCGAACTATTCAAGAACTAGAAGGAATCATTATGGCAAAAGTATCAGAAGAAGAAGACTCCTCCTAAATTCGAAGCTTATCTAACGAAGCAGCAGGCTAACTGGATGCATTTGTGAAGTACAAGGAGTCAAAAACTGCAAAGGAAAAGTCAGAAAAAACAAGTTTAATGTCACAAAGAAGAGATATCACCATCACCTGGGGCCAGGGGCTACGCGACTGCCATGCCAAAGTGGGATGATAAAGAGAATGAGCTGCTTGCTAAAGCGATCACTCCAGAACCAATACGCGAAGTATGGGATTTGAGGGCAAGAAATTGGTTCCTTGGGCATAGGAGTGAGTATGACAATAATACAGGGGACCTTATTTGTAGTGACGGGATTAGGATACCCGGGAGACATGGCAGAGAGTGGTGAAGGAAATTAAAGAGGGGAAAACAAAGTTCCGTCCCGATAGAGAGAAAGACTTGTTGACAAATGTCCTCGGGAATGACGAACGTAGAGGACGAGTACGAGGCCTTGGCCCTAGTTATACGTGGGAGATGGGGTTTCCCAAAGACAGAGATACTTATAGGAGCCGAGAGAGAGCAAAGAGGCGACGATAGGAGGAGTTGGGAGACAGGTACAACGAGTTGCTAGGAAGACTTTAAAAGCATCAGCAACAGATTGACGAACTTCAAGGAGTAGCGCGCCTGCAAGACCCTGCACTCGATATTACCGCCATCCCATCTCAGCGAATAAGCAGCGTGGCTGAATCGGAGGTCCCGTCTAACGATGCACAGATGGTAGATGGTGGTCTCGGCTACCCCGTGGATGGAATCAAGGAGCATACATCTTGTGAGCTCCATCAGAAGGTGAAGGATGTATCCATCAAGGTGGCGGTCGGATGTGCTTTACCTTGTCCACCTGACGCACGCTGGCATGGCCGTGATATTACAGCTGGCTATGCTAAAGTCGGGGTGGATGAAATCGCAATGGGGTGGGACTCAATGGAGCTTGACATCCCTGGACTTGAAGGTGAGAGGACACTCGGAGAAGTAGTGGGTGGTATCATTCTATGGGACAAGAACAACATCAAGATTCCGGGCTCAGCGCCAAGGACAACACCGCCTCCGAATCATCGCATGTCACCTTCACCTCCATCACCTCCAAGAAGCCCACCCCATGACTACGACCACCACAGTGCGAGTCCATCTCGATCTCCGCCGTAGGGTCAGCCGTCTTCGCCGCCCGCTAAGGACAATAAGTGGAAGCGTGCTCCGTCAATTAGTACTAAATGACACAGCAGCCCAAAACGACAAATGTCGCCCCTCCCAAGAGTACCTCATAAGAATCTTCCCATCAGACCTTACGATCGTACTGAAGAGGAAAATGCAGTAATCGCTAAGGCCGAATGTGTTGCGCAGTTTCAAAAGAAGAAACCTGAGCCCGCCCCAGTATACACCGAGAAGCAAAAAGCGTATGCACTTAGTTTTCTGAACACAAAATCGCAATATGACTTGCACCATAAGCCAGATGACTATCTACGCACACTTCAAAAGGAAGTGAAGAAAAGCAAATCAAGTAGAAGTGCAAGTGGGAGAAAATCATCAAGTCAAAGTGCAACCGGAAAAAGAATGGACGTCCCCCAGCTCGAGAAACAGGACAAAAAATCGATCCCACCCCTCAGGGTGGCATCCTATGACATTCCCCAGCAGGATATGGAAGAAGCTGCGAATCTTGCGGCCGCTATGAATGTGACTGTTGAGGAATTGCTAGGTTACCAAGACGATAAGTTATCCAAGGCTGATGTAGTCCCTCAATATGTCCCAGGGATACCGTTGGTCAGCATAGAGAGGTCACAACAACTGCCAACACAAATGCGGAGTTTACATAAATGGTACTTGAATGCCGCAAAGGAGGAGAGAATAATGAGCATGGCGAAAATTCCACATGACTACTACTTTCGAGCCGACGAGGTCCATGTTGAGTTTCCAGAACTCTTCCAGTTATACAATTTCGACGCCATCGACAAATCTATCATGATTTTCTATTGTTTGTAAGTTATTGAATTCATTTTCTACATATAAGTTGTTCAGTTGTTCAGTTTATTGCATATAATTATCCTTATTATATCCTTTTGTACTCTATTATTATGTAGAATGAAGATCCAGGAATGTAAAAGAAAGTCACTCTTCAGTATTGGGTTCATTGACCCAGATAAAATACATGTAAAGACGCTAAACGATAACCCCAAGGAGACGGAGGAAAACCTTCTAAGGTTTCTAACGGAGCAAAATTTCTGTGACCATATACTGTTTTCTTACAATTTCAAGTGAGGGTCTTACTCTGTTGTACACATTCACTTTTGCTTACTCGATGTTAAGTGTAATTGATGAGTTACTGATGTATAAATAAATGTGTGCAATTTCCATTAGATCCTGTTAAACATTCAACTTGATAAGGGAAGAGTTGAAGTCATGGACCCATTAAAGAGATCCCTGAAACAGTTTAGGGACATGCAGGACATGTTCCAGAGATAATTTCCGTGCTACATCGGTCTCTTTCGTTGATTTCCTGAAATATCACGTAATAAATAACTCATTCATTTTCTTTATTGGGCAAAGTTTGGAACCGGTTCAAGAGTGCGGTTACGGCTGACTTTAGTAAGAAGCTGATGTTTAAGCCGGTCTCAGTAAGTAGTCCACGCATCTCTTTACTTCTAGTTTTAATACAATTACGATGCTAGATTATTATTCTGATTGAATTCTATTCTCGTAAAGTGCGCGAGACAGCCACCCAGGACGCATATATGTGGATTCTACGTTTGCGAGTTCATTCGCATGTTTACCACTGAGCACAAAGATTATAGAGACGATGTAAGCAATACATTCACAATATTATTTCATTACCGTCACTTTTTTGTTATCATGATTGATATTCATATTGATCTTCTTTTCTTATATAGTTCGAGAGAATGCGGGATCAGCTCCTACCAGAGCAACGCGTACTAGGAATTGCTGAAGAACTGGCAGAATTCTTGATGAACGAGATGATAGATGACGCCAGAGAATTTAGTGTGAATAGGCGCTACCGATGATCCCCGACCGTGTAATTGAATAGACAGGCTCTAGTCCCGGTAATTATGATCTCTATGTAACTATTATGTATATATTTCTATGCTCGATCTTAAGACAAAGTTATCTTATATATGCACAAACGTGTACGGTATGTGGTAGCATAGAAAACTGTTTTGAAATGGAAAAAAATGTTACAAAATGAATTCTCTGCCGCGGCAAAGAAAGTGTCTAAAATGCTGCCGCGCCAGAGAACCATTTGTCCCGGTTCGTAATAGGAACCCCGCGCGCGCAAAGGCGGCCACGTGGATGCTCATTGGTCCCGGCTGGTAACCGGATCGGGACTAGTGAGTGGGCCTTTAGTCCCGACTCTCCAGTTCCGGTTCCAGAACCGGGACTAAAACCCCTTACGGATCAGGACTAAAGGTCCATTCTCCACTAGTGACTTTAGAAGATCCTATTTAAGTAATAGATGGTTACCGTGTATTAAGTTTGACACCATCCACATGGAAGAACTCTAAGCATTTTAGGTGCTCCTCCCTTTCCGGAGAGACGATGATGGCTGGCATGACGAGGACGGAGCGAAGACGGAGGACTGCGGAAATAATAAACGAGGAAAAGAGACAAAATGTGGGCTAGCTCAGGCTGGAGGTGTAGCACTTGACCGTCTCCTACGTCTTTGATAATAACGGGTATAACGATTAACAAATGTACCCGTGATATTGTATGTAGTACTACTGAAAGAGAAAACTAACGTATTTGTTCATTTCGGGGCATGTGATTGGCTCGCGTGCGTCATTAGTGACGAAAGCGTACTTGTTGGTACCACTTGGCACTAGCACCACTTTGCATTCCAGTAGCATATACAATTGTGTGTTTGTATTGATTAATGCAAATATTTAGTCTCAGAAACAAGAATTTTCTAATTTAATTATATGGCGAAAGCGACCGGGACAGATCGACGTCCATGCCTCCTAAACGCTGAACATTGTGACCAAAATGGCATCATTAATTAAATATACAGACCTATGTGTAACACTCTTATGTATTTTCTTCATTAAGATAGATAGAAGAACCAGCTTGCCTAGCATAGATAATTTTGCTAGTATGCAATGCATGTTAATTAGGAGATAATCTTGTTATTAGCTATCAGCCGCTATCTTTTTTTTCCTCAAGGATCGATCGCTATCTGTATATGCTCTAGGTAAACAATGCCCATTAGATAGCTGACTAGGTGTTTTTTCAGCTAATATTGGACGATACAGGAAGAGGAAAAGAAAGAAACTGCGTCTTTTCCACATAACGTCTCTTTCAGAAAATATGCCACTGTAGTAGAGTTCATGTTAGCAAGTATTTTCACACAGTTGAATGAAGCTTAATCCAACACGCAGTAATTGACGTACGGTTGATGGAAATACCACTCAGGGTTATACCAGTAACTAATAAGCATGTAGCTTAATTGTCATGCATGATAGCAAGCAATCAAGCATCACATTCAAACATAGCAGGCGATTTTCTTCTCCGACCTTGTGGAGCCTCGAAAGATGGTTACTATGCTTGCCAAAGTAGAACCGCTTGGCATATTCTATTGAGTCGGATGGGAATGGAAAAGCGTAGTACAAGACGATATATAGAGTCGTGCTTGACCAATTCTCGTTACAAAGCCAAAGATCCAAAATATGACCATCCAGCATAAGAGAGCTCATCAACTTGACGAAATTCAGACTCGTTTGCACGTCCATGCATGTGGCACCAAACTACAAAATTCTCTGAAAGCAACAAATATTTTACCAGGTCCAATAATTTGGAGAAGATGTCCGAGGCCAAAAGGAATGGTACGGAAGTTCTTGTCCCTACTCCCACATAACACCAGGTCGAGGAACTTTTCCTTTAAGAGAGATATGAAAGTAGGGTCGAGGGACTTTTCCTTTTGGAGGGAGATATGAAGTAAGAGCGTACCGTGTACTACAACCTCCATTCCAATTTCCAAATTGTAAGATGTTAATTACAATACTTAAAGGACAGTGACGAATAAAAACATACGCAGTAAAACACGTCTATATGCATGTGATTCAGAAAAATACCATATTTTCTTGTAGAACAGGTGGTGTACATTCGTAGCTGGACCCATGCATGGGAATATGGGATCCATTGTTTTGTGTCCAAAACCACAAAGCGTGAGCCGCGCGTGCATGCCTAAATAAGCCGGAACCACGCACACAAGCTAGCGGCACACACATGGCACCGGTCAATCACCTTGCACTGGAGAGAAAAAAACCCGCACTCCTCCTTATTGAAGTATGATCCAAAATCAATTAAGGAGGCTAACTTCTGACGAGCGAAGCGAGGCCCGTCGTGGGGAGCCTTGATCCGAAGCGAAGGAAGTCTGAAGTTAGCCCGTAACCGAGCTCAACAGGGGGGGGGGAGGCCCTACACAATATGGATCGTTGAAGACCTAGGTTTTCACCGTTATGTACACCTCTTGTAAGCCGTCGGCTGGAATAAGTTGTATCTGTAAAATCCCCAGCGTTGTGTCAACACTCCCTATTATAGTGAAGTTTCGCTGGCTAACGCCCGTGGTTTTTTCCTCCCCTTGCTGCGATTTCTTTTTCGTTCTTCGTTATTTGCTTGTCGTGAATCTAACAAGTGGTATCAGAGCCCTAGGTTCTAATCTAGGGTTTAAAACATGTCGTCCTTAAAGTTCGATCTACCGCAACTCGACTACACCACAAGATTCTTCTTGTGGCAGGTGAAGATGCGGGCAATTTTCACCCAAACTTCTGATCCGGACGAAGCGCTGGATGAATTCGGCGAAAAGGATGCAAAGGGATGGTCCAACATAGAGAAGCGGAAGGACCATATCTTTGATTCAACTTCATCTGTCCAATAATATCTTGCAGAAAGTGTTGGCAGAGAAAGCTACTGCTGCCCTTTGGGAGAAACTGGAATCGATCTGCATGTCAAAGGATATCCTAGTAAGATGCATGTGAAGATGAAATTATTCTCGCATAGGATGCAAGAAGGTGGATCGATAATTAATTACTTATCTATTTTTAGAGAGATCGTTTCTGACTTGCAATCTATGGAGATAAAATATGATGAGGAGGATCTAGGTATCTTACTCTTATGCTTGCTGCCTAGTTCTTATGCACACTTCTGTGATACAATATTGTTGAGCCGTGATGAACTAACCCTTAACGAAGTACAAGAGGCCCTCAAACAGTGGGGAAAAATAAAAACTATGGTGCAGGCAAATGGATCGTCATCCAAGGCTAAATCTCTGCAGGTTTGTGGCAGGACCGAGCAGGGATATAACAACTACGGCAACCGAGATAAGAGTAAGTACCGCAGAGGTCGTTCGAATTCCAAGGGAAAGGACAAGTTCTGCAGGTATTGTAAGAAATGTAATCATGTTATTGATAATTGTTGGAAGCTGCAGAATAAGGGGAAAAGAAACAGAACTTACCAACCGAAAGGTAAGTCTGAAGGTTCTGGTAAGGCTACTGTTGTTTCTGGTGATAGTTCTGATGGTGAATTTTTAGCCGTTTTTGCTGCTTGTGCTTCTCGTGATAATGAATGGATACTTGACACTGCATGTTCATTTCATATTTGTTGTAATAAAGATTGGTTCAGTTCATATGAGTCTGTGCAGACTAGAGATTTTGTGCGCGTGAGGAATGAAAACACGTGCAATATAGTCGGTGTTGGATCTGTTAAGATCAGGACACATGATGGCGTGGCACGCACATTAACTGAGGTGAAGTACATACCAAGCATGGCCAGAAATTTGATGTCCCTGAGTACTACCATGGATGTTGATGAATACAAGTATGCCGGTGGGCGTAGATTGTTAAAGGTATCAAAATGTTCTCTTATTCACATGATTGATGATATGAATTCTGCTAAATTATATGTTCTTAGAGGTAGCACTTTGCCTGGTATTGCTGCTGCTGTTACTTGTAATAATTCTGACAATTGTGGTAAAACAAATTTGTGGCATATGCGTCTGGGGCATATGAGCCAACATGGCATGGAAGAATTGGTAAATAGAGAGCTGATTGATGGTTGCAAAATGAGTAAGTTTGAAATATGTGAGCACTGCATTTTTAGTAAGCATAAAAGAGTTAGATTTAATGCTTCCGTTCATACCACCAAAGGCATATTAGATTATGTGTGTGCTGATGTATGGGGGCCTTCCCGTAAGACTTCTATTGGTGGTGCTAATTGCATGCTTAATATTATTGACGACTACTCAAAAAAAGTATGGCCATATTTTCTGAAACATAAATCTGATGTTTTTGATGCTTTTAAGAAGTAAAAAGAATGGTGGAAAAGCAAACTGAAAGGAAGGTAAAAGTACTACGTATTGATAATGGTATGGAATTCTGTTCTACTGAGTTTGAGGAATTTTACAGTAATGATGGTATGGTTAGGCACCACACTATCCCTTATACTCCTCAGCAGAATGGTGTGGCTGAGCGCCTAAACAGAACCATCATCTCGAGGGCTCGCTGTATGTTGTCCAATGCAGGTACGGGAAGGTGTTTCTAGGTTGAAACAACCAATACAACGTGCTACCTCATCAATAGGTCACCTTCTATTCCACTTGAGAAGAAAACTTCCATTGAGGTATTGCGGTGACCCAGCATACCACTGCATGATGTAGTACACTATAGTCATTGACAGAACACCAATGAAACACCATTCACTAGTATTACATCCCTCAGAGTGGTACAATAGAAACACAGCAGGTCCAAGACATGACTATAGATTACAACTCGACTCTTTACATAAGATCCAGAGGACGCTCTAGGTTAAAGAGAGAGAAAGAAACTTCTTACAAAGAAGAACCAAAAACAACAACTCAGAGCTATCTCGCTAAAAAGACTATCATCTAAACTATCTGGTCTGCAATTGCTGCTAATGCAATGCTCTATGGAAGTAGATTTTATGGCTAGAGTATCTACTCCTATCTAATCAGAACTTCTTATTCACTTCGGTTGATGAATATGTTGACTTTATTGACTTTATGGAAGAACTTGAGCTATCGATGATGGTTTCTTGAGCAGAAATTGATATTGATGTCGCCTTCAACGGCTTAGACCTAGCAAGGGTTAAGAAGGTACGGTTGAGTACGAGCGTACTCAGCAAGTTCACTAAAAAGGAGTGTATGATGCACTAATCTCTACAGCCATAGACCATAGGTCGTAGGCAATGCAGGTTTTCGTAAACATTTCTTCAAAAGTTGCTTTTATTCTGAAAACTATGTCCGACAGCCTTCACAGGTTGACCAGAACCTTCATGGGGTTCCTTTCCTGCCGCGTTCGTCGCTCCTTCCTAGAACAGGGAGTAAGATACCACAGTTCTTACACTCTGTAGAGGTGCGTTACTTTACCCATGAGAGATCAAATCCTTGTTGCACAACCAGGTGATCTTTCCCGTCCACACTTCCTGGTGTGGGGCCTAGTAGATGATCCAAGCCAATCGTTACCCTTCTCCGCGACCCCGCATGAAGACACGACCCCCCAAGACGGACTACCATAGTTACTCTTTGGGTAGCCTCTCGAGGACTCTGTAAGCAGCTCTATCTGGCGGTCACCGTCAGTTATGGTGAACTCTAGCCCAAACATCTATGCACAGATAATCTAGGCACCTAGCTCGCGGGGAACTAAGGGGTCCCACCCATGTGCTGGATTCTTTAGAACTCCACGAGAAATCAACAACCTCACGATAAGGTCATCCGTCCATACGAAAGGAAGAAGATCCAGCTGACTTCTCTGTCCCATTCTAGATCTCATGGTTAACGCGTAATATACGGTGCTAGAATCACTGGCGACATTGGTTGTTAAGTCCTAGATATTATGTTCCTTTACCACTGGAACTATATCAGTAGATTATTACCATTTGGTAAATAATCCATAATCAAATTATTATGAAAAATAGAGTTTTCTGACCTTTTTGAAATGCAGGTGATGACAACATTTGAGTTACAAGAATTTGATAGAAAGTAATCAAAGTACATGAGCAAGTTGTGAACTTGCCTTTTGTGATTGCAAGATTATGCACTCACGGTCTTCAAGACATTAGAAGATCTAAATTCTGTAAACAGCATCATTGGTCCGGTAAGGACTAATGTTTAAAGAAGCAATATGTTGTGATGCATAAGTAATGTAATGCAATTTAGAAAACCCTGGAGTAATACCCAATATGGTGAATAGGTTAGGTTTGTGTGATTTCTTAAAGATTTAGTTTATCTATAAGTTTACTTTACAAACAAATATATAAATACAAGGAACTTAATACTAACATGTATGATTCAAAGTAAGGATACTAACACATGATTAGGGTTGTTTGGTATTATGTAACCATTAAGGAAGTTCATGTTTTAGGTTGATGGGAGTTGAAGAAGTTATTATTAGATTGTTGTTTGAAGTGGCAAAACAAATAATTTTTGAAGAAAAGGTTTCTTTGATAATGTTTAACCAATCTTTATGGTTAATATAATGTGATCGATGTCATTTGCGTTTGTTCGATAAGTTTGGATTTGAAATGCCTTATGACTTAATTGGGAACAGAGAAAAGTTAACTATAAAAACATAATTAGATCTAGGGTGATGTGTTTAAAAGTATTAACAAGCTTTAAACCTTCCAACAGACATGTTTGAAGGTATAGGATCATTCACTTCTAGCTTAAGTGAATGATGGTTTATATGTGATTTGTTATTATGAATATAGTTTATCTTATTAAGGAAAGTAAATTTAGATGATTTGAATAATCTTTTAGAGCTAGAATCATGTTTAAGAATAGTTAATAGGTAAATATCATCCATTTTTATGATGTTCACAATTTACATAAAATTGTTGGTTTAACTTGGATTTATGATTTTAAAAGAGTTTTATAAGGTTAATAAGTTACACTTAAGTTTTATTATAGATCCAAGTTATAGCTTTGGATTTAGTATTTAATTATTATGGATTTAAGGTGTTATATATAGAATTGTGATTTTTATTATTTAAGAGATGTTTTTATAGAATTTACAAAATAGATATTTTATAAAATATATAAGGATTTATTGTTTTAAAATCTTAAAAATCTTTAGAAAAATCTTGTTAGAATTTTTCTAGTCAAATATATTTATTTAAGATCTTAAAAATGATTTTTATTTATTTTTAAGTATTATTTTTATTTTTACAAAATTCTATAAAGGATTAAATGTCCTTGACTATTTGTTCCAAGTTTTATGTGTAAAAAATTAAGTTAGCATTTTTGTAAAATAGTAGATTTATTTTCATATGCAAAAATGATTTATATTCATTTTTTTGGACTTTTCCTTAATTTATAAAAACTAACTTAGACTTTAGTGCTGTTAACATTTATTGATATTTTATTTAACTTATATAAGTAAAGTTATATTTTTCTTAGGTAGATATTATTTTTGTGATCATTTAAATATGTTATATGTATTTTTAAGATTTTTCTATATTTTTTAGGGCTAAAATAAGTTTAGGGGTATTTTGGTAATTTATTAAATTCTCTTTTTTAATATTTGGGCCAACCCCATTGGGATATTTGGGCCCATCTTGGCCCAATTGGCTTGGTCAAAACAACTCCCTGAAGTGGTAATGGACTCTATCGGCCCAGTACACTGCACTCTCTCTCTTTCTCGTTCACTCCTCGCCTTCTTCCTCAACCCCGTGGTGCTGCCAACACTGCCGCCATGCGATTCACGCTGCCTTGGGTCTGCATGGCCGCCACCATGGTGTATGGCGAGGTTCCTGACCCTACTCCTTCATCCGGTCCATTTTGATTTGGCTCTAGGGCTCTCCTTCGGCCAGGCTGGCTCCGTTCCGAACCCTAGGGTTT
Organism: Avena insularis; assembly: GCA_023614405.1. Taxonomy (NCBI): domain Eukaryota; kingdom Viridiplantae; phylum Streptophyta; class Magnoliopsida; order Poales; family Poaceae; genus Avena; species Avena insularis. The sequence continues at coordinate 418,912,046 of CM042691.1, forward strand.
GGGGTGCTGACGGTGATGCCTTTGCTGCTGCCCCAGTGGTGCTGTGAGGTGCTCATGCGTTGTTGTGGTGGTTCTATTCGTCCTCATGTGATGTTGTGGCCACCGCCTCGGCTCGGTGCAGGTTGCAGCGCCCTTCGGGTGCTCCCAGTGCCGCCGTGCGCTCGTCGGCCCCTCTACTTCCTCTTCTAATCTACAACGAGGACCACTAGTGAGTTTAATCTTGATGTGCCTTCTATCCTCTGCCTCTTTTGAGCTCTTCTGTATGCTTCTAGTGGCTATCCCTAATTAGGGTTCATGATTGATTAGGGTTCATCCCTCTGTGTTGGTTATAGTCGATGAATTGACACTAAAAGTGATGGAATTAAGGATGGTGATTAAGTATATCATGTTAGCATTGTCTACAGTTGGTATTGATGATGCTAGTGGTTTTGTTAGTCTAATTCCAATTGATTATTGGGCATTAACTAAATGATGGTGCTACTATGGGATTATTACTTGTGGATTCTTGTAATCTGGAAGTTCTCTACTATCATGATCTTGTTATTGATAGTGGTTCTGTCAATGATTTATTCACTGCATTTTTAAATGTTGGATTGTATAGTCACATACAGATTGAGTGTTAACATGTTATTACAATGATGCTCTGATGATGTATACATAAACTTGATGATGATTTTGGGTGTTTGATTCCAGGAAAATGATAATTAATGGCTTGCCAGCTTATTTATGAAAGCTAAGTAATTGTTTTGGTTGGGTTTTAGAACTTCTTCTTGTGACACCATCATTAAAATGGCACACAAGTTTTGGTTCTACTACTGGGCTTTATTTAGTCAGTGTTTAAGGTTGGATAAATGCCAAAGATAAGTTGAAAGCTTCTTTTAAGCATCTTTGCCTATGATGTTGGTCTGAGGCATAGGAACTAGTTTCCTACCTTGCTGTCCCTCATAGATATGTTCTGGAATTGATACCAGTTACTTATTCTGGAATCCTTTTGATAAAATGGTTGGTGTGCTTATATGGATCCATAAGATCTATGGATTTTGGGGTGCTACTCTTTTAAGAGATGTGCCCAGAATTCATAACCTTGGCTATGTTTATATTGGAATATGGAATATAACTTTATATCCAGGATCAATGATGTTGGTCCGAGATCCTGGTTTAGTTTGTATAGTCTACTTATGGCTTTTGTATTCAAAATTCCTCTATGAGGGATTCACCCCACTTGGGTGATTTCTGAGAGATTAAGTATAAAACAACACATGACTTCTTATCTAGATGAGATAGTTAGATCATGTGAGGGTTTTATATTACTCACCACAACATTTGAGTTGTTGGTGTTGTTGCTGGTTGATTTGGTTGCTTGATCTTGCTAGCTTGCTTTGCTGGTTTGATCTTGTCCTTCACCTCCTGGTGCTGCTCCTGCTACTTCTGGATCCTGGAATCTTGTCCTTGATCTTTTTGTCCACCTTCTCCACCCCCTCCTTATGTCACCATCTTATGAGTGTTTGGATGATCAGGTGTATGGTTTAGCTGGTGGTTTGCTTGTCTTTGACATGATTGATGTGTTCCTAGTTTGGTGTTTGAGAAGAAGTGTAAGCTGGTTAGGCTGTGTTGCGGCTATGCACTTCTCCTTTTTCTTGTGTGGCTGTTGTCGTTGTGTTGACAGCACACCCCATGCATTTTGGTGACTGATCTGTGTGGTTGTGTGGTCTGGTCGTGTGGTCTGGTTGTGGATTAGTTCAAGTGAAAGCATCTTCACCTGTTATCCTTTTACTAGTTACTGCCCTGGTGAAACTTGCCCCTCTTTTATTACTCAATGATGCAATTTGAACAGTGCTCCCCACTGTTCACTACTGAGAGTAAAACTAACTAACTAACACTTTATTTTATTTTCTTCTTTTATTATTCTTTCTTTTCAGGTACCAAGAGGAAATACATGAAGATCTTTACTAGATGTAGGAATTTAGTTATAGGTGTTTTCTTTATTCTTTTGTAACCTACTTATTCCTTTGTAAATACATTGTAATATATATATTGTTTTGTAATAAAGAATTCTTTTAGTTATTTCATTTCTATAATTCCTTTTTCTATTTATTTGTTTCCTGTACTTTATTTTCATTCTTCTATTGTAAAAGAACAATAATACTATATGTATGTATGTAATAATAAAGATTATCCTTTTCCATTATTAAGTTATATATTATTCATTTTATTTATTCATTGTAATACTTATATAACATTAATGAGTTCTATATTTAGAATCTAATTCAAATTTCTTTTGAATTCAATTTAATCATTTGTACTTTCAAATATGAAATAATTCCCCTCAAACACAACGATACAGTAGAGGTCATGTCGAAGTCTATCGCACTTGCCCAGATGTTTCCATCAGAACAAGAGAGATCCCGATCTCTCACTAGCTTCTTTAGTTTGCGCGAAAATTATCCAAATTTTCTATGCATGAATGCAATGCACACACCTCATATTAGCTTATTTCTAGATGCACTACATATGCTCATGCTGATAATGGAAAGCTTGAGCCTAGAGATGTTAAGTGCATGTTCCTTCGTTATGGTTCAGGAGTTAAAACATATAAATTATGGAATCCTGAATCTAAAATGGTTTTGTTGAGTAGGAATGTTGTTTTCAATGAATCCGTTATGTATCATGATAGTTTGTCTTCGGATCCTACTCTTGTTTTCAGTGAAGATGAGAGAGTTAATGTGCAGGTGGAGCACCTGCAAAAAACTATTGATAATGATGTTGTCGTTGATGATACTCATGAGGAAAATATTGATGATGATGTTTTTCAGCACTCACCTACTATTTTGCAGCAACCACATAAGTTTATTGCTGCTAATATACCAAGGCGTAACATAGCTCCATGTCCTCATTTAATTAAAGAATGTGATCTTGTTCATGTTGGAATTATGCCCTAGAGGCAATAATAAAGATGTTATTATTATAATTCTTGTTCATGATAAAGTTTATATTCCATGCTAGAATTGTATTAAGCGGAAACTTTAATACTTGTGTGGTTTGTGAACAACACCGTGTCCCTAGTACGCCTCTATGGACTAGCTCATTGATCAATGATGGTTAAGGTTTCCTAACCATAGACATGAGTTGTCGATTGATAATGAGATCATATCATTGGGAGAATGATATGGTGGACAGACCCAAACTAAGCGAAGCAATTAGATCGTATCATTGTGTTCATCTTTGCGAAGCTTTTCCTATGTCAAATATTGTATTCCTTGGACCATGAGATAATACAACTCCCTGGTATCGGAAGAAAGCTTTGAGGCCATCAAACGTCATCCTATGAGAGGGTGATCATAAAGGTGTCTCTCAGGTGATCGGAAAGTATCTGTTGGGTTGTATGTATCGAGATGGGATTTGTCCCTCCCAAGTCGGAGAGATATACTTCGGGCCCACTCGGTAATCGATATCAACACCGCTTGCAAGCATGTGGTTAAGGAGTTAATCACAAAGTGATATCGGATTACGGAACGAGTAAAGTACTTGCTGTGAACGAGATTGAACTAGGTATGACGATACCGACGATCGAATCTCGGGCAAGTAAAATATCGCGAGACGAAGGGAATATATATGGGATTGATTGAATCCTGGCATCGTGGTTCATCCGATATGATCATCGATGAATGTGTGGAGTCAATATGGGTGCCTGCACCGCTGTTGATTATTGATAGAAGATCATGTCTGCATATTCTCGAACCCGCAGGGTCACACACTTAACGTGTCTCGACGCTAGGATAGATTGGATAATTGGTTTATGAATTTTTGTTCGGAGTCTCGGATGGGATCCGGGATATCACGAGAGGTTCCGGAATGGTCCGGAGAATAAGATTCATATAAGGCAGTGCAGTTTTTGGAGTTCGGAATTGTTCCGGATTAATCGGTATTGTACCGGAAGCTTCTAGAACCTTCCGAAAGGGGGCCAACGTGGTCCCACCTTCCGGGAGGGGGCATGGGCCTATGAGGGAGTGTCCTGGCCGCATTGGGCCAGGGGCACAAGGCCCCATAGGGCCCAGCCGATCCTAGAGAGTTTAAATCGTTTAAACTAGAGATAAGATAAGATAGGATTTCTAGATAAGGGAGAGTTTAAATTGTTTAAACTAGAGATAGGCTTGGAGGAGAGGCTAGGGCTGGCCGCCCCCCCTCTATAAATAGAGGGCTGGTGCGCCCCCCTCCCTACACACACCTTCCTCCAACCCTAGTTGCCCTGCTGCCCTTCCACTCTCCCTCCCGACTGTTTGTAGGCGAAGCCCTGCAGCAGAAATTCTCCACCATATACACCACGCCGTCGTGTTGTAGATCCAATCCATCTCTCCACCATACTTTCTGGTCCGAGGAAGGAGGAGACGTCGAGGTGCTGCACGTGTGCATCTCACGGAGGCACCGCCACTTGTGGTGCTAGATCGGATCGGATCGCGAGGAGGAGAAGCGAGTACGACTACATCACCCACGTTCCGACGAACGTTCCGCTGTGCGAATCTTCAAGGGTATGAAGATCTAATCCAATCTCTCTTGTTGTTTGCATCTCCTAGATTAGATCTTGGCTTTCCCTCTATTCGCTTCCGTAGAAAATTTTGATTTACTATGCTGCGAAACCCTTCAGTGGTATCAGAGCTAGATCTATGCGTAGATGTGATTCACGAGTAGAACGCAACATGGTTGTTGCGGGCGTTGATGTTTTCTGTTGCAAGCCTCTTGTTTGTGTTCTTCTTATGACGCGGGATAGTGAGATTGAAGCGGTCCAGGCCAACCTTACGCGACGTCGTTCGCGAGACCGGCTCCGCACTTGACGTGTGGCTTGTACCACACATGCGGCTGGTGGATGTCAGTTTCTCTCACTATAGTTGTCATGGGATTAACACCGGAGTTTGGCAACCATAATATCACCGTTGTGGCTTTCCGTAGGTAAGAATCGTTCTTAGCATCTACTCCCATAAGCCACGTAAAACATGCAACAACAAAGTAGAGGCGTCTAACTTGTTTTTGCAGGGAGTGTTTTCTGTGATATGGTATGGCCCAAGATGTGATGTGTATATTGTATGCGATGATCATGTTTTGTAATGTTTCACGACTTGCATGTCGATGAGTACACAACCGGCAGGAGCCATATGGTTGTCTTTATAATTGTGTATGACCTGCGAGTCAACTTGTTATACGCCATGTAATAGCTTTACTTTATCGCTAAGTAGTTAGCAATAGTTGTAGTTGCTATTCGTGGTGGAGACAATCATGGTGGAGTGATGGAGATCATGCCGGAACGCACAAGATGGAGATCATTGAGCGAAGATTGGCTATACCATGTCACATAAAGTTATATGCATGTGATGTTTATCCTTTTATGTATCTTATTATGCTTAGATCGTGACGGTAGCATTATAAGATGATTCCTCACTTAAAGATCAAGATAAAACTGTGTTCTCCCCAAGTATGCACCGTTGCGAAAGTTCGTCGTGTCCAAGCATCACGTGATGATCGGGTGCTATAGACTCTACGCTCACATACAACGGGTGCAAGCCAGTTTTGCACACGCGGAAATACTTGGGTCTAACTTGACGAGCCTAGCATGTACAGACATGGCCTCAGAACACAAGAACCGAAAGGTTAAGCATGAGTCATATGAATGATATGATCGACACTTCGTTGTCCACCATTGAAACCACATCTCTTCTCGTGATGATCGGATTAGGTGTGGTGAATTTGGATCGTGTTCACTAAACAACTTGAGGGATGTTGAATTTAGTGGGAGTTCATCTAGTAATTTGATTAAGTTGAACTATTTATCATGAACATAGTCTAAATTGTACTTGCAAATACCGTAGATCACATGGCCAAGTCCAACTTCAACTTCAACGTTTTTGCTGAGAAAGAAAAGCTTAGAAACAATGGGTCTAACTTCACCAACTGGTTCCGCAATCTAAGAATCATTCTGTCTAGCGGACAAAAGGACTATGTCCTTGAGAAAGCGTTAGGTAACCCCCCTGCTGCAACTGCGCCGGCTGATGAGAAAGCTGTCTATCAGTCGCGCAAAGATGATTATGGTGTGATTAAGAGCACCATGTTGTTTGCTATGGAACCGGAACTTCAAAATCGTTTTGAAAACTATCCCGGGCCCCTTTGAGATTCTCGAGGAGCTGAAAACCATGTTTCAGACTCAGCCCGCTCGAGAGATATGAGATCTGAGAAGTTCTTTAACGCAAGATGGAGGAAGGGAGTTCCGTTAGTGAGCACGCCATTAAGATGTCGGGCTACACTCAACGCCTTTGAGCAACGGATCGCAAGATTCCGGAGGAGCTCAAGATTGACAGGTTCGCAATCACTCCTCCCAGCTACAAAAGTTTTGTAGTGACTCATAATCAGATTGGTTCCATCGACACGATCACCGAGCTCTTCGCAAAGTGAAGGCTGCGGAGGTGGACATCAAGAAGGATAATCATGTGTTGATGGTCAACAAGCCCTCCTTTAAGAAAGGTAAAGGTGCAAAGAAGCCCTTCAAGAAGGGCGCGGCAAGCTTAATGCCCTGCTGAGAAGAAGCTCGTGTCTGGTCCCAAGCCGAACTGAGTGCTTCTATTGCAAGGACAAGGGTCATCGAAGTTTAATCGTCCAAGTACTTAGCGGACAAGAAGGTTGGCACCATCAAAGGTATATTTGATATACATGTTATTGATGTTTTCCTTACTAGCCCTCGCTAGTGCACAGGTATTTGATACGGTTCGTTGCTAATATTTGTAACTCGAAACATGAGCTGCGGAATAGACGGGACTTCGAGGGATGAGGTGACGGCGCGTTGGCAACGGATCAAGAGTTGATGTGATGGCCGCGCACGCCTCCCTTAGTTTTACCTTCGGGATTAGTTTTAAACCTTAATAAATGTTATTATGTGCTGCGTTGAGCATGAACATTATTTCTGGATCGTGTTTATTGCAAGACGGTTATTCATTTAAATCAGAGAATAATGGTTGTTCTATTTATATGAGTAACATCTTTTATGGTCATGCACCTCTTGTGAGTGGTTTATTTCTTCTAAATCTCGAAAGGGATGAAACACACATCCATAACATTGAGGCTAAGAGATGCAAAGTAGATAGTGATAATACTACTTATTTGTGGCACTGTCGTCTAGGTCATATTGGTGTAAAGCGTATGAAGAAACTCCATTCTGATGGACTTTTGGAGTCTCTTGATTTTGAATCATTTGACACATGCGAACCATGCCTCATGGGCAAGATGATCAAAACCCCGTTCTCCGGTATGATGGAGCGAGCAACGGACTTGTTGGAAATCATACATACCGATGTATGCGGACCGATGAGTGTTTCGACACGCGGTGGATATCGCTATTTTCTCACTTTTACCGATGACTTAAGTAGATATGTGTATATCTATTTAATGAAACATAAATCTGAAACGTTTGAAAAGTTCAAAGAATTTCAGAATGAAGTGGAGAACCATCGTAACGGAAAGATTAAGTTTCTACGATCCGATCGTGGGGGCGAATATTTGAGTTATGATTTTCTCACGCATCTCAAAGCAAGTGGAATCGTTTCACAACTCACGCCACCCGGAACACCACAGCGCAATGGTGTGTCTGAACGCCGGAATCAAACCCTATTAGATATGGTCCGATCGATGATGTCTCTTACTGATTTGCCATTATCATTTTGGGGTTATGCATTAGAAACCGCTGCATTCACTTTAAATAGGGCTCCATCTAAATCCGTTGAGACGACACCGTATGAACTATGGTTTGGTGCTAAACCTAAGTTGTCGTTTCTTAAAGTTTGGGGATGCTGAAGCTTACGTCAAGAAGTTGATGCGGACAAGCTCGAACCCAAAGCGAGAAATGCGTCTTCATAGGATACCCTAAGGAAACTATTGGGTACACCTTCTATCACGTAACCGAAGGCAAAGTGTTTGTCGAAGAACGGTTCCTTTCTTGAGAAGGAGTTTCTCTCGAAAGAAGTGAGTGGGAGGAAAGTAGAGCTAGACGAGGTTATTGAACCTTCTCTTGAATTGGAGAGTAGCGCAACACCTGAAATTGTTCCGGTCACTTTGCACCAACAATAGAGGAAGCTAATGACAAGGATCATGAAGCTTGGACGATGTTGCTCTTGAACGTCGCAGTCGACAAGGTCGCGTGCCCCTCCCGAGTGGTACGGCAACCTGTCTTGACTGTCTTGTTAGTAGAAGACAGCGAACCCACGAACTATGAGGAAGCGATGATGAGCCCGGACTCGAGAAATGGCTAGAAGCCATGAAATCCAATTGGGATCCATGAGCGAAAACCAAGTATGGACTTTGGTGGACCTCCTAGCGACCGAAAGGCCGTTGAGTGCAAATGGATCTTCAAGAAGAAAACGGACGCGGATGGTAATGTTACCGTCTATAAAGCACGGCTTGTTGCGAAAGGTTTTCGACAAGTTCAAGGTGTTGACTACAATGAGACTTTCTCTCCCGTAGCGATGTTTAAGTCCATTCGGATTTTATTAGCAATTGCTGCGTTTCATGATTATGAAATATGGCAAATGGATGTCAAGACTGCTTTCCTCAATGGCAACATTGATGAAGAGTTGTATATGATGCAACCCGAAGGTTTTGTCGATCCTAAGGATGCTGATAAAGTATGCAAACTTCAGCGTTCCATTTATGGACTGAAGCAAGCGTCTCGGAGTTGGAACCTTCGTTTTGATCAAGTGATCAAGAGCTTTCGATTTGTTCCAAATTGCTACGAAGCTTGCATCTACAAGAAAGTGAGTGGGAGCTCGGTGACGTTTCTGGTACTATATGTGGATGACATATTGATTATTGGAAATGACATTGACATGCTTAACGATGTGAAGAGTTATTTGAACAAGTGTTTTTCAATGAAAGACCTAGGTGAAGCTGCTTATATATTGGGCATCAAGATCTATAGAGATAGACAAAGACGCCTGATAGCTTTAAGCCAGAGTACATACCTAGACAAAGTTCTGAAAAGGTTCAGAATGGATAAGGCATTGAAAGGTTCAGGCCTATGTTGTCGAGTAAGATATTGAGCAAGGCTCAGTGTCCAGCTACGGTAAATGATAGGGAAGCTATGAGCAAAGTGCCTTATGCCTCGGCCATAGGTTCCATCATGTATGCCATGTTGTGTACTAGACCGGATGTGTCCAATGCTCTTAGTTTGACGAGTAGATATCAAAGTGATCCAGGAGTGGAACACTGGACAGCCGTGAATAACATCCTAAGGTACCTAAATAGGACTAAAGAAATGTTCTTAGTCTATGGGGGTGATGAACAACTCGTCGTAAAAGGTTACGTCGATGCTAGTTTCGACACCGACAAGGATGATGCTAAATCTCGACGTGATACGTGTATATTTTGAATGGAGGAGCTGTGAGCTGGAGAAGTGCAAGCAAAGCGTGGTCGCGGGATCTACAAGAGAAGCGGAATACATGGCTGCTGCAGCGTCAAGTGAAGGAGTTTGGATCGAAACTTCATCACTGAGCTTGGCGTGGTTCCAAGTGCATTGGACCCACTGGAGATATTGTGTGACAACACTGGCGCCATAGCACTCGCTAAGGAACCAAGATATCATCCAAAGACCAAGCATATCAACCGCAAGTTTCATATAATCCGAGATTATATAGCGTATGGAGATCTGAAGATTAGCAAAGTACATACAGATCTGAATGTCGCAGATCCATTGACTAAACCTCTTCCACGTAAAATATGATCAGACCTCAGGCCATGGGTGTGAGATTGTTGCCGATGTAAACTAGATTATTGACTCTAGTGCAAGTGGGAGACTGGTTGAATTATGCCCTAGAGGCAATAATAAAGATGTTATTATTATAATTCTTGTTCATGATAAAGTTTATATTCCATGCTAGAATTGTATTAAGCGGAAACTTTAATACTTGTGTGGTTTGTGAACAACACCGTGTCCCTAGTACGCCTATGGACTAGCTCATTGATCAATGATGGTTAAGGTTTCCTAACCATAGACATGAGTTGTCGATTGATAATGAGATCATATCATTGGGAGAATGATATGGTGGATGACCCAAACTAAGCGAAGCAATTAGATCGTATCATTGTGTTCATCTTTGCGAAGCTTTTCCTATGTCAAATATTGTATTCCTTGGACCATGAGATAATACAACTCCTGGTATCGGAAGAAAGCTTTGAGGCCATCAAACGTCATCCTATGAGAGGGTGATCATAAAGGTGTCTCTCGTGATCGGAAAGTATCTTGGGTTGTATGTATCGAGATGGGATTTGTCCCTCCCAAGTCGGAGAGATATACTGGCCCACTCGGTAATCGATATCAACACCGCTTGCAAGCATGTGGTTAAGGAGTTAATCACAAAGTGATATCGGATTACGGAACGAGTAAAGTACTTGCTGTGAACGAGATTGAACTAGGTCTGACGATACCGACGATCGAATCTCGGGCAAGTAAAATATCGCGAGACGAAGGGAATATATATATGGGATTGATTGAATCCCGGCATCGTGGTTCATCCGATATGATCATCGATGAATGTGTGGGAGTCAATATGGGTGCCCAGACCCCGCTGTTGATTATTGATAGAAGATCATGTCTGCATATTCTCGAACCCGCAGGGTCACACACTTAACGTGTCTCGACGCTAGGATAGATTGGATAATTGGTTTATGAATTTTTGTTCGGAGTCTCGGATGGGATCCGGGATATCACGAGAGGTTCCGGAATGGTCCGGAGAATAAGATTCATATAAGGCAGTGCAGTTTTTGGAGTTTGGAATTGTTCCGGATTAATCGGTATTGTACCGGAAGCTTCTAGAACCTTCCGAAAGGGGGCCAACGTGGTCCCACCTTCCGGGAGGGGGCATGGGCCTATGAGGGAGTGTCCTGGCCGCATTAAATAGGGGCACAAGGCCCCATAGGGCCCAGCCGATCCTAGAGAGTTTAAATCGTTTAAACTAGAGATAAGATAAGATAGGATTTCTAGATAAGGGAGAGTTTAAATTGTTTAAACTAGAGATAGGCTTGGAGGAGAGGCTAGGGCTGGCCGCCCCCCCTCTATAAATAGAGGGCTGGTGCTCCCCCCTCCCTACACACACCTTCCTCCAACCCTAGTTGCCCTGCTGCCCTTCCACTCTCCCTCCCGACTGTTTGTAGGCGAAGCCCTGCAGCAGAAATTCTCCACCATATACACCACGCCGTCATGTTGTAGATCCAATCCATATCTCCACCATACTTGCTTGTCCGAGGAAGGAGGAGACGTCGAGGTGCTGCACGTGTGCATCTCACGGAGGCACCGCCACTTGTGGTGCTAGATCGGATCGGATCGCGAGGAGGAGAAGCGAGTACGACTACATCACCCACGTTCCGACGAACGTTCCGCTGTGCGAATCTTCAAGGGTATGAAGATCTAATCCAATCTCTCTCGTTGTTTGCATCTCCTAGATTAGATCTTGGCTTTCCCTCTGTTCGCTTCCGTAGAAAATTTTGATTTGCTATGCCGCGAAACCCTTCAGTTCATTATGCGTTGAGTTGTCCTGAACAGGTGGAGCATGAGACTGAACATGCTACTTAGAATGAAGTTGTTGCATCTGTTGACCATAAGAAGTGGGTTTCTTCTATGCAAGAAGAGATGCACTTACTTGAAAAGAATGGTACTCCCTCCGTTTCAAAATATAAGATGTTTTAGCTTTGTGAATGGAGTGTATCTAGACCTCTTTTAGTGTTTAGATTCATTTTAAACCTAGATGAACCTACATACTAAAAGGGGAATAGATACACTTCATTCACAAAACTAAAACATCTTATATTTTGAAACGGAGGGAGTGCATGGGATGTTGTGCGCTTGCCTAAACACAAGAAGGCCGTCCGCTATAAGGGGATATACAAAAGGAAAGAAAGTCTGTCTCCTAATAAGCCTCCAAGGTTTACGGCAAGGTTAGTAGCAAAAGGTTTCAGCCAGATTCTAGATATTGATTATAATGATGTCTTCTCTTCGGTTGTGAAGCATAGTTCCATTCGTGCTTTTTTTGGTATTGTTGCTATGCATGGTCTTGAGCTTGAGCAGTTACATGTAAAGACTGCTTTTCTGCATGGTGAACTGGAGGAGGAGATTTACATGGACCAACCTGAAGGGTTCTTAGTTCCTGGAAAAGAGGATTTTGTGTGCAAATTGAAGAGACCACTATATGGTTTGAAACAATCTCCAAGATAGTGGTACAAAAGGTTTGATTCATTTATGACCTCACAAGGTTTTAAGAGGTCTTAGTTTGATAGTTGTGTATACATACAATTTGTAATAGATCACCGATATACTTGCTATTATATGTTGATGATATGTTAATTGCTGCCAAGAGCATGAAAAAAATCACTACTTTAAAGGAACACCTAAGTAGTGAATTTGAGATGAAAGATCTTGGTGCTGCTAAGAAAATCCTAGGAATGGAAATTAAACGGGACATAAAATCAAGGTTGCTATTTCTTAGTCAGCAGAGTTACATTGAAAAAGTTCTTCAACATTTTAATATGCATAATGCAAAGTCTGTTAGTACTCCTATTGCTCCTCACTTTAAATTTTTAGCATTGCAATGTCCTAGTTCTGATGAAGATATTAAGTACATATCATGAGTTCCTTATTCTAGTGCGGTTGGTTCCTTAATGTATGCCATGGTATGTTCTCACCCTAATTTATCATATGCTATGAGTTTGGTGAGTCGTTACATGGCTAATCATGGTAAATAACATTAGAAAGTTGTTCAGTGGATTTTCAGGTACCTTCGTGGCACATCAAATGCTTGCTTAAAGTTTGGCAAAACTGGTGAGGGGCTCGTAGACTATATGGATTCAGATTTTGCTACCGACTTGGATAAGAGGAGGTCCCTCACAGGTTATGTGTTCACGGTAGGTGGATGTGCTGTGAGTTGAAAGGCAACACTGCAACCAGTCGTTGCTTTATCTACAACCGAAGCAGAATATATGGCTATCGCTGAAACTTGCAAAAAGTCTGTTTGGTTGAAAAGTTTGTATGCTGAGCTTTTTCAGGATGATTATTGCATTAACCTTCTCTATGGCATTCGAAGTGCCATATACCTTACTAAGGATCAGATCTTCCATGAGAGAACAAAGCACATTGATATCAAGTACCATTATGTTCGTGACATTGTTGCACAAGGTACATTAAAGGTATGTAAGATAAGCACTCATGATAATCCTACTGATATGATGACAAATCATGTTCCTATTGCTAAGTTTGAGTTATGCTCAAGCTCAGTTGGTATAACTGTTTAGCCCAAGTGGCTGTTGGCACCGAAAGTGTTTTCTTTGTTTGTTCAGGGATATGATGTTGTTGATGTTACAAGAAGGAATTTGTCCGAAGGTGGAGTTTGTTAAAGTATGATCCAAATTCAATTAAGGAGGCTAATTTCTGACGAGCGAAGCGAGACCCGTCGCGGGGAGGCTTGAGCCGAAGCGAAGGGAGTCTGAAGTTAGCCCGTAACCGAGCCCAACATGGACGCCTGTTTGGGGGCGAAGCCCCCCCAGTATGGATCGTTGATGACCTAGGTTTCAACCGTTATATATACCTCTTGTAAGCCGCCGGCTGGGATGAGTTGCATCTATGAAATCCCTAGCGTTGTATAAACACTTCCCGTTATAGTGAAGTTTTGCTGGCTGACACCCGTGGTTTTTTCCTCTCTTTCTTGGAGAGGTTTTTCCACGTTAAATCTATGTCCCTTGTTGCGATTTCTTTTTTCGTTCTTTGTTATTTGCTTGTTGCAAATCTAACACTCTTGCCCCCCCCTCTGAGGGCGACGGGAGCACCATCCCCAAACCCAGCGGCCAAGCCCTTCCCCTGCCCCCTCCCCTCTGCCATAGTTGGCGCGGGTCACCAGGCAAAGCCCCTATGGTGGAGGACTTGGCCTTCCCCACATGCGAGGTGAGGAGATTGGGGCTTCCTCGACCTGGCGGCGGTGCATCATGGACGCGCGGGAGCTCGGGCGACGGGGTTCCGGTCCTGGCGGTTGCGAGCGGCACCGTGCGGTGCGGCGGTGCCGCATCCCCACTCGGTCATGGGGGCGGTCCAGGCGGCGCGAGCTCCGGAAGAGCTCGGGCCCATCTCTGGCGGTGGCCATGGCGGTCTGCTAGCGCAGCGGCGACGGAGTTAGGGGCTTGTCGGGTTGCAGGTGACCTATGGTGATGGCGGCCTGGCTGCAGCATCGCGGCGGCAGAGCTGATGGTGCCTGGTCTAGGCCTGACGTGATCCGGGCCTCTTCCAGCCCTAATTGGCACTGCTACTGCGTCCGGGTGGCACTCACTGCGGGTGATGGTGGGAAGTTCCCCTCCCCCAAGCCGTCGGGTTCCTCGATGCCTACAAGTCCATGAGACCTACATGTCCTTCTCGTCGACGGTGCGATGTGACGCATGTCAGAGCTTTGGCTAGAGTTCGTGGATGCCAAGGCGGCGGCCCCAGAAGGTGGACTGCATGGGCGCCTCTTCGGCGAGCGATGTTGCAGTGGTGCTGGTTCGTACCTACGGTCAAATGGATGGCGATGAGAGGACGTTGGGAGGCTTTGGTGTTGGTGACGCTTCGGCTTTGGCAACTCCTAGATCGTGTGTCGGAGGCCTATCTTAGGGACAATGGCCGTGGCGGAAGACGGGGAGCGGTACAGAGGTTTTTCCGAGTGAAGGTAAGTGCTTCGGCACCATCGGCGACGATGTCTGCCGGTATCGTTCGCTGATGCGGCTACCTTCCTTGCGATAGGGATCAATCCGGGTGAAAACCCTTGACCATTGGTCTCGGCGGCAGCGGCGGTGTCGTTACCCTCTTGGAGATGTCGTTGTGGGACCCCGGTTCACCCTGCTCTCGACTCGTTGTCTTTGGTGGCAAGTTTAGATTTGTCTTTTTTTTTGTTTATTTTGATTTGCCTTGTAAAAGAGGTCTCCCTTACAACCTCGTGTCTGTTCCGCCGATGTGGTTTATTTATAGAGGGGTCGAAAGCCTGTTTTGAGGAGAAATCACCTCGCACTCGGACGCTCGTCCACGCAAGATCGATCGCAAGAAGTTGAGTACGTAGGGTCTTACTCTTGCATACTAGCTCGTTCGGTTTACATCGACGACGGAACGCATGGCACCGGTCAATCACCTCGCACTCGGAGACGCATTGTCGACGAGCGAGATTGATCAATCAGAATCTATCATCGTACAAACAATTCTTTTAACGTTACACTCGAAATGAACAAGGCCGGGCCGGTTGTTCCTCTCGATCGATCTCGCGCGATCCTGCTATACGTCGCCGGTGCACGAGTGCAGACGAGTGGACATGGCGTGCCAAATGACGCCGCGCTGAAAGGGTCCTCATATCCTCGCCTACTTTAATCTTCCCTCCGAGCTAGCAAACCCCCGGGCCGATCGATCAGCTGTTGTTCCGATACACTCTGCTTCTACCTCTCGCTACGGTTAAATTAGCAGCAGAGAGGGAAGAAGCAGTCAGTCTGCCTCGCGCCGATGGCCGATGCGATGGCCGGTGCGCTGCGTGCGTGCCTGCTGACCGTGTGCGCGCCCACAAGAGACAGTTATATATCTTAAAAGAAAATTAATAAAGGTTTAAACCAAGCTTTGTTTGTGACGAAGCGACTAATTCAGCTGTCCCATCCGGCGCCAATTCTTTAATCTGATGATAGGGCTCTAGTATACTCTCATACTGCTAGCTAGCTTATGGTTCCCGCCAGCCTTTTTCTCTCCAGCCAAGCAAAAAAAACGGGCGAAAAATCACGGATGCCGGTGGGCGCGCCTTTCGTGTCGGAGAGGCGATCCGCCACGCCACCTGTTTTTGTCACTTGTTACAATCCACCCGGTGGTAATTTATACACGGATATGACAGTGCTAGCTGCTGATTCCTTCCTCAAGAGATTTAATCCGCACGCTTCTCTCCTTTTGTTTCCTGTGTAGCCTCTGAACGTTCGCTAGCTCTCGGGGAGAGCTCGGTCACGCATGATTTAATCCAGATGTTTAACGTATGGTTCGACCATATATACATGGATGGGCTACTGCTGCATCGAGATCATCACAGACGTAGAATTTTTTTCTGTCAGTTAAAAAAAATGGAAAGATCAATTTCACCACTCCCAGTTTTTATCTCCCTTGCTCGCCAACTCGTTGTCTGCCCGTAGCGTTGCTAATATAGGGCAAACAACTAGATTTTCTATAAGAACTTTGCTTAATTTGGTTGTCTACGTATTTTGTAGATATCCGTGTCGAGGGCAATGTTGTTGTGTGATGTTTGACTGGATCACAACAAAACCACTTGTTCTCCTATTTCTCATGATATGGCAAGAAATGGGTAAAAAATAAATAAACATGCCTGGATTGTGTTCTCTTAGGTACAACAAAAGAAAATAGAAGCAAAAACACCATGACACATGTGTTACCTTGCTTCGCTTGGTCACTACTATATATATTCCCACCATTAACTTGTTGGGTGCTTTTTAAATCATTATTTTACATCACTTAGTTAGCTTTGATTACTTTGCTCCATCGATACAAATTGGACGCGTCCACAAGTTTTACAGAAAAACTGAGACGTTCATGCTTGTTATGGCCTTGCACCGTGACATGAAAAGTTCAAGCAAACAAAAATACAGTGATAGGAGACAAACATCAATTAGCATGCATGCCACTTTCCTTTATATATCTAAATCTTTAACAATCCTAAGGCAGGCTTTATTTAGGAAATATATGTAGTTGAAATTGTCTATTCCAAATCTTAGGACATGTAAAATGGTAGGGAAGGGATGCCTTTGCTTAGTCATCCACATCACCTATAGAAGACAATATATAAAAAAATGTACAATGCGTTATCTCTTATTGTCATCTCTAGCAATTAATGAGAATTAACTATTTTAGTAAGAAATTGATTTGATAAGAAAATACATATGGTACAACGGAGAAAATAGTCTTCTCTTATTATTTTTAAGAGATCATCCTTTAGCTTAGGGAAGACAACTTTCTTTTTCTTATTTTTCTCTCTCCCAGCTAAGCAAAAAATCTAACATGAAAACCATAAAGGAAGGCTGGCATCACCCCATTGTATATGCCCTTACCAATTCCAAGGCAGGTTTGTGTAGAGAAAGATACATGCAATTGTTTAATCTGAATCTTTTGAGTTTTTCATATGGAAAATAATGTTTCTTATTTCAGGGCAAAACAATGTTTCCTGACTTGGCTTATAAATGAGAATGCACACACATGTCTTATTTACAAGTAGACGGGGGAGGAGATGTGATGAACCACCATTAATTCCCCTATGGTCGTATAAGTAAGACACCATTCACATGTTCTGGTTTCACATCATGCCTAGAATTGGGTATGGGTGTAGGAATAGTAGCCATTGTTTCCTAAAAGAAAATGAAGAATCTACCTAGGATAGATATGAATGGGGTGGCTACTCCGACTTAGAACCGTCAACCATGTGTTAGACTCCTTTGCCATCTCACAATTTCCACATTATGCATGTCGTTCTCAACCTCTTTGTAGACCCCAACGGTGTATGGTTAATATAATCAACAACAAGATCCCTGAGAGCTATCGCTGATAGTCCTAGTAAAATGTTTGTAACAACGCGTAAGTAGTGTCTTTGGTAATACAAATTGCATTCACAACAATAAAATAGAGTGAATTCTATATTTTACCCCTACGTGTGCATTATTGATACCAATTACCCAACATGTGAAGATTTGTTCAATTTATTTGTTTCATAATCTTTGGACCCTCTTTCTATGATGTGTATCCCTTCGTCAAGGTGTGAGTGATGACCGAGGTTAGAAGATTTCAATGTAACAAATGGAGAAGAGAAGTGGATGACGCCTTCCGAGATTTATGCAATATTGCTGCGATACTTCAACCTAACATGCTGGTCCTATCTAATGAACAAGCAAAATGATAAAATTGGTTCAACCAGGTAAAAAATTATTAGATGCGAAATACCGGTCGAAATGTTTACTACAAGGATAATACTCCCTCCATTCGGTTTTATTCTGTAGCTTAGAAAATCTCAGACAAATTAGCCGGGCATTGATTAGCTTTGATGTGTTACAAGAAACCAAGCGTCCGCATTTTACCCAACGGAAGAGTAAATGTAGCCATGCAAAATTGCATGCAAAAATTGGCTTCCAACTATTTCTGGTCAATCACAGAAGCACTAGTTCTACTTTGCATTCGCTAGGATGGCTCGGGTCGATGGAGTAATTGTTTCTTTTGTCAATAAACAAGGTGGGATGAAAACGAGGCGTTTCTTACCGTAAAATGTAGAATAAAAGCGAACAAAAATCGGGTCTAGGATGTAGAATAAAACCGAACGGAGGGAGTATGTGTTAACCGAGAGGTAAAAAGTATAAATCACTCTAAAGAATAACAAAGAAAAATATATAGGGAGAAACAAAACCTCAATTGTGTAGGAATTTGTGGCTTCCAATATATGTTAACTACATTGTTATACTCTCGGAATCAAAACCTCGATGTGAATCATTCATAGAAATAACAGGGAATAGCTGATGTGGAATTAAACTTAACGGAATATACTTAAGGAAGCAGATACGACTATACTGAAACACTATATATATGAATATGTTGGATTATACTCGGGACCATTATAGAGAGTGGAGTGCCAGGAAATTCATAGGACTGGCTCTATGGATTTAAAACATGTGAGTTTGATTATGAATTCAAACTCGACGCACAACTCACGTGTGCGTGCATCAGACCTAATTGATTAACGGTATTAGGCCCACTGACCGTTAATTATTATGGTCGGTTTAACAAGTCACGAGATCTATCTGGAAACAGATTAAAACATCTAAAATTTGGAGTCTATATAAAGACTCCACCCTCTAATCTTAATATGCATTGTGAGCGGCACCATCGATACGACAGAGAAATAGAGGGTAGGCTGATTAACTCCAGACCCCTTGATTTCTTACAAGCTGTACAACAGAGACACTCTTTTAGACGAGATCGATGAATTGATTGATTATGCCACCTCGTACGTCATATACTACTCAAATCCCTCCGAGCTCAGCGTCTATATATAGAGGTTGATTGAACAAGTTAATTAGACCATTAGCATTGCAACAAGGTCTAATTTAACCTAACTACTAGGATCAAGTGCACTCTGCATACTCACTTGATCACTACTACATGGACATGTCACCCACCAACTTCACCTCCTCTTTCTGTTTGACGCAGCAAAATGCTTCGATCTGCACCGAGCAAGAACTAGACAACTACCTCCACCCTTACTACTACGGCATCGAGGAGGCCGCGCTGGACGGCGACGAGCTAGAGCTCGGCAGCTCCCGTGCACACAAGGCCACCAAGGTTGACTACTTCAGCTCGCCGTACCAGTCCTCGTGGCCGCCGGCGCAGGTGGACGTCGAGTCGTCGCGCGTCAGGAAGAAGCAGTTCAGGGACGTCCTCGAGAGCTGCAAGCAGAAGGTGGAGGCCTTGGAGGCTCTTGAGTCACCACCGGCGGGTGTCAGCGGCCCGTTCCAGCTGGAGCAAGGCGAGGCGGTGATCGCTGCGGGTGACAGCGGCGGCGGCGGTGGTGGCGGTGCTGACGGCATGCGGCTCGTGCAGCTTCTGGTGGCCTGCGCGGAGGCGGTGGCGTGCCGCGACCGCGCGCAGGCCGCCGCGCTGCTGCGCGAGCTCCAGGTCGGCGCGCCCGTGCACGGCACGGCGTTCCAGCGCGTCGCGTCGTGCTTCGTGCAGGGCTTGGCTGACCGTCTGGCGCTAGCGCACCCGCCGTCTCTAGGGCCGGCTAGCATGGCGTTCAGCGTCCCACGGTCGTCCTGCCACGACGGAGCACGAGGGGAGGCGCTGGCGGTGGCGTACGAGCTGTGCCCCTACCTGCGCTTCGCGCACTTCGTGGCGAACGTGTCCATCCTGGAGGCCTTCGAGGGAGAAAGCCACGTCCACGTGGTGGACCTGGGCATGACCCTGGGCCTGGACCGCGGCCACCAGTGGCGCGCACTTCTCGACGGCCTCGCCTCGCGGGCCGGCGGCAAGCCGGCATGCGTGCGCGTCACCGGCGTGGGAGCCCGCCTGGACACCATGAGAGCCGTCGGGCGCGAGCTTGAGGCGTACGCGGAGGAGCTCGGGATGCGCCTGGAGTTCAGGGCCGTGGATCGCACGCTGGAGAGCCTCCACGTGGACGACCTCGGCGTCGAAGCCGGCGAGGCCGTGGCCATCAACAGCGTCCTGGAGCTGCACTGCGTGGTGAAGGAGAGCCGCGGCGCGCTCAACTCGGTGCTGCAGACCATCCGCAAGCTCTCTCCCAAGGCGTTCGTGCTCGTGGAGCAGGACGCCGGACACAACGGGCCCTTCTTCCTGGGGCGGTTCATGGAGGCGCTCCACTACTACGCCGCGCTGTTCGACGCGCTGGACGCGGCGCTCCCGCGCTACGACGCCCGGCGCGCGCGCGTCGAGCAGTTCCACTTCGGAGCCGAGATCCGGAACGTGGTCGGGTGCGAGGGCGCAGCGCGCGTGGAGCGCCACGAGCGCGCGGACCAGTGGCGGCGCCGCATGAGCCGCGCGGGGTTCCAGTCCATGCCGATCAAGATGGCGGCCAAGGCGCGGGACTGGCTGGAGGAGAATGCCGGAGGCAGCGGCTACACGGTGGCCGAGGAGAAGGGATGCCTCGTGCTTGGATGGAAGGGCAAGCCCGTCATCGCAGCCTCTTGCTGGAAATGCTAGGCACGTACGTACTCACTGCCGCTCACCAGCTGGCTACCGTACGCGCATACTTTCCCTAGCTGCACTTCACAATCGTTGCATACACAGCAGATTGTGAGATTCATAGGAGAGAGCTGATGCTTCGCTGTTCAAGCTGCTATGTGTGCTTGAACACTTGTGCAAATTATAAGGCCCGCTCACATAGTGCTTGTACTTGTTTCACAAATTTTGTATAGGTATTTTAGCGGATCAATATAACTTCTTCCACAAGATTTTAATTGTTTCCTTTTCATTTTAAGAATAAATACTACTTTGGACCCTACAAATCTGGTAGTCTTTGGTTTTTTTTTGCACCAATAATGTATGTATATAAATTCGAAAATACAAAATGTGGCTTACAAGTGTTCATAAGCATCTGGAAACCCTACAACCATATGTTTGGAAATACATAATTCATGGGACCTTTCATGTTTTCGGAATGTTTTAGGAACTACGAACGAGCATCACATGCATCTTTAAATAGGAAAATCACCATAAAATGCATTATTTTGATTCCCAAGCTCGAGTGAGCTTGGCATTTGAATTTTTTAAATGGTATTTAGAATTTTCCAAAAAAAATATATTTTTCGGTGGATATGTACAAATGTTCTATACATATTTAATTTGCGATGGGTATTAAATAACACTTTGTTAATTTTGGGCTCCAGAAAAGTTACAAAATTGTTGCTCTAAAAAGAGAAAAAACTTGACTTTGCTCCCCACATTTATCTTTTTTGTATGCAAAATCGACGTAGTATCCCCAGTTCCATGTTTTCCAAATCCGGGGAACTGCAAAAGGGCTGCTCCGCGGTTTCTACATAAAAATAGCTTAGCTTCTTGGATCTAGCTTCTTAGAGTTGAAGTGTTCGGTGGAACACGTGAATTTTCGGGAAGCTGGTAGTGGAAGAGCTTCGGAACTTGCCCTAAGCAACATGTCTCACCTGAGAATTAGTATCCAACAGTGCAAGTCTAGGCTCATTCCGTATCCTGAATCAACCATACAATCTACATATGATGGAAACCTAGCTTCCATCGTCTCTTATACCCCCTTCCACGCCATCTCTGTAATTCGGCAGTCCGCAGCTATTGTAGGTGTTGGTTTTGCCGTTCCTTCCCTTGCTTAATTATGTGTTTTGTCATGGAACAATACTCAGTAAGAATTCTTCGCTTACCGTTGCCTATTCAGGATAAACTTTCATGCTTGCATACTATAGCATTATAGAAAATGTTTATCGTCTTGGATTTAATACATGGTATTACTATTCTCTAAAAATTGCATTATCATTTGTCTAGATGATTTTACCACTGTTATACAAAATGTAAACAAGTACGAATCTAGTTATCTATAGGCTTAATCTTGGTGACGTGCAGCTCCTCTAGGGGCATTGCCGAGCATTTTGACCGAGTCCTCACGCTGGCTTGTGCGCCGTGCATGCGCATGTGCATGGCTTCCTGCGTGTGAGCTAGCTCGCTTGGACGTATACACGAATGCCTCGGAGTTGCTGGTCGGGATTGTTCTAGGTCTGGCACCTAGGACCGGGAATTGCAGGTCTTCTTTAGTTTCCTCTATTAGGTTGTCCTTTTTGTTCTTTTTTTTCACTCCATCCGTTTTAAAATATAAGATGTTTTAGCTTTTGTGAAACTAGAATGGTGGCTCTCGCAAATGCGAGGGCATCAATTTTATTGTGTCGAATTTTTATATGAAAATATATCTTTATCGTATTTATTTCAGTTCTTCTAGTTCACACAGTTTAGAGATGGATACGTTATGCAAGGTGAACTTTTATTGGTGATGTTGACCCTTTGTTTTCTATGTGGATATGTTCGTGATATAAATGTTTCAGAGACATTCTTTTATGGAAATCTATTTATACACATGTTCCTATGTGACCTCTTTATATATGTAGTCTTCGAGTTGTAGGAACATGAACATAATTTCTCGCTAAAAACACATATAGCTATGTTTAGCAAGCAATGATTTCCTTATATCTCCACTACACTTATAAAAGAACAAACTTTTTCCCAGAGCTCTCAAACTTTGTGTACACAAATTAACCATGACCATAGGATCCTTTCTATTTGATAATATCCGAGATTTGAGATTAACCCAGTGGTCTGCCATCTAATGTAACAGTTTGGAATAAATGTTCTGCCAAGAAGATGTCGACCATACATTCACTAGTAGAAAACGGACCTTTGGTCCAAGGGTATTAGCCCCGGTTTTGCTACAAACCGGGACTAATGCCCCGGTCCCAACGGCTAGATCTGCCCCAGGGGGTGGCAGGCACTAGCCCCGGTTCGAACGGGACCTTTAGTCCCGGTTCGTGTAACAAAGCGGGACTAAAGGGTTTCAGGCAGGCTGGGTCAGGCGCCAGACCCTTTAGTCCCGGTTTGTTATACGAACCAGGACTAAAGGTGGACCTTTAGTCCCGGTTCTAGACACGAACCGGGACTAAAGGTCTGGCTATATCTTCTTCCACCTGCCCGAGCCACCATTTCAAGCTGGTGGCTCTCCTCTCTCTCTCTTTCTTGCTTCAAGCTCGAGTTCATGCCCTTTTTTCCTCAAGATTTGTCTATATTTTGTGGTGCCCCATCTATCCAAAGGTTCTAAAAGGTGAGCAACTTCATCATTTGAACTCTCATTGCTATATTAGCTCATTTCATGCTCTATCTTGTAGATGGATTTGTGGATTTAGTTTGGTAGTAATTTTTGCAATGATAACATGAGATCGATGTTTAGATTCTATCTATGTTGTATTAATGTAAGGAACTCTAAGGTAAGTATCATAATATGTGGATTCTATCTATATATATCTTTTTTTGGCACATAGTCTCAAAATTTGATTTTAGAAGCACACACATGCGTGAGTTCATCATTCTAACTAGCTGGGCAAAATATAATTCTTCGTCTACCTGCGTTCAATAAACTGAAAAAATTGTAACAAAGATAGGGTTAATTCATAAAAGCTTGATAAGAAGACATCACAGTACATCTTCGAGAAGCTCCTCTATGGCGAGCTCCTCGAAGATGTCTGAGGATAGGATCCTAAGACATCTTCGAGAGAAGCTCTCCGCCGTAGTGGTGTCCCTCTCGCACCATCTTGGAGTTAATAACTTCTCTAACTATAGATTAATACGCCGGGTAACTAAAACAATTCACATATTAGGGAGTGCCTCTATGGCGAGCTCCTCGAAGATGTCTAAGGACGGGATCCTAAGACATCTTCGAGAAGCTCTGCCGTAGTGGTGTCCCTGCTCTCGCACACCATCTTTCAGTTTATATCCTCTCTAGCTAGATCAGTATGCTGGTGGAGCTAACTAATTTCACATAATAGAGAGTGCCTCTACGGCGAGCTCCTCGAAGATGTGTGAGGACGAGGTCCTAAGACATCTTCGAGAAGCTCCACCGTAGTGGTGTCCCAGGTCTCGGACACCATCTTGCAGTTCTTCACAAGAATGCATACCTATTTATAGATTAAGCAGCACAACATAGTGTCGGGCACTGATAACATAATGTCGACTCACTCACCCCTGGCATAGTGCTGCCACCCATCCAAAATAGTGTCGTCATTTAATTTACTGGCTTAGTGCTGCCCACTGAGGACATAGTGTCGACATGTTGTCTCCACATCCACATTTAGTCCCGGTTGGTGCCTCCAACCGGGACTAAAAGTTCATCATATCTTTAGTCCTGGTTGCTGGCTTTAATTTTGTTTTTTAGATTAGTACTAATTAATTATGATTATGCTGCCACTCACCCAAAATAGTATCGTCATTTAATTTACTGGCTTAGTTCTGCCCACTGAGGACATAGTGTTGACATGTTGTCTCCACATCCGTATTTAGTCTCGGTTGATGCCTCCAACCGGGACTAAAGGTTCATAATATCTTTAGTCCCGGTTGCTGGCTTTGATTTTGTTTTTTAGTTTAGTACTAATTAATTATGATTATGTTTGATGTACTTAATTAATTATATAATGTAGATGAGCCGACAATGGATGTACGCTGACCGACTCTCTAGCGAGTTCATTAAAGGCGTGCATTCTTTTCTCCTTGTGACCGAGGCAAACAAGCGGAATGGTTTTATGTCTTGTCCATGTGGTGTCTGTCGGAATCATAAGGAATACTCTTCCTCAAGAGTCCTTCACAACCACCTGTTTTGGTCCGGTTTCATGACCGGCTATAATTGTTGGACCAAGCACGGAGAAATAGGGGTTATGATGAAAGACAACGAAGAAGAAGAGAATGATAACGACTACCCTACTATGTCCCCTGAATACGATGGTACTACAATGGAAGACATTGATGAAGAAAAAGATGAAGAACAGGCATCAGATCTGCCCGATGATGATCTTAGTCGGGCCATTGCTAATGCCCAGGAAGAATGCGTAACTGAAAGGGATAGGTTGAAGTTCAAGAAGATGTTAGAGGATCACAACAAATTGGTGTACCCAAATTGTGAAGATGGGCACAAAAAACTGGGTAGCACACTGGAATTGCTGCAATGGAAGGCAGAGAACGGTGTGACTGACAAAGGATTTGAAAAGTTGCTGAAAATAATGAAGAAGTTGCTTCCAAAGGATAAAGAACTGCCCGCCAGTACCTACAAAGCAAAGAAGGTTGTCTGCCCTCTAGGATTAGAGGTGCAGAAGATACATGCATGGATTAATGACTGCATCCTCTACCGCGGCGAGGAGTACGAGAATTTGGATGCATGCCCAGTATGTACTGCATTATGGTATAAGATAAGACAAGATGACCCTGGTGATGTTGAGGGCGAACACCGCATGAAGAGGGTTCCTGCCAAGGTGATGTGGTATGCTCCTATAATACCACGGTTGAAACGTTTGTTCAGGAACAAAGAGCATGCCAAGTTCTTGCGATGGCACATGGAAGACCGTAAGAAAGATGAGATGTTGAGACACCCCGTTGATGGGTCGCAGTGGAGAAAAATCAAGAGAGAGTTTTTGGACTTTGCAGGTGATGCGAGGAACTTATGGTTTGGTCTAAGTACAGATGGCATGAATCCTTTTGGGGAGCAGAGTTGCAGTCATAGTACCTGGCCTGTGACTTTGTGTATCTATAACCTTCCTCCTTGGTTGTGCATGAAGCGGAAGTTCATTATGATGCCAGCGCTCATCCAAGGCCCGAAGCAACCCGTCAACGACATTGATGTGTACCTAAGGCCATTAGTTGAAGAACTCTTACAGTTGTGGCACGAACAAGGTGTACGTGTGTGGGATGAGAACAAGCAGGAGGAATTTGACCTACGAGCGTTGTTGTTCATAACAATCAATGATTGGCTGCTCTTAGTAACATTTTAGGACAAACAAACAAGGGATACAATGCATGCACACACTGTTTAAACGAGACTGAAAGTATATATATTTGGATAAATATAAGAAGAATATGTACCTGGGGAATCGTCGTTTTCTTCCGCCCACGCACACCCTAAGAAAGAAAGGTAAGCATTTCAATGGTGAGGCAGACAGCCGATGTAAGCCTATCCGCTGTACTGGTGATGATATATTTGATATGGTGAAGGATTTAAAAGTAATCTTTGGAAAGGGTCCTGGTAGACAATCTGTTCTGAAGGACGATGTCGGACACGCACCGATGTGGAAAAAGAAATCTATATTTTGGAAGCTACCCTATTGGAAAGTCCTAGAGGTCCGCTCTGCAATTGACGTGATGCACCTGACGAAGAATCTTTGCGTGACGCTGCTAGGCTTCTTGGGCGTGTATGGGAAGAGCAAAGATACACCTGAAGCACGGCAGGAACAACAACGTATAAAAGACCGAGACAGCATGCATCCAGAGCTGTTTGAAGGTACGGCTAGCTACGCTCTTACCAAAGAAGAGAAGGAAATCTGGTTTCTCGTCTAGCAGCGTTTGAAGGTACTGCTAGCTACGCTCTGACCAACAAGTTCTTTACAGTATCAAGGTCCCGTCTAGTTTCTCGTCAAACATAAAGGGAATAATAAATATGGCAGAGAAAAAATTTCAAAACCTAAAGTCTCATGACTGCCACATGCTTATGACCCAGCTGCTTCGATTGCATTGAGGGGACTCCTGCCGGAAAATGTGAGTATCCATTGTGAAGCTATGTGCATTTCTCTATGCAATTTCTCAGAAGGTAATCAGTCTAGATAGTCTACCAAGGTTACAGAAAGATGTGGTCCAATGTCTTGTCAGCTTCGAGTTGGTGTTCCCACCATCCTTCTTCAATATTATGACGCACCTCCTAGTTCACCTAGTCGAAGAGATTAACATTCTCGGTCCTGTATTTCTACACAATATGTTACCCTTTGAGAGGTTCATGGGAGTGTTAAAGAAATATGTTCATAACCGTGCTAGGCCAGAAGGAAGCATCTCAAAGGGACATGGAACAGAGGAGGTCATTGAGTTTTGTGTTGACTTTATTCCTGACCTTAAGCCCATCGGTGTTCCTGAATCACGGCATGAGGGTAGACTTAGTGGAAAAGGCACGCTAGGAAAGAAAGAAAGGATATGTATGGACGGACATTCTCTCACTAAACCACACTACACAGTTCTTCAAAGTTCCACCTTGGTGGCTCCGTATATCGAGGAACACAAGAATATTTTACACTCCAACAACCCGGGGAAGCCTGGCTCCTGGATTAGAGATGAACACATAAGGACTTTCGGCGGTTGATTGCAGACATATCTCATGAATGACATAAATGTTGGAGAGCAGTTGTACTTGTTGGCTAGGTCACCATCTTCGACTATATTGACTTTCCAAGGGTACAAGAGAAATGGGAATACATTTTACACGATCGCCCAAGATAAAAAGAGCACCAATCAAAACAGTGGTGTCCGATTTGATGCAACAGACGAGAATGGGCAAAAGGATACATATTATGGTTACATAGAGGAGAAATGGGAACTTGACTATGGACCTTTTTTTTAAGCTTCCTTTGTTTCGGTGCAAATGGGTCAAGCTGACAGGAGGCGGGGTTCAGGTAGACAAGAAATACGGAATAACAACAGTGGATCTCAACAACCTTGCGTATAAAAATGAACCATTTGTCCTAGCCAATGATGTGGCTCAGGTTTTTTATGTGAAGGACATGTCTACCAAACCGATAAAAAGGAAAGATAAGCAAAATAATACAACATCCGATGAGCCAAAGCACCACATAGTTCTTTCAGGAAAAAGAAACATCGTGGGGGTGGAGGATAAGACAGACATGTTAGAAGATTATGATAAGTTTCATGAAATTCCGCTCTTCGCTGTGAAGAATGACCCAAGCATCCCGTTAAGTATTTAAGATGCTCCATGGTTACGGATTAGAAGAAAACCCTAACAATAGAGATGTGTGGATGTTGGTGATGTACAATATTATTAAACCTTTATTTTTAATGATCTACTTATATGTATATGGATATGAACTATCTCGATCTCAATAGGTAGTATTGCAACTTGCTGTGGCCAGACATTTATTAATATTAAAACATAAAAATTAGTCATAATCATATCTAGCCCTGTAGTACACAGCTTCAGGGTCGTCTTCGGAATCGTCATTGTCATCGTCGTCGCTCGTAGCACGCGGCTGGATCCTCAGCCCTTCCTTGTAGCACGTGGCTGGATCCTCCGGCCTCGGATTTACGACGCGCGGGGGAGGGGGCTCCCTGATGACGAGCCCAATACGCCCTAGGCCTTCACCACCACCACCATTCTTGTGGCTATGCGGCTGGTGAAAGTGCGGGTACCTCAGGCGAGGATGGTCTCCCATGGCGATGCAGCGCATCACGCCGGCGATAGTCCGGTTCGCCCACCACAAGCGGCGACCAGCCTCGTTGTGGTTCACTAGGGGCGGGCCGTCACCCTCGTACCTGGCGAGCTCCCTTTCCTACCGGTTTGCGAAGAAGGCTTTCTAGGTGTCGAGGTTGTCGGGATCCCAATGGGGATCCATCCGCTGCTCCGGCGTGAGCTCGAGGTAGAAGTGGTTCGTGATGGCCGCCTGGCGGGCCGAACCTTGAGGCACAGGAGGAACAGGAACCCTTCCAGCGCTCAGCATCCAGCCAGCGGGCTGCTGGTACCCGGACGGGCATGGGTAGCTGGAGGCGCATAGCGCCTCGGTCTCCTCGAGCGTCAGAAAGGCCCAGTAAGCGGTGTTTATTGTTGTGAGAGAGAAGGTGTGGATGTGTGGATGGACATGCCGGTCGGCCTAGATATAGAGGGAAATGGCGGGAGAACATGGTGGGAAGCGGGGGAAATGGCGGGAGAACATGGCGGGAAGTGGGGGAAATGGCGGGAAAACTTGGCGGGAAGCGGGGGAAATGGCGGGAAACTTGGCGGGAAGCGGGGGAAATGGCGGGAAATATGTTTTAGTCCTAGTTACTAGTTTTAGTATTAAATATTATATTTCTAATGAATATATTATTTTTTGTGAATATTTTGGTATATTATATGTATTTTTCTATTTTTAAATAATAACTATATTTTTCCAACATTTGTACTAAATATAATACTTGTTAAACAATAGATAATTTTATTTAAGTTGTATAATAAAGTATGATAATAGATTTAAATTATAGATCTTCTTTTTCTGAAATTTTTGATATATATAATTGTTGGAGATATGCCCTAGAGGCAATAATAAATATAGTTATTATTATATATCTTTGTGTTTATGATAAATGTTTACATTCATGCTATAATAGTATTAACAAGGAAACCATTAATACTTGTGTGATTTGTAAACTTAATTTGAAGTCCCTAGTATAGCCTCTATACTTCACTAGCTTGTTGGTTGATTGATGATTGTGGTTTCCCTATCATGAACATTGAGATGTTATCAACAACAAGATCATATCGTTAGGAGAATGATATGGTGGACATACTCCTATAGACAAGCGTAGCATAAAGATCAAGTCATTTCAATAGTTCAATTGCTATATGCTTTCTGATACATAGTAACCTAATTCCTTCGACCATGAGATCATGCATATCACCTTTACTGGATGGATGCTTTGATGTCATCAAACACCACACCGTAACAGGGTGGCTATAAAGGTGACATTGAGTGTTCGGAAAGTATTGGTTGAAACACATGGATCAAGAGTGGGATTTGTCCATCCACATGACGGATAGATATTCTCTGGGCCCTCTCGGTGAAATGTCATCCAATTAGCTTGCAAGCATGTGACTTGGTCACAAGGGATCACATATCACGGGAACGAGAAAAGAGTACTTATCAGTAACGAGGATGAACTAGGTATGCAGAGATACCGACGATCATAACCTCGGATAAGTAACATATCGTGAGACAAAGGGAAATTGGTATCGTATGTAAGTGGTTCATTCGATCGCAAAGTAATCGTAGAAATATGTGGGAGCCATATGAATTTCCAGATTCCTCTATTGGTTATTGTTCGGAGAAGTGTCTCGATCATGTCCGCATAATTCACGAACCGTAGGGAGACACACTTAAGGATTCGACGTTGTTTGAGTAGTTATGGTATTATGAGAAAGAGACCGAATGTTGTTCGAGTCTCGGATGGGATCCGGATATCACGAGGTGATCCGGAATGGTCCGGAGAATAAGATTCATATAAGGAAAGTTCCGCTTTGAGTTGGGAAATGGTTCCGTGTTTTCATCGAACATTCTAGAAGGTCCTAATGTCCGGCACTCGGAGGGGAAGGGTACATGAGTGTGTCATTACATATTGGAATGATTGCATCATGTACTAAGTATTCTTGCTGTCCCAAATAAAGGATTTATTTAAATCCTAAATTGAAAAGTCAAACGGCTAGTTTGAAAGTCAAACGGCAAGTTTTGGGAAGTGGGAAAAGAGGAGGAAGTGGAGACCGACTTGGGGAGGAGTCCCCTTGGTCGGGCGCGCCTCCCAAGGCCGACTTGGGAGGGACTCTCCCTTGGCCGGCCCTCCCACCTATAAAGGCAAGGGCAGGGCCTCCCTCCTAGACACACAAGTTTCCTATCCTCTAAACTAAACCCTAGATCTAGACTCGTTTAGAGCTATTCGTTTAGAGCCTTCTAATTGGTTTAGAGCCTTCTAATTGGTGTGTCTAATTACTAGACCACTAATAGCCTCTCTCATAAGCTCCACCATACTGCACCGGCTTAAGGCGAAGCCTCGGGATTTCCCTCTACCTCCAGACACGCCACAGGTCGCCGGAATCGCGAGGAGAGTGCTACAACCTCCGCCTGCTGGAACAAGGGAGAGGAAGGTCTTCGTCGAAAACCGAACGTGTGACCGATCATGGAGCGCTGCGGGAACGCTGCGCCTTGAAGGATCGCTCACGCGATCTTGAGATCGGAAAGAGTACGACTACATCACCCACGAGAATCTGCTCTCGTTAAACACTTTGGAATCTTCGAGGGTGAGTTATTCCATCGACTCGTTGCTGCAATCTAGTAGATAGATCTTGGCTTGTTTGTTTGTATGCGATAGAAATTTTTTGTTTTCCATGCTACGAACCCCTACAAAGGGTATCGAGCCGTGTCTATATGTAGATCTGTTGCACGAGTAGAACACAATGGTCATTGTGGGCGTTGATGCTTTATTGTAGATTACTTTTGTGTACTTTGCATCTTGCGGTATGTTGGGATGAAGCGGCCCGGCTAACCTTACATGACATCGTTCATGAGACTTGCTCCACGCTTGACATGCAACTGCTTTGCATAAGTGGCTTTATGGGTGCCGCTTTCTCCTAGCATAGTAAAGATCCAATTTACAACGGGTGATCAACAATGCTAGTATCAATGTTGTGGTTCTTGTTCGTAAGTTAGAACGACACTTATGGAAAGCCCCAAACCACGTAAAATATGCAAAGAAAGTAGAAGCGTCTAACTTTGTTTTGCAGGGGTGTCTGATGATGTGATATGGCCATGATTGTGATTATATTTGATGTATGCAATGTTCCTTATTGTAAGTTGGCAACGGCGAGAACCATATGGTTGTCTTTAATTTCTGTTAAGACCCGTGTCTATTCAAAATAGTTGTAATAGTTGAAGCTGGTGGGCGACAACCATGAAGAAGCGTCAATGACCTTGATGCTATGCGGTGATGATGGAGATCATATTAGGCTTGAAGATGGAGATCGGAAGCACAAAGAAGAAAGGCCATATCATATCACATATTATAAATTGCATGTGATGATAATCCTTTATGCATCTTGTATTGCTTAGTAAACAGCGGTAGCATTATAAGATGATCCCTCATGCACATAAATTTCAAGTTCTAAAGTGTTCACCCTTAGTATGCACCGTTGCCAAAGCTTGCTTGTGAAACACCACGTGATGATCGGGTGTCTTTGATTCCTTGGTGAATACAACGTAAGCAAGCCAGATTTGCTTATGCGGTAGCTAAGGTTTGATCTTGACGAGCCTAGCATGTACAGACATGGCCTCGGGAACACGGATCGCGAAGGCAAAGCATGAATCATATAGTAGATATGATGAACATGATGATTGTTCGCCATTAAAACTATATCAGCTCTCGTGATGATCGGTGTTGATGTAGTGGATTTGGTTCGTGTGATCACTAAAACAATGTGAGGATGTTGTTTTGAGTGGGAGTTCACCTAGTTTAATTTCATTAATTAATTTGAACTCAATTTGTCATAAACTTAGTCTAAACTATTGCAAATATGTTGTAGATCAATGGCAGCCCTACCATCAATTTTAATGCGTTCCTAGAGAAAGAAAAGTTGAAAACAATGGAAGCAACTTCGGATTGGTTCCGCAATTTGAGGATTGTCCTCACAAATGGTAATTTGACCTATGTGCTGGATGCACCGCTAGGTGACCCACTGGTGATGCTACCGATGAAGTAAAGAATGTTTACCTCGCCTAAGAATCGTACTCCATAGTTCAGGTGCTATCTTGTATGGTTTAGAATCGGAGCTTGAGAAAAGGTTTGAAGAGTCGATCCATATGATATTGTCGAGGATCTCAAATTAATCTTTGAGACTCATGCGGCAATTGAAAGTTATGAAGCTTCAAAAGTTCTTTAAGCGCAAGATGGAAGAGGGTAGCTCGTCGGTGAGCATGTGCTTAAGATGTCCGGGCACGCAAATAAACTTCAAAGTTTGGGTATAGTGATTCCTAATACTTTGGGGTTTACCGCATCCTCCAATCACTACCACCAAGTTACAAGAACTTTGTGATGAACTACAACATGCGTAACATGAACAAAGAGTTGCGAACTATTTGCTATGTTGAAATCTGCGAAGTGGAGATCAAGAAAGAGCACCAAGTGTTGATGGTCAATAAGACCACCAAATTCAAGAAAGGCAAGTCTAAGCAAAGGGACACTTCAAGAAAGGTGGTAAGAAAGTTACCACGCCCGAAGAAGACCAAGGCTGGACCTAAGCCTGATACTGAGTGCTTTTACTGCAAGGGAGAAGGTCACTGGAAGCGGAATTGCCCAAGGTACTTGGCGGATTTGAAGAACGGCAACATCAAGAAGAAAGGTATATCTGATATACATGTTATTGATGTGTATCTCACTAGTACTCGTAGTAGTGCCTGGGTATTTGATCTTTGGTTGGTTGCTCATATTTGTAACTCAAACAGAGCTGCAGAATAAACGGAAGCTAGTGAAGAACGAGGTGACGATGCGTGAAGCGGATCAAAGGTTGATGTGATCGCGGTCGACGCTACCTCTTCATCTACCATCGGGATTAGTTTTATACTTAAATAATTGTTATTTGGTGCCTTCGTTAAGCATGAACATTATATCAGGATCTTGTTTATTGCGAGACGGTTACTTGTTTAAATCCGAGAATAATGGTTGTTCGATTTATATGAGTAACATGTTTCATGCACATGCACCTTTGATAGATGGTCTATTCATATTGAATCTCGATAGTAGAAATACACATATTAATAACATTGAAGCTAAACGTTTGAAATCAAGCGATAATTCGACCTATATGTGGCACTGTCGTCTTGGTCACATTGGAGTGAAGCGTATGAAGAAACTCCATTCCGATGGACTTCTTGAATCACTTGATTTTGAATCACTTGAAAGATGCGAAGCATGTCTGATGGGTAAAATGACTAAGACTCCATTTTACGGTATGATGGAGCGAGCTACGGACTTATTGGAAATCATACATACCGATGTATGTGGTCCAATGAGTGTAGCATCGCGCAGTGGTTATCGTTATGTTCTTACCTTCACGGATGATTTGAGTAGATATGGGTATATCTATTTCATGAAACATAAGTCCGAAACTTTCGAGAAGTTTAAGGAGTTTCAAAGTGAGGTAGAGAATCAACGTAACAAGAAGATTAAATTTCTACGTTCTGATCGTGGAGGTGAATATCTAAGTTCCGAGTTTGGCGAGCATTTAAGGAAATGTGGAATACTTTCAGCTTGACACCGCCGAACACCACAACAGTAATGGTGTGTGACGTCGTGTCGAACTCTCTTAGATATGGTTCGTTCTATGATGTCACTTACAGATCTACCACTATCATTTTGGGGTTATGCATTAGAAACAGCCGCATTCACTTTAAATAGGGCACCGTCTAAATCCGTTGAAACGACACCATATGAATTATGGTTTGGGAAGAAACCTAAATTGTCGTTCCTTAAAGTTTGGGGATGCGAAGCCTATGTAAAGAAGTTACAAGGACAAGCTTGAAACCAAAGCGGAAAAATGAGTCTTCATAGGATACACGAATGAAACTATTGGGTAAACCTTCTATCATATATCCGAATGCAAAAACTTAGTTGCAAAGAAAGGATCCTTACTAGAGAAGGAATTTCACTCGAAAGAAGTATTTGGAAGGAAAGTAGAACTCGGCGAGGTTGTCGAACCTTCTCTCGAAATTACGAGTAAGCGCGACCGGAAGAAGTTCCTGTGGTGCCTGCACCAATAAGAGAGGAAGCTAATGATGGTGATCATGAAACTTCGGTTGAAGTTGCTACAGAGCCTCGGAGGTCAACGAGAACTCGTACCACTCCAGATTGGTATGATTCCGTTATGAATGTCATGTTGGTGGACAACACCGATGACCCGAGACATATGAGGAAGCGATGATGAGCCCAGATTCCAATAAATGGCAAGAAGCCATGAAATCGAGATTGGATCCATGTACGAAAACCAAGTATGGACTTTGGTGGACTTACCGGATGGCGGAAGGCTTCGAGAACAAATGGATTTTCAAGAAGAAAACAGATGTCGATGGTAATGTTATCGTCTATAAAGCTCGACTTGTCGCAAAAAGGGTTTCGACAAATTCAAGGAGTTGACTACGATGAGACTTTCTCACCGGTAGCGAAGCTAAAGTCTGTGAGGATTATGTTAGCAATCGCTGCATATTATGATTATGAGATATGGCAGATGGATGTCAAAACAGCATTCCTCAATGGAGACATTGATGAAGAGTTGTATATGATACAACCCAAGGTTTTGTCGATCCTAAAGATGCTAACAAGGTATGCAAGCTTCAACGGTCCATCTATGGATTGAAGCAAGCATCCGAAGTTGGAATCAACATTTTGATAAGGTAATCAAAGTTTTGGTTTTATACAAACTTATGGAGAAGCTTGTATTTACAAGAAAGTGAGTGGGAGCTCAGTAGCATTCTTAATACTGTATGTGGATGACATATTGTTGATTGGGAATGATGTAGACCTTCTTAATAGTGTCAAAGAGTATTTGAATAATAGTTTTTCAATGAAGGATCTTGGCGAAGCAGCTTACATATTAGGCATAAAGATTTATAGAGATAGATCGAACGCCAAATATCATTGTCACAAAGTACATATTTGGACAAAGTTCTAAAAGGTTTGGAATGGAAGATAGCAAGAAAGGGTTCTTGCCCATGTTGCTAATCGACCTTGAGTAAAACTCAAAGTCCGACATCGGCGTAAGATAGAGAAAGGATGAGTAAGACTCCCTATGCATCAGCCATAGGATCTCTAATGTATGCCATGCTATGTACTAGACCCGACATCGCATATCTTGTTAGTCTAACTAGCGAGATATCAAAGTGATCCGAGTGGATCATTGGACAGTGATCAAAACATCCTTAAGTACTTGAGAAGAACTAAGGATATGGTTCTTTCTTATGGAGGTGATGAACAGCTCGTTGTTAATGGTTACACCGATGCTAGTTGGAACACCGATCCGGATGATTCTAAATCACAACTGGATACGTATTTATTTTGAATGGTGCAGCGATTAGCTGGAGGAGTGCAAAGCAAAGCGTTGTGGCGAGATCTTCAACTGAATCGGAATACATGGCTGCTTCGGAGGCTTCACAAGAAGCGATATGGATGAAAGAGTTCATTATAGAGCTGGGTGTGGTTCCAAGTGCGCTGGACCCAATGTCTATCTCTTGTGATAACATGGGCGCCATAGCCAATCGCAAGAACCAAGGTCACACATGAAGTGAAGCATATCAAGCTGCGTTTTCACGCTATTCGAGAACATATCCAGGATGGGGATATAAAGATTTGCAAAGTACACAGATCTGAATGTGGCGGATCCGTTGACTAAACCTCTCCCGAGGGCAAAACATGACCAACACCAAACTGCCATGGGTGTTCGGTATATTACCATGTAATCTAGATTGGATGACTCTAGTGCAAGTGGGAGACTGTTGGAGATATGCCCTAGAGGCAATAATAAATATAGTTATTATTATATATCTTTGTGTTTATGATAAATGTTTACATTCATGCTATAATAGTATTAACAAGGAAACCATTAATACTTGTGTGATTTGTAAACTTAATTTGAAGTCCCTAGTATAGCCTCTATACTTCACTAGCTTGTTGGTTGATTGATGATTGTGGTTTCCCTATCATGAACATTGAGATGTTATCAACAACAAGATCATATCGTTAGGAGAATGATATGGTGGACATACTCCTATAGACAAGCGTAGCATAAAGATCAAGTCATTTCAATAGTTCAATTGCTATATGCTTTTTGATACATAGTAACCTAATTCCTTCGACCATGAGATCATGCATATCACCTTTCTTTGGATGGATGCTTTGATGTCATCAAACACCACACCGTAACAGGTGGCTATAAAGGTGACATTGAGTGTTCGAAAGTATTGGTTGAAACACATGGATCAAGAGTGGGATTTGTCCATCCACATGACGGATAGATATTCTCTGGGCCCTCTCGGTGAAATGTCATCCAATTAGCTTGCAAGCATGTGACTTGGTCACAAGGGATCACATATCACGGGAACGAGAAAAGAGTACTTATCGATGTGAGGATGAACTAGGTATGCAGAGATACCGACGATCATAACCTCGGATAAGTAACATATCGTGAGACAAAGGGAAATTGGTATCGTATGTAAGTGGTTCATTCGATCGCAAAGTAATCGTAGAAATATGTAGAGCCATATGAATTTCCAGATTCCTCTATTGGTTATTGTTCGAGAAGTGTCTCGATCATGTCCGCATAATTCACGAACCGTAGGGAGACACACTTAAGGATTCGACGTTGTTTGAGTAGTTATGGTATTATGAGAAAGAGACCGAATGTTGTTCGGAGTCTCGGATGGGATCCGGGATATCACGAGGTGATCCGGAATGGTCCGGAGAATAAGATTCATATAAGGAAAGTTCCGTTTCGGAGTTGGGAAATGGTTCCGGTGTTTTCATCGGGAACATTCTAGAAGGTCCCGGAATGTCCGGCACTCCAGAGGGGGAAGGGTACATGAGTGTGTCATTACATATTGGAATGATTGCATCATGTACTAAGTATTCTTGCTGTCCCAAATAAAGGATTTATTTAAATCCTAAATTGAAAAGTCAAACGGCTAGTTTGAAAGTCAAACGACAAGTTTTGGGAAGTGGGAAAAGAGGAGGAAGTGGAGACCGACTTGGGGGAGGAGTCCCCTTGGCGGCCGCCCCAAGGCCGACTTGGGGAGGGACTCCTCCCCTTGGCCGCCGGCCCTCCCACCTATAAAGGCAAGGGCAGGGCCTCCCCTCCTAGACACACAAGTTTCCTATCCTCTAAACTAAACCCTAGATCTAGACTCCGGTTTAGAGCTATTCGGTTTAGAGCCTTCTAATTGGTTTAGAGCCTTCTAATTGGTGTGTCTAATTACTAGACCACTAATAGCCTCTCTCATAAGCTCCACCATACTCGCACCGGCTTAAGGCGAAGCCTGCGGATTTCCCTCTACCTCGGTACCACGCCGTTGTCTTTGCGGAATCGCGAGGAGAGTGCTACAACCTCCATTTTCTTTGGAACAAGGAGAGGAAGGTCTTCGTCAGTACCGAACGTGTGACCGATCATGGGAGCGCTGGAACGCCTTGGGAAGGATCGTCTCGCGATCTTGAGATCGGAAGAGTACGACTACATCACCCACGAGAATCTGCTCTCGTTAAACACTTTGGAATCTTCGAGGGTGAGTTATTCCATCGACTCGTTGCTGCAATCTAGTAGATAGATCTTGGCTTGTTTGTTTGTATGCGATAGAAAATTTTTGTTTTCCATGCTACGAACCCCTACAATAATACATAATTTTCTGAAAACTATAAACCATTTTTTTTTTGGGGCCAAAAATAACCTTTAGCCCCAAGTTGTAATACAAACCGGGGCTAAGACCTTTAACCCCGGTTTGTATTACAACCCGGCTAAAAAAGTCTTGTGTGTGAGCTACAAGGTGGTGTGCGCATGAAGAGCGAAAATACCTTTAGCCCCGGGTTGTAATACGAACCGGGGCAACCTGAGGTTAAAGGGGTGGTGGTATAAATACCCTATCCCCACCCCGGGTCGTGCCACGACCCGGAGAGCCAGATCGCGCAAAGGACCTCGCCGCGCCCACGCCGTCCGCCGCGCCGCCGCCCCCGCCCATGAGAAGAGGAGCCCCGTGCCACCCCGTCGCCCCATCTCCGCCTTGCCATACCCATACACTTTGAGGCCATAGCACCTTCTCTCTCCAAGATCACCTCAGTCTGATCGTCGTGCCCAATTTTGGTTGATTATTAGTAATAGTATTAATTATAATTAGGTTATTATAGTATATTAATTAGTATTATAGGTTAGTATTAGGATTTAGTATTAATTACTATTTAGTATTTAGTTAATATTAGTTAGTATTAGTATTATAGGTTATTATAGTATTAGGTTAGTATTAGTATTTAGTATTAGTTAGTATATTAGTATTAGTTAATATTTAGTATTATTATTAGTATTAATATTTAGTAGTTAGTATTAGTATTTAGTATTAATATTAGTTAGTATTAGTATTAGATTAGTATTTAGTTAGTATTAGTGTTAGGTTAGTATTTAGTATTAGTATTACAATTAGTTAGTATTAGTATTAGGTTAATTGTATAGGTTAGTATTTATCTAGGGTTAGTTAGGGTTAGTTAGGATACTTAGTTAATTAGGTTTAGTTTAGTTAGTGTTACGTTTAGGGTTAGTGTTATTAGGGCAATACTTAGTGATTTAGTTACTGTTTATGTTTTATGATTGTTTATTGCTATTATTCAGTTATGTCACGTCCTCCTCGTCTGAGCCTACTGGACTCCGTCGGTTCCGGGGATGTCCGAGCCTGGGCTCCGTCGGGTTGGCACTAGGAGGTGCTATCTGTCGGGACTCGTACCTTGGTGAGGAATCCGAATATCATCATCGACCCGGGGCTTCTTTGGTGGCATCCACGAGGTACAGGGGCGGTGCAGAGGGAGTCGGCCCTCGAGGAGGTGGTACGTCGTCGTATCAGGGAGGAGGACGAGCATGTACGACGATACATGTATCTTTTGGAGACTAGGTTCTCCAATATCTGGCAGGTTCACGGATCTCACCCGAGCTATTCTCCGGTGATGGTTCCTCTTCTCTGGTTGCAGAGCTCTCGTAGCACAGAACGCGGCAGCCGAGTTCGCTAGTTTGATATGAGCGAGATGTATTAATAATGTACTTTATATTATGAGCGAGATGTATTAATAATGTATTTTATCTTATATTATTGTACTTTATCTTAATGCAAAATTGTTTCATTATTAGTATGTATTCTTATTTCTGTATCCGAGTTGTCGCAATTGTAATATTCTTTTACTTAATGCAATTTTTTTTCTGTATTAGTTAAGCTATGGACGGTAGACAAAATGAAGAGGAGCTTCTCAATATGATAGATGAGGGTACTGGGGGTTCTTATTACGATGACTCCGAGTATCTTAATTTGTCTGGAGGAGACGATGGTGGAGACGATAGTGGAGACGATGGTGCTGACCATGGTGGAGACCATGCTGAAGACACCATAATAATAACAAACTCCGTCGAGGTATATAAAGCCTCTATCGATCAATCACTAGTATAGATGCACTAATTGATTCGTATATATGTACTGACGAATGTTTCTTCTTTTAGACCTCCGCTTCCGCCCAATATTCTACAAGGACAAGAGGCCCGACACACAAGTTGCCTGCTGATGTCCGTTTCAGCATTGACTTAGTCTCTCCGCTGGGTCAACCATTGGAGCCCAAAGAATCCGTGAATGCATTTATAACTCAACGCAGACTGATTGCTAGAGACACCGTCCCGATCACCACGCGAAATTGGAATAAGCCAGGAAAGAAAAAGGATCCAGCCGGGGCTAGTTTTGTAGATGACAGAGCGAGGGATGCAATGTGGAATTCTCTCATGACACATTTCACCCTACCAGTCTTGGAGACTAATGAGCTCACACAGCAAATGACGAGGAAAGTCAAGCACTTTGCTCTTAAGAAGATGGGCAAACTATTCAAGGAATTGAAGAAACG
Source organism: Avena insularis (assembly GCA_023614405.1). Classification (NCBI taxonomy): domain Eukaryota; kingdom Viridiplantae; phylum Streptophyta; class Magnoliopsida; order Poales; family Poaceae; genus Avena; species Avena insularis. Next base: position 418,952,577 of record CM042691.1, read on the forward strand.
ATTGTACCACAAGTATGTCTTGATGAAAAAAAACTCCTCCATTCACTGGCCCACCAGAGTTGCAGCAGGATAACTGGGCCGCATTTGTGGAATATAAGACCTTGGCACCAGCTGTGGCAATGTCTGAAAAGAATAAGATAAATGTAGCCAAAAATAAATATCACCATCATATGGGCACAGGTGGCTACTGGAGTGCCATGCCTAAGTGGGATAAAGCTGAGGCTGACCTGGAGGCTAAAGGGGTCACTCCAGCTACGTCTCGTTGGCCCAGGAGGTCAAGAAATTGGGTACTCGGGCGTGGGGCATCGTATGACCCAGAAACAGGCGAGATTGCTGCAGCCGGAGAAGTTTCTTCACCCAAGAATGAACTTATTAAAGTGATAAAAGAGGTTGGAGAGGGAACATTTGTTCCCGACAAAGAGAACGATGAGCTGACAAAGGCTCTCAGGAATCCTGAAAAGGCTGGACAAACAAGAGGGTTCAGACCTTCTTGTCCATGGGTTATTGGGTTTCCCGAGGACCTTGACACGTACAGAAGCCGATCAAGAAAAACAAAGCGGCAAAAAGAGAAGGATACGGAGCAGTTCGCGAGGTTTGAAGCCATGCTACAGGAGCATCGCCAGGAGCTTAATGAACTTAAAGGACCCCGATAGCAAGATCCTGCACCAGACAGTACGGTCGGCCCATCGCAACGGAAAATCAGCGTGGCTTCCACAGAGGGCCACGGTAATGATGCAACGATGGATGTGTACCCCATGAATGCAATTAAGGAGAAGACTAGTTGTGAGCTCCATGTTGAACTGAAGAACATATCCATGAAGGTGGCGGTCGGCTTTGCTTTACCTTCTGCACCGGGAGCAACCTACCATTGCAATCCAATTCCAGCTGGCTATGCTCGTGTCGGTGTGGATGAAGTTCAACCGATGTGTCAGTCACTACAGCTTGACATCCCTGGAGGTGAAGGGGAGACGAAACTGGGAGAAGTCACGAGTGGATTCATTCTTTGGAAAAAAGAATACATCAAGTTTGCAGGCTCGACACCATGGCCACCTTCTCCACCGAGAAACAATCCATCACCTCCAAGGCCACCGTCTCCTCCCAGTAAAAGTCCACCTCCAAGTGCACCGTCTCCTCCCAGTAAAACTCCACCACCTCCAAGTCCAATCCATGACCCCAACACGAGTCCATCTCAATCTACACAGCCACCTCCACCCACTAAGGGCCAAAAGCGGAAGAATATCACCGCTCCGTCGAGCGATAACCGACGCCCAAAGCGACAGTTGTCGCCCCTCCCAAGAGTACCGCCGGTTCCTCCCAAAAGGGCTTACGACCTGACCGATGAGGAGACCGATGCGGTTGTATGGGCCGAAGTGGATGCTCATTTTAAAAAGAAACAACCTGAGCCAGAGGTCCAAATAAAACCGGAAACCAAGGAGCACTTTAGGAATTTACTGACACAGCCATCCCAAGCTCAGTTAAATGCGCCAGATGACTATACATGATGTCTTCAGAAGACACTGAAATAGAAGAGATCAAGCGGTAGAGGAAGCATCACAAAAGAGGTTCCCCAGCAGGGGGAACAAGCAAAACAATCGAGTGGTAGCGGAAGCATCAGAACGGACGTCCCCCAGCTGGGGAAACAAGCAAAACAATCGAGTGGTAGCCAAAGAACCAAAAGAGACGTTCCCTAGCTGGGGAAACAAGCAAATCAATCGCTCCCCCCGCTCCAGGTGCAGATACCGAACCTCAACTATATGAGGTAGAACCTATAGATCCGGAAATGGCTAAGATATTGGCCGAGCAATGTAATATGTCTATTCATGACATTCTTCACGGCGATATGCCCAAGGCTAAGGTAGCACCCAAATTTGTTCACCGGGAGCCTCTGGTCAGTTCTAAGAGGCTTCGGGATATGCCAACAAAAATGCGACGATTCCATGAATGGTACATGAAAGCATCAAAAGAACAGCAATATTGGCTCATACTGAAAGTTCGAAAATCGCATTACTTCGCTGAAGACGAGGTCCCTGTTGAATTTACAGAATTATTTCAGTTATTCAATCTAAAGGAACTCGATAAATCTATCCTCAGTTCCTATTGTCTGTAAGTGATTACTTTATTTATGTAATTAAGTCTCTATCTCAGCTTGTTCAATTCATTGCCGGTAAGTATACTCACTATATTCTTGTGTACGCTATATATAATGATGCAGAATGAAGATTCTCGATTGTAAAAGAAAGGCTATCAATGGATTTGGGTTCATTGACCCACATCGAGTTCATGGAGCTATACTAAAGGATAAGCCACTAGAGACCGAGCACAACTTGTTCCGGTTTCTCACGAACCAGCATTTCTGTAATGAAATACTATTTCCTTACCACGATGGCAAGTGAGTTCTTGTATACATTAAATTTTGCTTACTCGATGTTCAGTGTAAATGATGAGTTACTGACGTATGTGAACCTTGCGTAGGTACCACTGGATTCTTCTAAGCATTTCAGTTGACTTGGGAAGGGTTCACATCATGGACTCACTAAACAAAGACATTGAAGACTACTGCAGCATTATCGATGCGCTCCAGAGGTAATTTCAACCATTTTCGCACTATATCGGTTTCTTTCATTCATTTTCTAGGATATCAAGTGGTTAACTCATACATTCATTTTCTTTGTCGGATAGGGTTTGGACACGGTTCAAGAACCATGTCCACGGTCAATGGCGTGAGGAGCTATTTTTTAAATCGCTCTTGGTAAGTAGTACGAGCTAAGTCCGTGCATCTATTTAATTCTTGTTTATGTGCATTTATCATGCTAGAGTTATTATTTGATTGAATTCTATTCTTGTAAAGTGCGCGAGGCATCCACCTGGGACTAATCTATGTGGATTCTACGTGTGTGAGTTCATTTGCATCACTATTAAGAAGCCCTTGGAAAATGTTCGAGTAAGTAAATAATATATTCACCCTTTATTTTTATTACAAAAAGTTGTGTTGAGTCTAGTTCATACGATCTCCTTCTTTATATAGTTGGACGCGATGCGGGACAAGCTCCTACCAGAGGACCGCCTAATAGCAATCTAAGAGGACTTTGCTGGATTTTTTATCGATGAGGTCATAGACCCACGTAGAGAATTCTCTCTATGTAGACCCTAAAGCATCCATGTAATGATCTCCATGTAATCAAATAGACATGCTCTAGACCCGGTTGGGACTCCATGTATGCTTGTAAGAGAAATTATATTATATATTGCATCAATGTGTACAAGTACTATGTAGTAGCGTTCTGTATATATACGAAAACTTGTTTCTAATAAAAACACAGAATGAAAAATAATTGAACACAAAACACAAAATGAAAAGAAAAACACAAAACCCTAAAACCCCATCTACTACCGCGGCAGCCAAATGGCCCAAAATGCTGCCGCGACAGGGAACCTTTAGTCCCGATTCATGTTACGAACCGGGACTAAATGTCCTCCAGCCTAGCGGGGCTCGCGGGGCCACGTGGTTGGACCTCTAGTCCCGGTTCGTAACAGAACCGGGGCTAATACTTGGACCTTTAGTCCCACTTTTGCAGTCGCGGGTCGCATTCCCGGACTAAAGGTCCTTACGAACCAGGGCTAATAGGCTGGTTTCTACTAGTGATTGCTCCACGTCCCCATTTATGGCCCGGATTTCACTCTAACTGATAAGAAGCAAGGAGCATCCAAATTAAGGATGGCAATGTAGCGGGTTTGGACGGATATACCAAAACAAAATTCAAATCCAAATCCATGAACCTCACTCTTGCCCGCCTACGAAGATATCCATGGGCATGGATGTCGCCCCAAATCCAAACCCACCGGCCATGAATATCCATTGGTTACATGCTATATACATAATCATAACAACATTTAGCATAACTGCGACATTATAGCAAATTTCGACAGCATTTCAGTAAATATTATATGGATAATACATAGGAATATCAAAGCAATAATATATCAACCACATAGTACTTAACATATGTCAAATCCCACACGATAATACCACAAAGTACATAGATGTCTCATAACAGTCTCACAGAACATGTGGGTCCCACATGTTAGCAGGGTATCCATTGGATATCCATGGAGTGAAACCACTATCCATACCCGCCCCATGAATTAGCGGATATCCGCCCCATGAAATCCGTGGGCGTAATTAGTCCACCATACCCTTACCCGCCGGGGCGGATATCCGTGGATACCTAGATCCGTGGATAAAATTGCTATCCTTAGCCCAAATTTGTTTGATCAATTCCTCTCTTCTTCCGTTTTGTGGCCCTCGCACCCTCGACTTCTCTAGCACACCTTAGTTCCAATCTTCTCCCTCGTGCTATACCATGGTTCTCATGGGAGTACATCATAACTGTCGAGTCCACCTCGTCAACTACTCCCACTAGTGGAGAAGGGGCCTGTAGTCCCGGTCCATAAGGGGCTTTTGTACTGGTATTGAAACCAGGACTGGAAAAGCAGGACTAAAGGCCCACGCATTAGTCCCGGAGTGGTTACTAGCTGGGACAAATGGTCCTCCGCGTGGCCGCCGCGGCGCGTGCGGGGTGCCCCCCCCCCATCAGTCCTGGCTCCTCTTACATACCGGGACAAATGGTTCTCTGCCGTGGCAGCATTTTGGGCACTTTCTCTGCCACTACAGAGAATTCATTTTGTATTTTTTAATTTATTTCTTTTTTCATTTCAAAATAGTTTTTGAATATTTCTACGCTACCACATACCATACACGTTCGTGCATATATAAGATAACGTGTCTTACGATCGAGCATACAAATATATACAATTTTGATATTTACATGGAGATCACAATTACCGGGACTAGAGCCCATCTATTCGATTACATGGCCGGGGATCATCAGTACCGCTTATTCACACTAAATTCTCCGACATCATCTACCATCTCTTTCAACAAAAATCCTGCCAATTCTTTTGCAATTCCTAATACCCGTTGCTCTGGTAGGAACTGATCCCGCATGCTCTCGAACTATATAAGAAAAGGAGATCAATATGAATATCAATCATGATAACAAAAAGCAACGGTGATTTTTGTGAATGTATTGCTTACATCGACTCTATAATCTTTGTGTTTAGTGGTAAACGTGCGAATGAACTGGCAAACGTAGAATCCACATATATTTGTTCCCGGTGGCTGCCTCACACACTTTACGAGAATAGAATTTAATCAAAATAATAATCTAGCATCATAATGTATTGAAACTAGAAGTAAAGAGATGCACAAACATATCACGTACTACTTACCGAGACCGGAGTAAACGTCAGCTTATCACTAAAGGAACCCGTAACCACACTCTTGAACAGGCTCCAAACCCTATCCGGTAAAGAAAATGAAAGAATGAGTTATTTATTACCTGATATCTCAGGAAATCAACGAAAGAGACCGATATAGCGCGAAAATTACCTCTGGAGCATGTCCTGCATGTCTCTAAACTCTTTCAGGTGTCTCTTTAATGGGTCCATGATTTCAACTATTCCCTTATCAAGTTGAATGTTTAGCAGAATCTAATGGAACCTGCACATGTTTATATATACATCAGTAACTCATCAATTACAATTTACATCGAGTAAGCAAAAGTGAATGTGTACAACAGAGTAAGACCCCCACTTGAAATTTTAAGGAAACAGTATGTGCTCATAGAAATTTTGCTCAGTTAGAAACCTTAGAAGGTTTTCCTGCGTCTCCTCGGGTTTATCCGTTAGCGTCTTTATATGTACTTCATCTGGGTCAATGAACCCAACACTATAGAGTGACCTTATTTTACATTTCTGTATCTTCATTCTGTATAATAATAGATTACAAAAGGATATAATGAGGATAATTACATGCAATGAACTGAACAGCTGAAAAACGGAACAACCTATATATGGACAATGAATTCAATAACTTACAGACAATAGCAACTCATGAGAGATTTGTCGAGGGCATCGAAATTGTATAACTAGAAGAGTTTTAAAAAGTCAACATGGACCTCGTCGGCTCGGAAGTAGTACTCATGTGGGACTTTCGCGACCATCATTATTCTATCCTCCTTTACGGCTCTCAAGTAACATGGCCCGTGGCAAAGCATTTGCTGATCGAGGAGAACGCCACTTAGCCGGCGTGTAGCCCTGGCCGTCGGGTCATGCTCTTGGGAGACCTCACCTGCATAGGTAGGGGCTGGAGGGCATGACCTCGCCGTGAAGTCTCTTGACCACGCATCACACAATGGCGCGGGTCCAGCATCCATACTAGAGACGGCGCCCTCCTGCTTCTAGCTACCGCACTCACCTAGCCTACCAGGGAAATAGGACCCGATGTAGGCAGGTCGGCGAGGAATTAGCACGATTCGATTCCTAGGCATGTGGTGGTGTATCGGTACGGCGGTGCGTGGCATGTTGGATCCTACGGAGACCTGGCGGGTGTGCATGGTGCCTGCGGTGTTTGGTCTTCCTATGGCCGCCGGCGCTGGATGCCCGCGTAACAGACTGTCTCGCTGGGAAGCTAGGAAGAGCAGGAGAGGTGGCAGGGGAGACAGACGAGCCGTACCTCCCGCTTGAGGCGCTTGACTGCGTGGGGACGGCGCTCTCCTCACCGACGAACAACGCCGGTGCACGCTCTCCTCTCGCGACAGGAACCCGAGATAGGAGTCTGGGGAGGGTTTAGCCACCGCTGTAACAGACTGTCTCATCTTTAACCAGGCCCCATGTGCTCCGCTGTGGGTGGATTGGGAGGAGAGAGAAGACCAGGGAAGAAAGCACAAAAGACAACGACGTCCACTCCCATTGACATGTGGGGCCAAGCCGGGGCAGGTGATAGTAATGACGTTTGCCCCTTATATTAATAATTGTAGAAAAATCGCACGCGAGCGGTGGCACTTTGTTTTCAAATGGTAATAATTTCGCTGAACATTTGATATGAAAAAAATATGGTCCTCGGTATATTATTTGATATTTTACACACATTGTTGTGACACTTTCCAGGCTAAAATGTATTTATATTGACCAAATTCGTTTGGTGTTCTATGAATGATCATTCTAATAGGAAGACATGCATCTAGCACACAGGCCATGGGAGCGCACTGGCATGGCCACGCTGCGCCATCCCGATGAGGAGATCACATCGGCGCCAGCTCGAATTGCAAGCGCGGTGGTGTGTGTGTGCATGGGCGGCGCAGCCAGCCGGGACAAAGCCATGAGAGTTGCCCAAGCCGTGCTTGCAGCGTTGGCCCCCATGGCCATATCATAGACATGTGCACATGGCCTGTGGCGAGCATCTGCCGATCGACGAGAATGCCACTTAGCCAGCGTGTAGCCCTCGGCGTTGGGTCGTGCTCTTGGGAGACCTCACCGGCATTGGTAGGGGTTGGAGGGCATGAACACACCGTGAAATCTCCTGAACCACGCATCACACAACGGCACGGGTCCAACATCCATACCGGAGATGGCACCCTCCTGCTTCTAGCTGCTGCGCTCGCCCAGCCTACCAGGGAAATAGGACCCGATGTAGGCAGGTCGGCGAGGAATCAACACAATTCGATTCCTAGGCGTGTGGTGGTGTATCGGTACGGCGGTGCGCGGGAAGTTGGATCCTGCGGAGACCTAGCGGGTGTGCGTGGTGTGTGTGGTGTTGAGTCTTCCTATGACGGCCGACGCTGGATGCCCACGTGCAGTGACGCCCCTCTCGCTGGGAATCTAGGAAGAGCAGGAGAGGTGGCAGGGGAGAAAGACGAGCCGTACCTCCCGCTTGAGGCGCTTGACTGTGTGGGGACAACGCTCTCCTTGCTGACGAACAACGCCGGCGCGCGCTCTCCTCTCGCGACAGGAACCCGAGATAGGAGCCGGGGAATGGTTTAGCCACCACCGTAACTGATTGTCTCAGCTTTAACCAGACCCGGTGTGCTCCGCTGTGGGTGGGTTGGGAGGAGAGAAAAGACCATGAAAGAAATCACAAAAGACAGAACGACATCCACTCCCATTGACATGTGGGGCCAAGCTGGGGCAGGTGATAGTATTGATGTTTGCTCCTTATATTAATAATTCTAGAAAAATCTCATGCAAGCAGTGGCACTTTGTTTTCGAATGGTAATAATTTCGCCGAACATGTGATATGAAAAAATTGTTTGCAGGTGATAACAGCTTGTGGGGTGGGATCGATTGTTTGGCCGGTTTCCTGAGCTAGGGAACATCCCTTCTTTTCCTGCTTGCTTTGCTCCCACTTGGATTGTTTGCACTTGGTTTGTTTGCACTTTTACTTGATTTTCTCCCGCTTACACTTCTACTTGATTTTCTCTTCTTCACTTTCTTCTGAAGTGTGCGTAGATAGTCATATAGATTATGGTGCAACTCATATTGCGAATTTGTGTTCAGAAAATCAAGTGCATACGCTTTTTGCTTCTCGGTGTATACTGGTGCGGGCTCGGGTTTCTTCATTTGAAAATGCGCATCACATTGGGCCTTTGTGATCGCTGTGTTTTCCTTGTCAGTACGATCGTAAGGTCCGATGGGAAGATTCTTATGAGGTACTCTTGGGAGGGGTGACATTTGTCATTTTGGGCTGTTGCGTCGGTTAGTACACATCGACGGGGCACGCTTCCAATTATTGTCCTTAGTGGGTAGCAAAGACGGTTGACCCTGCGGCGGAGATCGAGATGGACTCGCGCTGTGGTGGTCGTAGTCATGGGGTGGGATTCTTGGAGGTGATGGACGTGAAGGTGACATGCGAGGACTCGGAGGTGGTGTTGGCCCTTGCGCTGAGCCTGGAAGCTTGATGTTGCTCTTGTCCCATAGAATGATACCACCCAGTACTTCTCCTAGTATCCTCTCACCTTCAGGTCCAGGGATGTCAAGCTCCGTTGAGTGAACCCCATTGCGATTCCATCCACCCCGACTTTAGCATAGCCAGCTGGAATCTCACGGCCATGCTAGTGTGCGTCAGGTGGACAAGGAAAAGCACATCCGACCGCCACCTTCAGTGATATGTTCTTCACCTTCTGATGAAGCTCACAAGATATCTGCTCCTTGATTCCATCCACGGGGTAGACGGGATAGCCATCTATCATCCGTGCATCATCAGACAGGACCGCCGATTCAGCCATGCTGCTTCTTCGCCGAGATGGGCTGGTGGTAATATCGAGTGCAGGATCAGGCGCACTACTCCTCTAAGTTCGTCAATCTGTTACTGCTGGTTTTCAATTCTTCCTAGCAACTGGTTGAACATGTCTCCCTCCTCCTCCTTCCGCCGTCTCTTTGCTCTCTCTCGGCTTCTATAAGTATCTTTGTCTTTGGGAAACCCAATCTCCCACGTATAACTAGGGCCAAGGCCTCGTACTCATTCTCCGCGTTTGTCATTCCCGAGGACCTTTGTCAGCAAGTCTTTCTCTCTATTGGGACGGAACTTTGTTTTCCCCTCTTTAATTTGTTTCACCACTCTCTATTTGTCAGCAAGTCTTTCTCTCTATTTGTCAGCAAGTCTTTCTCTCTATTGGGACAGAACTTTTGCCATAATACTCTATTCCAGTTCTTGAATAGTTCAGCCATCTTCTTAAGAGTCCACTGCTTGACTTTCTTCCTCAATGCAGCTATGCCGGCATCATCCTCATATTCTGGCAGGGTGAAATGTGCCATGAGGTCATTCCAAAGACCATCTTTGTACCTTTCGGCGACATACTCACTCTCTTTCGCCCCTTTGGGATTATGCCACTCTCGAACGGTGATCAGGATGTGATCCCTAACCATAACTCTGCATTGTTGTACAAATATATTTTTAGCCTTTTCAGGTTCCAACGGTTCGCCCAGTGTTGATACCGCCATAATTGTATCACACGTAGATGCGGCCAACTTTTTGGCCCGGCCTTGTTTAGAATATTTTTTGCTCGATGTGGAGGCCTAAGAGAAGAAACATTCGTCAATTTATATATATACAACTTAATTAATGCATCTACTGATCGTCAGACTTTATATATATACCTCGCCGGACTTCGTTAAGGGTCCACTAGAGCCATCGGCTTCTCCATCATTGGAGTGATCGGATTCTCCATCATCGGAGCCGTTGGCTTCTCCCTCACTTCGGTTGACCTCCTCACCCTCACTAGAGGGGTTCAGAAACATCGACGGAGATTCGGGTGGATCAACATGGGGGGCATCATGGATCATATCCTCGAAAATTTCTTCATGTGCTCTCTGGATTGGATCCATAGTCTTCTACAAAATGCACACAATATCATTTTTGAATACAATATTGCTACATAAGATAATACTAAACAATAATATGTACACCTAATTTGTTACAATAATATTAAACAATAGCAAAATTCTAGTGATGCCTCGCGTGGGACCCGTGTGACAACTGACCGGCGAGGTCTCCAGCTGGCCGGCCATCCCTCTAAACCCTCCTGACCTGTACCCACCACCCTAAGTCCGGTCTCCGGTGAGCACCACCACCATAACCCTAACTCCGGTCGCCTGCGAGCACCACCCCACCCCTCCCCTAAGTTTTCTTCCTCACCTTTGCCGACCCACGAGCAGACACGGTCGCGTCGTCCCCAACATCGGGGAGGACTGTCATCGCGCTTCGTCTTCCTCATCCCGTTGCTGGTGGGCTGGCCCACGAGAAGGCGCGACAGGCACAGGGGTCCGCGACGCAAGAGACGGGCGCCGCCAACGGGGCCCTCTCTGCTCGCGTATACAATATATTTTTTTATATAGTGTATAAAAATATATATACTATATATTATACTAGAAAATATATTACACTATAAAAATATATACACTATAAAAATATATACACTGTAAAAATATATACACTATATATTATACTAGAAAATATATTACACTATAAAAATATATACACTATAAAAATATATACACTATAAAAATATACACTATATATTACACTATACACTATATATTCTATTTTTATACACTATATAGTAATAATAATATACTAGAAAAAATACTAAAAAAATACAGCGCCTACTGCTAGCTCGCTTCAAGGCCTCTTGCTTGCTCGCCCGTAGTGTGTCGGGTGGGATTTGGTCGTGCGCATCCATATTTTTACTCTAACCGTTTGGGTTCAGAGGGAGCACTTCGAAGCTCTGTTGGCTGTTAATATCATGGGGCATGTTCTCGTTCCATGGTGCCGACGAGAATGTCATGAAGATCGAGATCTGAGGACTGGCAATGGTGGTCCGAGCCCGGGTGGTGATGAGGAATCGGCTTGGTGACTCGTGACTTGGAGGTGTGGTATGCAAGCGGGGGCGATAGTACAAGTGAAGATCATGGTCTTATCTTTCAGGGTGAAAACGTAGGGTCTGGCCTTAATTGGTTGTGCCTAGCAATGGCCTTGTTGAAGGTATTGTTTTGAGAGCGCGGACTTTCCTCAGGGTGAAAACCTAGATCTCTGATCGGGCGATGACGGTGTTTGTGCACTGTTCCCTTCTTGAAGGCTTCGTTTTTGGAGAATATGAACTTCTGGTGTTGTCTTGGTGGTGGTAGTACTGTTGTTTCAATGAACTGTAGCGGGACTTTCCTTTTTATAATTCTTCTTTCTTTTTTGGTTGTGTGCATCCGTATGACCGTTAGGACAATGCGTTGTTGTAGAGGCTAGGTGTGATTGGTATCTTATGATATTAATATATGCTCTTTTTCCAAAAAAAATGATGAATCGTGGAGATCACTTTGCGGAGAGATATCCAGCAGGTCTTAAGCTAGCTGTATAGACACATAGGATCATCACAGAGAAGCAGCGTAACAAAGTTTCCAACCAACCCTGTTTCCAAATGAGATATCCATCAAATATCACTTCCAGACGCATACCGCAAAGCGCATACCCTTCTTTCAACCCTGTTCAGTCTGTCCTTCCACGGCCAAAGAGATCTAACAACATGGATGATACGTCCAAAACGTATCTACTTTTCCGAACACTTTTGATATTGTTTCTCCTCTAAACTTGTGTGATTTGGATACAACTAACACGGACTGAAGCTGTTTTCAGTAGAATTACCTCGGTGTCTAGTTTTTGTACAAAAAATTAACTATCAGGAAAAATCCCAGAAAATATGCCAAAAATCCTATTTCACTAGAAGATTCACGGAGCCAGAAGACGAGACGGGGGAGGGCCACCTGGGGGTGGTGTGGACACCTCGGTGACCCCCTCGGCCTCCCTCTTCGTCTATAAGATGCCTCTTGACCTAAAAACCCAAGGGGGTTCGACGTTTTTCCAGATAGAGTTCCGCTACGCCGCCACCACCAGATTCCGATTCGAACCGAAACTCCGTTCGCACCTGCCGGAGAGAATTGGAGGAGATCATCGCCATCATCATCACCATCGCTTCTCCACCAACCATCCATGATTCCCCCATCCATGAGTGAGTAATCCCCCGCTGTAGGCTATGGGGATGGTAGGGATTGGATGAGATCGTTCATGTAATGACATCCGATTATTAGGGCATGGTGCCTAGTATCTATTACTAGTGCTTTTTGACTTTGTTGCAACTTGTTATGCTTAATGCTTGTCACTAGGGCCCGAGTGCCATGATTTCAGATCTAAACATGTTATTAATTCATGATGATAGTAGTGTTTGTAATCTTACCTACAAGTTGTATACACATATTTTTGTCCAGAACCAAAGGTCCCGAAGTGACAATAATCGGGATAACCGGAGGGGATGGCTTTGATATGAGGATCACATGTGTTCATGGAGTGTTAATGCTTTGCGACGGTGCTCTATTAAAAGGAGCACCTTAATTGCCAATAGTTACCTTGAGGCCCCGCTGCAAACGGGCTGGCAGGACGAAAGATGTTGTGCAAGTTCTCATTGCGAGCACGTATGACTATATATGGAACACATGCCTATGATTATTTAGTACTTGGATGCTTTACCTTTATTTATCTGCAAATGCCCTATGTCTTGATTGCTATATGAATTGTCTTGTCCATGCAATGCCCGACCATCTATCCCTATGCCTACCGCGCTTTAATCCTACTGTTTACTGCAATTGTTACTACTACTACTGCTATTACTTTGTTATTGCTATTACAAAACTGTTGCTACTGATAAACTGCCGTGAGCCAGATTGTTTCCAGGTGCAGCTGAATTGACAACTCAGTTGTTAAGGCTTATAAATATTCTTTGGCTCCCCTTGTGTCGAATCAATAAATTGGGTTTCACTTCCCTCGAAAATACTGCGATACACCCCTATACTTGTGGGTCATCAAGACTATTTTCTGGCACCGTTGCCGGGGATCATAGCTCTATTTATCAAGTTCACTTGGAATCAGTATTGTTCGCTGCCATCCATTCATCATGGGTAAGTCTCGTGATGGAAAGGTTCCTATATTACCATCCACTACAAGGAGAGGTACGGTTCTGAACACATTTGTTGCTCTTGATTCACCATCTGTGATGAGTAAGCTCCTAACACCACCAAATACACATGCTACACATACTGCTACTACTGTTGAATCTGAAACTTCTGATACTTATGATGCTGCTTCTACTGTGCTTGATAAAAATGGTTCATTAAGTCCTTTCCTAGATGCTACGATTGCTAGAACTATAGCTGGAAACACTGAAACTCCTAATGAAGACACTACTACACCTTTCAGTTCATCCGAGTCTATAGAGAGCTATGATATTGAAGAGATATATAGAAATGAATGATGAATTTATTAAAGAATGTCAAAATACTCATGGTAGGAGTGCTATTAAGAGTCTCCTTGAGAGGCGTACTATAAAACCCAAATTATCCCCTAATGATAAGTTTGCTACATCTCCCATAAATATTAAAGATAAGGATTATGATTTCTCTCTTGATTTATCTTACATAGCTATTGTTGAGAAAGAACCTTTTTGTGGGACTAAGAATGAAAGTGCTGTAGCACATATGACTGAGATTTCTACCATGAGTGGCCTATTTTCCGATGATATTAAGATGCGCACCTACTTTTTTGCTAAATTTTTCCCTTTTTCACTCAAAGGAGAAGCTAACGCTTGGTTTAATAATTTACCTCCTGGATCTATTGATAGCCCCGATTGCTTGATTAGTACCTTCCTTCAGAAATATTTCCATCCTAGTGCTAGACATGCTATTTCGCAGGAACTTTTTGATTTTAAACAGGGAGAAAAAGAGATATTGCCTGAATCATGGGCAAGGTATTGTGCTTTGATTCATACATAGGCTGGATGTCCATTACCTAAAAAATGAGCTCCTTGATATATATTATAATGAACTAACTAAAGAATCTAAGGCATACCTAGATAGTTGTGCTGATTGTGTTTTCAGGAATAGAACTCCCAAGGAAGCTGAGGAATTAATGGCTAAAATAAGCAAAAATTATGATGACTGGACTTCACCTGAGCCAACTACACCTGAGTCAACTACACTTGAGTTAACTGTGCCTGAGCCAACACCAACACCAAAGAGGAGGGGAGTTATTGAACTAAATGATGAAGTGATGAAGGAAGCTAAGAAATGTCTTAAGGAGAACGGTATTAAAGCTGAAGACGTAAAGAATTTACCTCCTATAGAAGAATTATGTAAGCCAATCTCTCACTCATCAACTATTGAGGTACACTTTCTCCAACATTTTGATGAAGGTGATATTCCTTATTCTAAACGTCCTGATCAATGCTTGGAAGAATTTGATATTTTTATTGTTAAGCAAGATAGTTTTAATAAAAGCATGCAAAATCATCTAATGGAAAACTCTAGAGCTATTATTGAGTTAAGGGATATTGTAGAGAGAACCTCTAATGATGTTAAAATGCTTGTTAAACATTTCCAAATGGTTCAAACTCAAATTGATCAGCTTATTAAGGTACAAACAGATTTGCTAGTTAATGCTTCTAAGGAAAAACAAGCTTATGAAATTAGAACTAGAAGTGGTGCTGCCACCCAGGATCCTCTATATCCTGAGGGGCATTCTAAAAGAATTGAGCAGGTCTCTCAACAAATTGAAAATAGTGGTACTTCTCCTAAGTAAAGGAAAAAGAAACATAAAACAATTGTAGAATCTTCTGAACCTGCTAATAGTATATCTGTCTCTGATGCTGAAACTAAAAGTGGTAATGAGGAAAATGATGCTCCTGATAAAGAAAAAGTTGAAGAAGAACCTGAAAGACACACTAAGAATACTAAATATACTAAGGAAGATTTTGTTGCTAAGAAACATGGTAGTGAAAGAGAGCCCTGGGTCCAAAAACCTATGCCTTTCCCTGATAAGAAACACAAGTCAAAGGAAGACGAACACCATAATAAGTTTTGCGAGTGGATGAAACCTTTATTTTTGCAAATTCCTTTAACTGATGCTATTAAATTACCTCCTTATTCAAAGTATATGATGGACATTGTCTCTAATGAAAGGAAGATCCCTAATGAGGAAATTTCTACTTTGCTTGCTAATTATTCCTTTAATGGTAAGGTTCCAAAGAAACTTGGAGACCCTGGGATTCCAACTATTCCTTGTTCTATTAAAAATAACTATGTTAGAACTGCTTTCTGTGATTTAGAAGCAGGAGTTAGCGTTATGCCCTTTTCTCTCTACAAGAGACTTCAATTGGAAAAATTAATACCAACTGATATATCTTTGCAAATGGCTGATAAATCTAGTACTATTCCTGTTGGTATATGTGAGGATGTTCCTGTTCAAGTGGCTCATAATTTCTTGATATTAACTGACTTTGTTGTGCTTGAAATGCCTGAAGACGATAAGATGTCTATTATTCTTGGGAGACCTTTTCTTAATACTGCAGGAGCTTTTATTAATTGTAATCAAGGAAAGGTGACTTTTAATGTTAATGACAAGGAGCATATTGTCTATTTCCCCAAGAAGATTGATAGGACTTATGGCTTAAATTCAATTGAACATGTTGAGGGCATCCAAGTTGGAGAAATATATTGTCCCATACCACGAGAAAAATATGAAACTATTATGGTTGGGACCATTGCTATCAAGGTTGAGGTAACATAATCATTTAGTGGAATACAAAGTTTTGTTTCATATAAAATTGTTTTGGTAACAAGAACTGATCAACCTTGTTAACAAAAGGATTTTAATGAAGAAAACAATGTTTTTACCATGATTATCTTCGCTTACTTTTATGTTATCCATTTTAGTTTTTGGTTTCACTTAGTTTACTTTTCTATTGCTAGTTTCTTGCATATTTAGAGTGTCTTAGAACTTCTGAAGTTTTAGTTTCGTTTTGTTATTTGCATCATTCTAAAAATCATCTTTATGCCAAAAATTATTCATCAATACCTGAAAATTGCTAAAAAATAAAGTGTCTTGAAAAATTCCAGAAGATTCATATTAAATTTTTACGAGAAAGAAGGGGCAGAGAAGTACCTGGAGTGACCCTGGGGGCCCACAAGGAAGGTACACCACCTGGTGGCGCGGCCACACCAGGGGCGCGCCTGGCCATGGTGTGGGCCACCTCTGGCCCTCCACTCACTCTCTCACTTGCCACTTCTTTCTCTCTCTTGAGAAAACATCAGTTCATTGCTCAAAATCGCGTTCTTGCTGTTCTTGCCCACAATTTTTCGATCTCTTTGCTCGGACCATCTTTGTTGCTGAAATTTGGAGCATTTGTTCTCCGGTATGTGACTCCTTCGCTTGTCCAAGTAGATTTGTGTTTAGTGGATTATATCTTGAGTATTTTTCTACTGTAGGTGACAGGTTATGTGAGCTAGTAAGCTTGTTCAATGCTTAGAGAAATTGTTTTGATGCATGTTTAGGCCTCTTACAAGTCCCTATGAGTAGTTCCTTTCATTATATATTCACTTTGCAATCACTTGTATGATGGTTGTCTAAAAATTTCAGAATAGAAGAGATGAACAACCACACTTTTGGAGAAGTATTTGAGAGGGACACACCTAGGAGGGAAAGGCCTTCGAGATGAGCTTCTCAATTTAGGCCATCATATAATGTAGATCTTATTGCACCACACTTTGGCAATGAAGTAGATGCGGGATATGCTCACCCATCTACCTTCCCTTGTTTTACTTTTTTGCAAGTTGCAGGGATCCTCGATGATTTCTTATTACTGGTTCAGAGGGTTGGTCTGGCCACTTACATGGAAGATGAGAGTGAGCAATATGCCGTGCTCACCAAAACTTTCGTTAAAAGTTTCTTTTGCACCAACACCCGGTCAACTGTTTCGTTCAAAATTTATAATAAGCCTATTACCATGCCATTGGAAAGATTTTGCAGTATAATAGGTATAGGCATGACTGGAACAGTGAAGAAGATCCAAGGTCGACCCGCTGATTTGCTGGAGCTCTACTGAAGTGTGACAAATGACAATGACTGCACAACTCAGCATGGGAAGATAAGGAATATTCAACTCCTAGCTATTAGATATTTTGCTTATTATCTTGCCACTAGCATTCTTGGTAGGGAGAACACTAGCAATATTTCTAATTATCATTTAGCCTTTCTTGCTGCTACACTTAATAATGATACCAAGTATAATCTGGGTTCTCTCATTGCCTATCGCTTAGCTACTAGAGGACCCATTTATGGGGGTATTATTGGCTCATGCATGGTTGCTGCCTTAGAACTTTCTGTTGATCATAATGACACTATGTTGACACCACAAAGGCTTGATCTTGCTGCTATAAAAACACATCCTTGTGTTACTACTGACTCTAGTACTGAGGATTTAGTTTACAGGATGTTGTTTACTGGCGGAGACGAGAGGGAAATTCCTTTGCCACAGTCCACTTTGTTCAGTATTTGCAGGATGCCATGGTCGCGTTCCAAGGAAGAGGTGGATGCGCAGCTCCACTTACTTGGTTTCCATGGGCAGCACCAAGGGGATGTGCCCTCTTACCACTACTCTACACACTACGTTGGGGCGTCCTCGAGTTCATATCAGGATGAAGTAACTTCCTTGCCCTATTATGGAGGCGCTCCTTCCTGGCCAGCTTGGGATTGATACCCACTTAGGCCAAAAGCCTAAGCTTGGGGGGAGGTACACCGACATCACACTCACCTACATATCATGTTCAGTCGGTACTTTGTATATCCATGTTTTGTTTTCTTTTTAGTTTTTTGTTCTTGCTTTATTTCTGCTTTTCAAAACACAAAAAGAGCAAAAATATTTTTGTCATTTCTCTTTGTTTGCTTCTTTTTCTTTTTGCCTTGGTTTGCCTCTTTCTCTTAGCTTTGTCTTAATTATTCAAAAAACCCAAAAAGATTTCGCTTTGCTTGATCTTCCTTTTCGTTCTTGCCTCTAAAAATCAAAAACATCAAAAATATTTTATGTTCTTCTTTGGTTTTGTGAAGTTCGTTGCAGGGTTCAGCAGTCCTTAGTGGAGTTTGGTTTCATGTTATTATTCAAGCCACACAAGTGAACGACAATAATGAAGATTAATGACAACTCAAGGTGTGGTAAGAGGCTGGTAATGAACTCTATTTGTTTTCATTTGTGTACATATACTCATTATTATAGGCATGCTTAGTCTGTTCATGTAAGGTGTATGTTATTTATGGATGCTTAGTAGTTCTTGCTTTCTTATGATTAGCACCAACTTGCTAATAGTTTGTAGCATGTCATAATGTTTGCTTGCATTGTTCTATTCATAACTTGGTATGGCACTGTGGTATCCTCCTCTGAATGTTTCATTTGAATCGACTTGGCACATGCTCACGCATGCATATGACTGAAACAATAATCAGTTAAGCCTCGATGAATTATTTTGCCTCAGGGTTCTTGAATCACTTTCATGTCATAATTAGTCCTGATTTGTTGCAAGCATGATTATGACAGTTATTGCTCTCTCGTTTGTCGCTCCCTTTCTATTGCTGGCCTTCACTTGCACTCAGTATGTGCTCTACTCGTGTTTCCAACTCCCCAAAACCAATATTTCCAAAAGTGTCCACCATACCTACCTAGTAGCATCATTTGCTATTCCGTGCATATTTTAGTATGCCTTGTTTTCTTCCGAATAAAATGTTTGCTTGTTATGAAAAAGTTCGTTAGTAAAGCTCTCACGAACTTGATGGCATACTTTATTTCTTGCACTTAATAAACCTGAACTATTGTGACTGTCCATGAAATTTATATGCTTGCAAATTATAGGCTGGGCGTTAGCAGAACCGTGTTGTCACTAGGAACATTTTCAACACCTGTAAATATATACCTAGTTGATATCATGATCTTTTGTTTACGGATGTCGTCGGTGTGAAATAAAAGGGGAACTTGTAAGTCCATGGAGTTATGTATGTGTGTTAGAGAAACGCCTGGGCGGCTGGTCTAATCCATGCCTAATCATGGTGGAAACCTGCAGCGTAACCATAATGAGCAATCTATGAAGCATTCTTCTTATAAAAAAGAGAGAGATAGTTATTGAGAAAAAGAAAAAAAAGATGAGAAAAGAGGAAAGAGAGAAAAAAACACCATTTTCCCATGGTAAATAAGAAGATTGCTGAGATGCTCATTGTCTGCTTGCCTTGTCATTTTGATATGGGGATTCTTCTGTATCATCAGGCAAGGGATACCCCATTGGCGGTTCTCTATGATACGCATGTATTTACTATGACAAGAACTTACCGGTAACTAAAGTTGAGTAGCATGAGGAGCGGCCCTCGTACTCAAGAGACATGAGATTTCCAGTTTATGGTATGTCAAACATATAACTCGTATTGGACCTCACTTTCACCTTAACCATTTAAAGATGCTTATGATAGGGGCAATGAGAGCTCAAAGCTAATGAGTACCATACTTTCAGTATTTGGAAGCCTTTCAAACTTTTCAAAACCTTTTCACTTCCTTGTTGAGTCACCACCTATTCTATGAGCACTTTCTTGAGAGCGTAGTTGTCATTCTTAGTATAATATGCTTGTCTCAAAATTTGGATTAACTATGTTATGACTTTGATACTTGTATCTTAGATATCTTTACTGCTAGTCTTCACTTGAACTTCAGAGGTGCCTTGGCATTTATGTTTGCTCTACAATCAAAGGCAAGCGAGATACCACTCTATCATACCTTTTTATGAGCATTGCAATGTCGCTTATGTTTATGTTTCATGCTACTTACTATTTTGAGTTGGAATCTCTTCATAGTTTGTAATGACCATTAAGTAAACTTATTTGCATACTCTTTATTATGAATTGCTTAAGTAGTTGATCATATGCTGAGAATATATACATCTTATGAAGCAAATGTGTTCGTGAAAACTCTTTTATCGCACTTAGTTTTCAACTAAATTTCTTGAGGACAAGCAATAAGCTAAGCTTGGGGGCAGTTGATACGTCCAAAACGTATCTACTTTCCCGAACACTTTTGCTATTGTTTCTCCTCTAAACTTGTGTGATTTGCATACAACTAACACTGACTTATGCTGTTTTCAGCAGAATTACCTTGGTGTCTAGTTTTTTTTGCAGAAAATCAACTATCAGGAAAAAATACCGAAAAATATGCCAAAAATCCTATTTCACTAGAGGATTCACGGAGCCAGAAGACGAGACGGGAGAGGGACACGAGGGCCCACACTACCTGGCCGCGCGGGCCAGCCCAGGCCGCGCCTGGGGGTGGTGTGGCTGCCTCGGTCACCCCCTCGGCCTTCCTCTTCGCCTATAAGATGCCTCCTGACCTAAAACCCAAGGGGGTTCGACGTTTTTCCAGATAGAGTTCCGCTACGCCGCCACCACTAGATTCCGCGATTCGGAACCAGAAACTCTGTTCTGGCACCCTGCCGGGATGGGGAATTTGAGGAGATCATTGCCATCATCATCACCATCGCTTCTCCATCAACCATCCATGATTCCCCCATCCATGAGTGAGTAATCCCCCGGTGTAGGCTATGGGGATGGTAGGGATTGAATGAGATCATTCATGTAATGCCATCAGATTGTTAGGGCATGGTGCCAAGTATCTATTATTAGTGCTTTTTGACTTTGTTGCAACTTATTATGCTTAATGCTTGTCACTAGGGCCCGAGTGCCATGATTTCAGATCTGGATATATTATTGATTCATGATAATAGTTCATGACCCACAAGTATAGGGGGTCTATCGCAGTATTTTTGATAAGTTAGAGTGTCGAACCCAACGAGGAGCAGAAGGTGCTGGCTAGTGGTATGGATCGGAAATTCTCTGCAAATACTTAGCAATCGGATTTTTGGGGTTTTTTGATAAAGCAAGTAAATAAAGTACGAGTAAATAAAAGACAGTAGGAATAAATGCAGCAAGTGGCCCAATCCGTTATGCAGCAAAGGACAAGCTAGTTGTATTTCTTAAGATGACCAAACGTTCTCGAGGACACATGGGAAGACTGTCAAGTGCTTTCGCTTCATATAGTTGATTAATCTTCTTTAGCTTGCTAAGTGTTGTGTGGGTGAACCTGTGCTAATGTACCGACCTTCCTAGGACTAATACATACTTGTGATTATACCCCTTGCAAACATCCGTAAGTACAAGAAAGTAATTAAGGTAGAAACCTAACCACACCTTTAAACTCTAAGACCCTTACGTCCCTTGTGCAATGGTTTCCTAACGGGGGTTCAGGTTTCTGTCACTCCGGCAACCCCTACGATTAGTAGCCAAATACACAATGCATTCCCGTAGGCCCATATAGGTGAAGTGTCATGTAGTCGACGTTCACATGACACCACTAGAAGAAGTACACCACAACTTAAATATCAAACTATTGAATCTTCCTCAACACAACTCCACTACTAACAACATGACTTCTCCCATGTCCTCAAGAACAAAACGAACTACTCACAAGACATCATATGGATCATGATTAGAGATGGAATAATGATGTATAACAATCTTAACATAAACAATAATTCAATGGTTCTACTCAATAGCATCAACTACAAAGAGTAATCAACACCGGAAAAGTTTCCCCTAAAAACTACGCAAGATTCAACCCAATTGTTACAGCGGTATGGAGATGGTGATGATGGTGGTGATGATGATGATGGTGGTGATGATGACGATGATGATCCCGATGAAGTCGAGCTTGATGGTGGTGTTGATGGCGATGATCTCCCTCTCCGGGAAGGAATTCCCCCGGCAGAATTCTGTCTGCCGGAGAGATCTTTCTCTCTCGGTGTTTTCCGCCCCGCAGAGGCGGCGGAATATTTCTATGGTTGCTCGCCGAGTATTAGGGTTTTGGGAGGATTATATACGTCAGAGGGAAGAGCCAGAGGTGGGCCAGGGCGGCCACACCACCTGGTGGTGCGGCCTAGGGTGGCCCGTGCCAAGGGTGGTGTGGGCCTCCTGTGGCCCATCTCCACTCCTCCTTCTGGCTTCCTTCGTCTTCTGGAAAAATAGGATTTTCCGTATATTTTCCCGAATTTTCTGATCTTCGCGAATTTTGCCTCCAAACAGCACCCTTTCCAGCAGAATCCTGACTGCAGCGGTCCATGCTCCAAAAGTCATCAACCATGCAAAAACAGATGAAATAACATAAGTATCATCTCTTAATATGAAATATATCAATGAATAACAGTGAATTATGATATATAATAGTGATGCAAAATGGACGTATCAACTCCCCCCAAGCTCAGACTTCGCTTGTCCCTAAGCGAAACTGAGCTCAATAAACATGACCTCAGGTTTATGGAGTGAAGAGTCGATAAAAGAATACGGACAAGAAGCATCACATTCATCAATACATAAATCATAATAGAAGACAACTCACTATTATATAACTTAACTTGCAATAAGTAAAGGAAACACAATAAAGATTCATAAAGTGAATCATAATTGGTAATGGCAAACTTAGCTCTTGGTTGAAGAATAGTTGATAATTTGCTGGAGTTCACAAATAACTGGTTTTCAAAGATAGCTTTCAAAGTAGTAGACACCAAGATAAGAGCAATGTGCAAAACAAAGAACATAAGAAACATGATTGCATAAATCATCATATGAATGAATGAAACACAACAACTCAAAATACTTGCTGAGATAGAAGGGAATAGGTTTACTGACTCAACTAAAAAGTAAAAAAGAAAGGCCCTTCGCAGAGGGAAGTAGGGATTTCAAGTTTCATAAAGAGCTCCCAAAAATTATGATACTTATTAGCTTTCAGCTCACATTGCCCTATCATAGGCATCTTTAGGTGATTAAGGTTAAAGTGATCAAATATGAGGATATTCTTGACAAGTTGTAAATTGAGAATCTCATGTCCCTTGAATACGAGGGTCGCTCCTCATGCTACTCAAGTTTAGTCACAGGTAAGTTCTTGTCATCGTAAGCACATGTGTATCATGGAGAACCGCCAACGAGGTACCCTTTGCCCGATGATACGGAAGAATCCCCATGTCAAAATGACAAGGCAAGCAGACAGCAAACATCTCAACAATCTTCTTATTTACCATGGCAATATGGTGCTTTTTTCTCTCTTTCCTCTTTTCATAATATTTCTTTTTTCTTTTTCTCTTTTTTTCTCTCAATATTGGACTCTTTTTTTATAAGAAGAATGCTTCATAGATGCTCGTTATGGTTACGCTGCATGTTTCCACCATGTCAACATGGATTAGACCAGCGGCCCGGGCGTTTCTCTAACACACATGCATAACTCCATGGACTTACAAGCCCCCCTTTCATTATATTTCACATCGACGACATCCATAGACAAAAGAACATGATATCAACTAGGTACAAAGTACCAGTGCAATGTTGAAAGCGTTCCCCATGACAGCATGGTTCTGCTAATTCACAACTTACAAAGCGCAAGCATATACGCAACATAGATGGGCACAATGGTTCAATCTTATTAAATGCAAGAAAATAAAGTGTGCCATCAAGTTCGTGAGAGCTTTAATCACTAATTTTCACATAACAAGTTTAATTTGGAAGGTAGATAAAAACATTAATTTACTTGGAATAGCAATAATGCTAATAGGTAGGTATGGTGGACGCAAATGGCATAGGTTTTGGTTTAAGGATTGAATGCACGAGAAGAATTCCCTCTCAGTACAGGTTTTTGGCTAGCAAGGCTGGGTAGCAAGTATAAGAGTTGAAGGAAACAAACAAACATACAAGTGATAAAAACAAACATGCAATCTTCCTTGGAAGCACAAAAGATCTTAACTAGAGAATACTAAACTTATGAGCAAATCAAGAAAGAAAGATGATGATTTTTTTTCTTTAGAGTACTTTTATCTTTTCATTCAACTCTCAAAAATAGTGTTGCTACTGACCGAGCCAGGTTTGCCAAAACCAACTAAATTAACTCAATGATCCCAGAGTGATACCAGTACTAACAACAAGATCAATCATATAACCATGAACTGAAAACTAATATAAGATATGCAAAAGAGTAAATGATAGAACTTCTCATTAATATTCCATAATGACAACTCACACCAAGGGATACATATCTAACTAGAGAGGGGACACTTCCATAATGCAAACCATCCTACATGATAACTTCTCTATTCATGATATGACTCTACTAAAAAGGTAAAAAGAGAGAAGATAGTGATATGATACCGCGACACTCCCCCAAGCTTGGAACAAACCAAGGGGATGCCAAACCTGATGACGAATTACTCCTACGGTGGTGGTGGTATCCTCTTGATGAGCTCTTTGATTAGTTTCCCCAAGTCCTTAATCTCGAAGGTGAGAGTACGAATCAACTCCGAGTTGTGCTCGATGCGGCTCATGATCATGTTGGGATGTGAATCCCAGCTCTTGCGATTCTTTCCCCACTATTTCTCCTTGAAGTCTTCCTTTCTTGCATGGTTATGAACAAAGGTATGGAAAGGACTCTTGGTGCTTGGAGAAGGTGTCTGTGGAGCCAAATAGTGACACGGAGGCTTCCCTCCAGTTGACATCAGTGCAGTCCTTCTGGTCCTGGCAGGGTTTGCCACTACTCCAATGCTTGAAATGGTAGTGCCAGTGTGCTTTGCCTCCTCTTCATCTTCACTCTTGATCTCCTTCTCCTGCCCGGGGTCTTGGAGATCCTCCTCCATAGGCTCCTTTCCCTTATCCTTGGCGGACACCATTGTGCTTCAAAGCTTTCAAAGATAGTTCCTGGCTAAAACAGATCGAAATGAAAACACGATGAGAACACGATATACGAACCTTGGGGGATCCGGGGGATTATAAATTACGAAGTTTCATAACAAAAGGAAGGTACTGGGAGAAAATGGGTCGGAGACTGAGTCCAGAGTGGCCACACCACCTGGTGGCGTGGCCAGGGGTGGGCCCGCGCCACACACCACCCTGGCTCCGTTTCCGTCCCTCTTTCACTTTGTAGCTTCCCTTATTGACTAAAAACTACAAAAATATAATTTGACAGATCTTTCGTGGAGCTTTTCTTACCAAAAGTGTTGCCTATTATTTGAAAACGGACTCTGCAGGTCTCTGAATTTGCTCCTTGATAAATTTTTCCGGAGTTACCACTTGAATAACATCAATATCTTCATCTTCATACACTTATTACTTGAGTCATGAAACCTTTCTCTTCCTTATTACACCATTACCTCCACTACCTGGAAATTTCTTTCACTCAAAACTTCACACAGTTCTCATTAGCAACATTAGTATAAGTGAAGTGATAAAACCTTTTGAGTTCAACTGAAAACCATCAAAACATAAGCTACTGTAGCAACTCCTTCGAAAACCCAAAAAGAATTCAAAAAGGAAATCGATTAAAGAAGCAAATGCAAGAGTGGCAAAATCTGTCAAAACAGACCAGTAGGTAAAGACCAATTTTTTTGAAAATATTCTGCTGCTCAAATAAATAAGTGTAAAACTAACAAAAGTTAAATAACAACCTGGGGCAGAAGCAAAAACAATTACAGCTCAATCCGACAGACAGAGATCTCTCACGAATTTTTACGGTGAAGCACAAAAATCTGCTTCGGGACAGCAACTTCCCCAAATATTACTTCTTTCTCATTAGAGGTTGATCTTGACACAAAAACGAAACAAAACGGATAAGGAGAGGTTATTACCGAAGTAATAACTTCCAAGACTCAACTAAACAAACACAAACTGAAAGAAAAAATAAACTGGGTTGTCTCCCAAAAAGCTCTTTCTTTATAGCCATTAAAATGGGCATGACAATTTTGAAGATGCTCACATGGGAATATAAATTGAAGTGAAAGAGAGCATTAAGAAGCAAAAAATACACACGTTTAAGTCTAACCCACTTCCTATGCAAGGGGATTTTGTAAACAAACAAGTTGTTAAAACCAGAGGCTACAAGCATAGGAAGGCAAAAGAAGGGCAACATAAAAACTTTCAGCATAAAACGAGGAAACTTGATATTATTGAGATACATAAGAACACTTTTCTCTCTCTCATAGTAACTTTCAGTATCATGCATAAACTTAACAATATAACTATCACAAGGACCATCGTAACAATGATCACTTATTCTAACAGAAAACACAGGAATCCTAGCTCTCATAACACTACTTTATGAAATAATATTAGAGGTATCCTTACAAAGGATAGTGTGTCCCTCTTCTACATATTTAGTAACAAAGTCTTTCACATTTTCTATTATAGGTTCATCAACCATTTGTTTATCAGGTTCAACAGCTTTACTTGTACTTTCAATAACCATACTAGCTATCATAGAATGTTCCTTTATCTTAACTGGGAAAGGCATTTTCTCAATATAAGGTTCAGGTAAAACATGATTAGCAGTATAAACTTCAGTATTTCTTGCAGGAACACTCTTAGCAGGAACACTCTTAGCAACATCTTTTTAGGCACTTCAATGTAGGAAGCAAAAGCCTTAAAATAAGAAGCAATAGCTTGAGAGTTTAGACCATAAGCATTTTTAATATTTTGAAAGTCATCAGTTCTCATAAAAGATTCAATGCATTCATAATCATAATTTATACCTGACTTTCTTCCTTTGTCATTCTCCCAAGCTTCAGCATTGTCTTGAATACGGTCTAGAAGATACCATTTAGCTTCTTCTTCCATACGAGTGAATGATCCAGCACAAGAAGCATCCAATAAATCCTTATCATGTAGAGGGAGTCTTGCATAAAAGTTATTGATAATAATATTGTTGGGGAGCTCATGAATGGGACATTTGAGCATTAGTAACTTCAATCTCCCCCAAGCTTGAGTTGTACTCTCTCCATCAAGAGGCCAAAAGTTGTATATTTGATTCCAATCTTTATGAATCTCACTAGGAGGATAAAATTTTGAATAAAAGAGAGGCACTATTTCCTCCCATTCAAGAGCTTGACCATTCTTCAGCAGCTTATACCATTCCTCAGCTCTTCCTTTTAGTGATAATGAGAATAACTTCTTCTTAACTTGATTTGTAGTAATACCTGCACACTTGAACAATCCGCATAATTCGTGTATAAAGAGCAAATGATCACCGTGATGGACAGTTCCATCCCTAACATAGTAGTTATCCATAACACGATCAATAATTCTTGTAGGTATTTTAAAAGCATCATTCTTAGCAGGTGGTGGTTCGTCTACTACCTTACCAGTGGTAGTAGCATTACCAAATAAGAAACTCAGCGAATTATCCATAACGAAAATAAAGCAACTAATAGAAGTAAACAATACTCACAGTAGAAGTTTCCTTTACTAGTTCCACTCTCCAATAGTGCTTCACTCCCCGGCAACGGCACCAGAAAATAGTCTTGATGACCCACAAGTATAGGGGGTGTATCGCAGTATTTTCGATAAGTAAGAGTGTCGAACCCAATGAGGAGCGTAAGGTCTTTGGCTAGTGGTATGGATCAGGAATTCTCTGCAAATACTTAGCAAACGGATTTTTAGGGGTTTTTGATAAAGCAAGTAAATAAAGTACGAGTAAATAAAAGACAGTAGGAATAAATGCAGCAAGTGTCCCAATCCTTTATGTAGCAAAGGACAAGCCGGTTGTATTTCTTAAGATGACCAAACATTCTCGAGGACACATGGGAAGACTGTCAAGTGCTTTCGCTTCATATAGTTGATTAATCTTCTTTAGCTTGCTAAGTGTTGTGTGGGTGAACCTGTGCTAATGTACCGACCTTCCTAGGAATAATACATACTTGTGATTATACCCCTTGCAAACATCCGTAAGTACAAGAAAGTAATTAAGGTAGAAACCTAACCACACCTTTAAACTCTAAGACCCTTACGTCCCTTGTGCAATGGTTTCCTAACGGGGGTTCAGGTTTCATCACTCCGCAACCCCTACGATTAGTAGCCAAATACACAATGCATTCCCCTAGGCCCATATAGGTGAAGTGTCATGTAGTCGACGTTCACATGACACCACTAGAAGAAGTACACCACAACTTAAATATCAAACTATTGAATCTTCCTCAACACAACTCCACTACTAACAACATGACTTCTCCCATGTCCTCAAGAACAAAATGAACTACTCACAAGACATCATATGGATCATGATCAGAGATGGAATAATGATGTATAGCAATCTGAACATAAACAATAATTCAATGGTTCTACTCAATAGCATCAACTACAAAGAGTAATCAACACCGGGAAAGTTTCCCCTAAGAACTATGCAAGATTCAACCCAATTGTTACAGCGGTATGGAGATGGTGATGATGGTGCTGCTGCTGATGATGGTGGTGGTGATGATGATGATGATCCCGATGAAGTCCAGCTTGATGGTGGTGTTGATGGCGATGATCTCCCTCTCCGGGAAGGAATTCCCCCGGCAGAATTCTGTCTGCCGGAGAGATCTTTCTCTCTCGGTGTTTTACGCCCCGCAGAGGCGGCGGAATCTTTCTGTGGTCGCTCGCCGAGTATTAGGGTTTTGGGAGGATTATATACGTCAGAGGGGAGAGCCAGAGGTGGGCCAGGGCGGCCACACCACCTGGTGGTGACCTAGGGTGGCTCAAGGCCAGGTGGTGTGGGCCTCCTGTGGCCCATCTCCACTCCTCCTTCTGGCTTCCTTCGTCTTCTGGAAAAATAGGATTTTCCGTATATTTTTCCGAATTTTCTGATCTTCGCGAATTTTGCCTCCAAACAGCACCTTTTCCATCAGAATCCTGACTGCAGCGGTCCATGCTCCAAAAGTCATCAACCATGCAAAAACAGATGAAATAACATAAGTATCATCTCTTAATATGAAATATATCAATGAATAACAGTGAATTATGATATAGAATAGTGATGCAAAATAGACGTATCAACTCCCCCCAAGCTTAGACTTCGCTTGTCCCCAAGCTAAATTGAGCTCAATAAATATGACCTCAGGTTTATGGAGTGAAGAGTCGATAAAAGAATACAGACAAGAAGCATCACATTCATCAATACATAGATCATAATAGAAGACAACTCACTATTATATAACTTAACTTGCAATAAGTAAAGGAAACATAATAAAGATACATAAAGTGAATCATAATTGGTAATGGCAAACTTAGCTCTTGGTCGAAGAATAGTTGATAATTTGCTAGAGTTCACAAATAACTGGTTTTCAATGATAGCTTTCAAAGTAGTAGACACCAAGATAAGAGCAATGTGCAAAACAAAGAACATAAGAAACATGATTGCATAAATCATCATATGAATGAATGAAACACAACAACTCAAAATACTTGCTGAGATAGAAGGGAATAGGTTTACTGACTCAACTAAAAAGTAAAAAGAAAGGCCCTTCGCAGAGGGAGGCAGGGATCTCAAATTTCATAAAGAGCTCCCAAAAATTATGATACTTATTAGCTTTCATCTCTCATTGCCATAGCATAGACATGTGCACAAGGCCTGTGATATAGAATAGTATCATCTCTTAATATGAAATATATCAATGAATAATAGTGAATTATGATATAGAATAGTGATGCAAAATGAACGTATCAATAGTATGTTGTGATCTTACCCACAAGTTGTATACACATATTGTTGTCCGGAACCAAAGGCCCCGAAGTGACAATAATCGGAATAACCGGAGGGGATGGTTTTGATGTGAGAATCACATGTGTTCATGGAGTGTTAATGTTTTACTCCGGTGCTCTATTAAAAGGAGCACCTTAATTGCCAGTAGTTCCCTTGAGGCCCCGCTGCAAACGGGCTGGCGAAACAAAAGATGCTGTGCAAGGTCTCATTGCGAGCACGTATGACTATATATGGAACACATGCCTATGATTATTTAGTACTTGGATGTTTTACCTTATTTATCTGCAAACGTCCTATGTCTTGATTGCTATATGAATTGTCTTGTCCATGTAACGCCCGACCATCCATCCCTATGCCTACCGCGCTTTAATCCTACTGTTTACTGCAATTGTTAGCACTACTACTGCTATTACTTTGTTATTGGTATTACAAAACTGTTGCTACTGATAAACTGCTGTGAGCAAGATTGTTTTCAGGTGCAACTGAATTGACAACTCAGTTGTTAAGGCTTATAAATATTCTTTGTCTTCCCTTGTGTCGAATCAATAAATTAGGTTTCACTTCTCTCGAAAATACTGCGATACACCCCCTATACTTGTGGGTCATCAGTAGACATCAGGCGACATGCTCCGCAGCAGCTTCCACCCCAGCTCCGATAGTAAGCACCCAATTTACGGAAACACCGCACAAGCACCACGATGCCCAATGCAATAAGCTGAATGCAACTGCAACCGGCATTGATCATGCTCACAAGCTGAGAAAGAATAAGCAAGACACCAGGAGTTAATTCGAACCAGAGCATAGGTGATATGACATTTAATCAACATCGAAGAATATTTAAATGTATCGAAAAGCAGAGAAGCTTAAGTGGAATTTTCTAGTGGCCGGTCATTGGTACAGCTGCTTGCAAACGGGAAAGGACAATTGCACATCTTCTCAGACTAGCTTATATGGTTCTTGTTAACTATATAACATTCTTACTTATGTGTGTTTGAACTGTCGTATCCCATGACCTGTACCAGATACCCCACTTTGTATGCTCTCTAGCTACATTAGTTATTCAGATCATGTTCATGCATAAATCGATACACAATATTTTGAAAGTACAGGCTGAGGAAATCGGACTTACTGACAGAATTACATCAGTGGATTTAAGTTCCTTGGCATAAAACACGAAAAACGCTGAATCGATTAAATTCATGGTGCACATACACCAGTTATGAAACCTTGCCTCCTGGTCTGGAAAGTCCTTGCAGGTTATCTGCAAAAGGACGATTCATTTGAACTTGTAAGACTTGGCAAAAGTTAGGAGAGGATACCGCTACATACATAACTGAGATCGTCCCCAGGATTTTTTTTCATAATATGCTCAAACCACATACATTTTTGGCGTTAAATAGTTATATTGAAATGGAAATTTCTTGATCAAAATTTTTATGTTGGCAACAGTACTGATGAATATAAAGACAGCTTGTACTAAATAAGTAGAGGGACAGGAGCATTATGCCCTTATGATCAATGAAAAATAACAGGGCATTGCAATTTTTCCAAAGAAAAGCAACAGCAAGATGGCACAACTTAAGAACATACATCCAGCTATGGTATGGTAGAAGAGATGCACTGTTCGTTTGCGTGGAAACTTACTATTGGGTATAAGGTCAAGCCATTGAGCGTGGCGACAGATGTGAAAAGCAGCCCGACAATAGCATAACCATTGCTGTTATACTTCATCGTAACTCCAGTCAGCAGAGCAAGGCAAGCCATGAGGAAGCAAACCAGCACAAGCAGCATCTGCAGATTGACATATATAAATAATTAGACATGGTTTACTTCTAGGATTTCCTTTCATTTTTAACCATTTCTTACGCAGTAGCGTGTCCTGAATGCCTTATCTTCTGTATCTGCTGTAACCACACCATGGGCAGAAGAAAGAAAGTGTATGCAGTCCCAGAAGAAACCCACTGCACTCACGAGGAGCACATCTGGGTGCGTCTCTTTAGCACAAAAAAGAATATGTGCCATTATCAACAGGTTCATGATCGCTCCAAGCGCAAAACCTTTCTCCGTGAAGTATTTCCTTGCATCTTTCCAGTCAGACGTGATAAACAAAACAAAGCTGAAACAGATAATTGAAAAGCATAAATTCTAGAAGCCACTTTGAATTTTTGCAACTTAATTCGTTATAACACGTACCGATGTAAAACAATGTTCAACAATGTGACAAATTATTCCCAGCAAAATAGCTATGGAGTAATAGGACAGATTAACTTATTCTCTGGCAGTTTACATGCTAGACATATCTAATTGATGACTTTTGGTGAATTATTTTCCAGACTGGTTGATACATGAACAAAGATGTAATACTTCTTGCGATCTATCTGCCATAATAATTACATTTTGATGATAAAATGAATCACATTTATCACGAAAACTTGTTTAATAATCTAACAGTATACTATAGCTGTCTACCTCTCTATCCCTTTTACGAATGTATCGACCAAAGTGGCGTAACGAGATGAACACATAAAGTTAAATATTCATCTAATGTATGAGGCAGCAAAAATCTTGTCAAATCTGTAGTATAAATAAATTTGTATAATATGATGGCCAAATAAATTAAAATGAATAAACTTACAGAGGAGCAATGTCTATAATGATAGACACCCAGTTAAAGATCAGTGCCATCCCTCCTAACCCATCCATAGCCGCAGGCCCCATGGGCACCACCTTAACCCCTAGGCTTCGAGCCATCTGAATCACATGGCATTCACTTGTATATAGATCAATGTGCATATACATTAAGCAGTTGAAAAAATTAGCGAAAACAAAAGCAAAGCACACTGCCTCCAATCTGTGCCCAAACGTGAAGGAACTAAGACCCGCCAGGCTCTTCCATGTGTATCCCTAGCTAAGTTGTGCTGTGGACTGTGGTGCCCGGCCGGTAGTGTCCCATTGGCGGCTGACATGCTCCTTGAGCTTTGTCTCAGCGTTCACTCTACCATGCCCACTCTGTTCCTAAAAGAAAATACACGACACTCCGCAAGAGCTTCATGCCGGCGGCGTTCCGCGCATGCCGCCGTGTGCACAGCGTACACGAAAGCATCACTGCAGGGCATCGGAGCTTCCCCTTATACACCCGCATTCCATTGCGTGGCGATCATGCACACCGACCAGCGAGCCAGTGGTTCATGTTCGGCATCGACTCTCTAAACGTGTGTGTCCCCGGCGTTGGCATGGCCGCGTGCGTTCCGCCGAGATGGCCTCTCCCGGGCGAGCTCGACTAGGAAGCCACCCAGGCGCGTAGCATAGACATGGGCACATGTCCCGTGGCGAGCATCCGCCGACGAGAACGCCACTTAGCCGGCGTGTAGCCCTGGGCGTCGGGTCGTGCTCTTGGGAGACTTCACCTGCATAGGTAGGGGTTGGAGGGCACGACCTCGCCGTGATGTCTCCTGAACCACGCATCACACTGTTATATGTTGATCCAAATTCTACAAAGTAAAGGCCAACTTCTGACGGAGCGGAGCGAGGCCCGTCGCCGGAGGCTTGGGCCGATGCGGAGCGGAGTCTGATGACCTAGGTTACCACCGCGGTACGGATCGTTGATGACCTAGGTTACCACCGCTATATATACTTCTTGTAAGCCGCCGGTTGGGACAAGTTGCTATGCATGATCTTGAGCTTGAGCAGCTAGATGTAAAGACTGCTTTTCTGCATGGTGAACTGGAGGAGGAGATTTACATGGACCAACCTGAAGGGTTCATAGTTCCTGAAAAAGAGGATTTTATGTGCAAATTGAAGAGGTCGCTTTATGATTTGAAGCAATCTCCAAGACAGTGGTACAAAAGGTTTGATTCAGTTATGATCTCACAAGGTTTTAAGAGGTCTCAGTTTGATAGCTGTGTTTACATAAAGTTTGTTAATGGATCACCTATTTACTTGCTGTTATATGTTGATGATATGTTAATTGATGCCAAGAGTATGAAAGAAATCACTACTTTGAAGGCACACCTAAGTAGTGAATTTGAGATGAAAGATCTTGGTGCTGCTAAGAAAATCCTAGGTATGGAAATTAAACGGGACAGAAAATCTAGGTTGTTGTTTCTTAGTCAGCAAAGTTACGTTGAGAAAGTTCTTCAACGTTTTAATATGCATGATGCAAAGTCAGTTAGTACTCCTGTTGCTTCTCACTTTAAATTATCAGCATTGCAATGTCCTAGTTCTGATGAAGATATTGAGTACATGTCTTGAGTTCCTTATTCTAGTGCTGTTGGTTCCTTGATGTATGCCATGGTTTGCTCTCGCGCTGATTTATCATATGCTATGAGTTTGGTGAGTCCTTACATGGCTAATCCTAGTAAAGAACATTGGAAAGTTATTCAGTGGATTTTCAGGTACCTCCGTGGCACATCCAACGCTTGCTTGAAGTTTGGCAAGACTGATGAGGGACTCGCAGGCTATGTGGATTCAGATTTTGTTGCCGACTTGGATAAGAGGAGGTCCCTCACAGGTTATGTGTTCACGGTAGGTGGATGTGCCGTGAGTTGGAAGGCAACGCTGCAACCAGTTGTTGCTCTATCTATAATCGAAGCAGAATATATGGTTGTTGCTGAAGCTTGCAAAGAGTCTGTTTGGTTGAAAGGTTTGTATGCTGATCTTTGTCAGGATGATTCTTGCATTAACCTGTTCTGTGACAGTCAAAGTGCTATTTACCTTACTAAGGATCAGATGTTCCACGAGAGAACAAAGCATATTGATATCAAGTACCATTATGTTCGTGATGTTGTTGCACAAGGTACACTGAAGGTATGCAAGATAAGCACTCATGATAATCCTGCTGATATGATGACAAAGCCTGTTCCTGTTGCTAAGTTTGAGCTATGCTCAAGCTTAGTTGGTATAACTGCTTAGCCCAAGTGGCTATTGGCGCCGAAAGTGTTTTCTTTGTTTGTTCAGGGAGATGATTACTGTTAATGCTACAAGAAGGAATTTGTCTCAAGGTGGAGTTTGTTATATGTTGATCCAAATTCTACAAAGTAAAGGCCAACTTCTGACGGAGCGGAGCGAGGCCCGTCGCCGGAGGTTACCACCGCTATATATACTTCTTGTAAGCCGCCGATTGGGACAAGTTGCATCTGTGAAATCCCCGGCGTTGTGTAAACACTCTCCGATATAGTTAAGTTTTGCTGGCTAGAGCCCGTGGTTTTTCCCCTCTCTTTGTTGGAGAGGGTTTTCCACGTTAAATCTGTGTCCCCCTCGCTACAATTTTATTTTCGTTCTTCGTTATTTACTTGTCGCAAAGCTAACATACACAACGGCGTAGGGTCCAGCACCCGTACCGGAGACGGCACCCTCATGCTTCTAGCTGCTGCGCTCGCCCAGCCTACCAGGAAAATAGGACCCGATGCAGGCAGGTCGGCGAGGGATCAACACGATTCCATTCCTAGGCTTGTGGTGTGGTGGTGTATCGGTATGGCGGTGCGCGGGGTGGTGGATCCTGCGGCGACCTGGCGGGTGTGCGTGGTGCGTGCGCTGTTTGGTCTTCCTACGGCAGCCGGCGCTCGATGCTCCATGCAGCGACGCCCCACTCGCTGGGAAGCTAGGAAGAGTAGGAGAGGTGGAAGGGGAGAGAGATGAGCCGTACCTCCCGCTTCAGGCGCTTGACTGCGTCAGGACGGCGCTCTCCTTGCCGACGAACAACGCAGGCGCGCGCTCTCCTCTCGCGACAGGAACCGAGATAGGAGCCAGGGGAGGGTTTAGCCCCCGCCGTAACAAACTGTCTCAGCTTTAACCAGGCCCCATGTGCTCCGCTGTGGGTGGGTTGGGAGGATAGAGGAGACCAAGGAAGAAAGTACAAAAGACAGAACGACGTCCACTCCCATTGACATGTGGGGCCAAAACGGGGCAGGTGATAATAATTATGTTTGCTCCTTATATTAATAATTCTAGAAAAAACTCACGTGAGGAGCGACACTTTGTTTTCAAATGGTAATAATTTCGCCGAACATATGATATGAAAAAAACTATGGTCCTCGGTGTATTTGATATTTTACATACATTGTTGTGACACTTTTTAGGCTAAAATGTATTCATATTGATCAAAATCGTTTGATGTTCTATGAATGATCATTCTAATAGGAAGACATGCATCTAGCACACAAGCCATGGGAGCGCACTGGCACGGCCACGATGTGCCATCCCGGCGAGGAGACCACATCGGCGCCAGCACGAATTGCAAACGTGGTGGTGTGTGTGCGTGGGCGGCGCAGCCAGCCGGGACAAAGCCATGAGAGTTGCCTGAGACGTGTTTGCAGC
Source organism: Avena insularis (assembly GCA_023614405.1). NCBI lineage: Eukaryota > Viridiplantae > Streptophyta > Magnoliopsida > Poales > Poaceae > Avena > Avena insularis. Next base: position 418,988,729 of record CM042691.1, read on the forward strand.
GTTGGCCCCCATCGCCATAACATAGACATGTGCACAAGGCCCGTGGCGAGCATATGCCGATCAAGGAGAACGCCACTTAGCCAGCGTGTAGCCCTGGGCGTCAGGTCGTGCTCTTGGTTGACCTCACCTGCATAGGTAGGGGTTGGAGGGCACGACCTCGCCGTGAAGTCTCCTAAACCACGCATAACACAACGGCGCGGGTCCAACATCCATACCGGAGATGGCGCCCTCCTGCTTCTAGCTGCTGCGATCTCCCAACCTACCAGGGAAATAGGACCCGATATAGGCAAGTCGGCGAGGAATCAGCACAATTCGATTCCTAGGCGTGTGGTGCTGTATTGGTATGGCGTGCGCGGGGTGGTAGATCCTACGGAGACCTGGCGGGTGTGCATGGTGCGGAGACCTAGCGGGTGTGCGTGGTGCGTGCGGTGCTTGACTGCGTCGGGACGGCGCTCTCATCGCCGACGAACAATGCAGGCGCGCGCTCTCTTCTCGCGACAGGAACCGAGATAGGAGCCAGGGGAGGGTTTAGCCACCGCAGTAACAGACTGTCTCAGCTTTAACCAGGCCCCATGTGCTCCGCTGTGGGTGGGTTGGGAGGAGAGAGAAGACCAAGGAAGAAAGCACAAAAGACAGAACGACGTCCACTCCCATTGACATGTGGGGCCAAAACGGGGCAGGTGATAATAATTATGTTTGCTCCTTATATTAATAATTCTAGAAAAAACTCACGCGAGCAGCGACACTTTGTTTTCAAATGGTAATAATTTTGCCGAACATGTGATATGAAAAAAACTATGGTCCTCGGTGTATTTGATATTTTACATACATTGTTGTGACACTTTTCAGGTTAAAATGTATTCATATTGACCAAAATCGTTTGATGTTCTATGAATGATCATTCTAATAGGAAGACATGCATCTAGCACACAAGCCATGGGAGCGCACTGGCAATACCACGTTGCGCCATCCCGGCGAGGAGACCACATCGGCGCCAGCTCGAATTGCAAGTGCGGTGCTGTGTGTGCGTGGGCGGCGCAGCCAGCCGGGACAAAGCTATGAGAGTTGCCCGAGTCGTGCTTGCAACGTTGGCCCCCATGACTATAGCATAGACATGTGCACAAGGCCCGTGGCGAGCATCTGCCGATCGAGGAGAACGCCACTTAGCCAGCATGTAGCCCTGGGAGTCGGGTCGTGCTCTTGGTTGACCTCACCTGCATAATTAGGGGTTGGAGGGCATGACCTCGTCCTGAAGTCTCCTGAACCACGCATAACATAACGGCGCGGGTCCAGCATCCATACCGGAGATGGTGCCCTCCTGCTTCTAGCTGCTGCGATCGCCCAACCTACCAGGGAAATAGGACCCGATGCAAGCAGGTCGGCGAGGAATCAACACGATTCGATTCCTAGGCGTGTGGTTGTGTATCGGTACGGCGGTGCGCGGGGTGGTGGATCCTGCGGAGACCTGGCGAGTGTGCGTGGTGCCGGGACCTGGCGGGTGTACGTGGTGCGTGCGTTGTTTGGTCTTCCTACGGCGGCCGGCGCTGGATGCCTGCGTGAAGTGACCCCCCTCTCGCTGGGAAGCTAGGAAGAGCAGGAGAGGTGGTAGGGGAGAGAGACGAGCCATACCTCCCGCTTGAGGCGCTTGACTACGTGGGGACGACGCTCTCCTCACTGACAAACAGCGCCGGCGCGCACTCTCCTATCGCGACAGGAACCCGAGATAGGAGCCGGGAGAGGGTTTAGCCACTGCCGTAACAGACTGTCTTAGCTTTAACCAGGCCCCATGTGCTCCACTTTGGGTGGGTTGGGAGGAGAGAGAAGACCAAGGAAGAAAGCACAAAAGACAGAACGACGTCCACTCCCATTGACATGTGGGGCCAAAACGTGGCAGGTGATAGTAATTACGTTTGCTCCTTATATTAATAATTCTCAAAAAATCTCATGCGAGCAGCGACACTTTGTTTTCGAATGGTAATAATTTTGCCGAACATGTAATTAGAAAAAAACTGTGGTCCTCGGTATATTTGATATTTTACATACATTGTTGTGACACTTTTCAGGCTAAAATGTATTCATATTGACCAAAATCGTTTGGTGTTCTATTAATGATCATTCTAATAGGAAGAGATGCATCTAGCACACAAGCCATGGGAGCGCACTAGCATGGCCACGCTGCGCCATCCCGGCGAGGAGACCAAATCGGCGCCAGCTAGAATTGCAAGCGCGGTGGTGTGTGTGCGTGGGCGGCGCAGTCAGCCGGGACAAAGCCATGAGAGTTGCCCGAGGAGTGCTTGCAGCGTTGCCCCCATGGCTATAGCATAGACATGTGCACAAGGCCCGTGGCAAGCATCTGCCGATCGAGGAGAACGCCACTTAGCCAGCGTGTAGCCCTGGGCGTCGGGTCGTGCTCTTGGTTGACCTCACCTGCATAGGTAGGGGTTGGAGGGCATGACCTCGCCGTGAAGTCTCCTGAACCACACATCACACAACGGCGCGGGTCCAGCATCCACACCGGAGATGGCGCCCTCCTGCTTCTAGCTGCTGCGATCGCCCAACCTACCAGGGAAATTGGACCCAATACAGGAAGGTCGGCGAGGAATCAACACGATTCGATTCCTATGCGTGTGGTGGTGTATCGGTATGGCGGTGCGCGGGGTGGTGGATCCTACGGAGACCTGGCGGGTGTGCGTGGTGCGGAGACCTGGCAGGTGTGCGTGGTGCGTGCGGTGTTTGGTCTTCCTACGGAGGCCGGCACTGGATGCCCGCGTGCAGTGACCCCCCCTCTCGTTGGGAAGCTAGGAAGAGCAGGAGAGGTGGTAGGGGAGAGAGACGAGCCGTACCTCCCGCTTGAGGCGCTTGACTACGTGGGGACGACGCTCTTCTCGCTGACAAACAGCGTCGGCGTGCACTCTCCTATCACGACAGGAACCCGAGATAGGAGTCGAGGGAGGGTTTAGCCACCACCGTAATAGATTGTCTCAGCTTTAACCAGGCCCCATGTGCTCCGTTGTGGGTGGGTCGGGAGGAGAGAGAAAACCAAGGAAGAAAGCACAAAAGACAGAATGATGTCCACTCGCATTGACATGTGGGGCCAAAACGGGGCAGGTGATAGTAATTACGTTTGCTCCTTATATCAATAATTATAGAAAAATCGCACGCGAGCAGCGATATCGCCGAACATGTGATATAAAAAAAACTATGGTCCTCGGTATATTTGATATTTTACATACATTGTTGTGACACTTTTTAGGCTAAAATGTATTCATATTGACCAAAATTGTTTGGTGTTCTATGAATGATCATTCTAATAGGAAGACATGCATCTAACACACAAGCCATGGGAGCGCACTGGCATGGCCACGCCGCGCCATCCCGGCGAGGAGACCACATCGGTGCCACCTCGAATTGCAAGCGCGGTGGTGTGTGTGCATGGGCGGCGCAGCCAGCCGGGACAAAGCCATGAGAGTTGCCCGAGCCGTGCTTGCAACGTTGGCCCCCATGACCATAGCATAGACATGTGCACAAGGCCCGTGGCGAGCATCTGCCGATTGAGGAGAACTCCATTAAGCCAGCATGTAGCCCTGGGTGTCGGGTCGTGCTCTTGGTTGTCCTCACCTGCATAGGTAGGGGTTGGAGGGCATGACCTTGCCGTGAAGTCTCATAAACCACGCATCACACAACGGCTCGGGTCCAGCATCCATACCGAAGATGGTGCCCTCCTGTTTCTAGCTGCTGCGATCGCCCAACCTACCAGGGAAATAGGACCCGATGCAGGCAGGTCAGCGAGGAATCAACACGATTCGATTCCTAGGTGTGTGGTTGTGTATCGGTACGGCGGTGCGCGGGGTGGTGGATGCTGCGGAGACCTGGCGGGTGTGCGTGGTGCGGAGACCTGGCGGGTGTGCGTGGTGCGTGCGTTGTTTGGTCTTCCTACGCCGGCCGGAACTGGATGCCCGCGTGAAGTGACCCCCTTCTCGCTGGGAAGCTAGGAAGAGCAGGAGAGGTGGCAGGAGAGAGAGACGAGTTGTACCTCCCGCTTGAGGCGCTTGACTACGTGGGGACGATGCTCTCCTCGCTGACAAACAGTGCCAGCACGCACTCTCCTATCGCGACAGGAACCCGAGATAGGAGCCAGGGGAGGGTTTAGCCACCGCCATAACAGACTGTCTCAACTTTAACCAGGCCCCTTGTGCTCCGCTGTGGGTGGGTTGGGAGGAGAGAGAAGACCAAGGAAGAAAGCACAAAAGACAGAACGACGTCCACTCTCATTGACATGTGGGGCCAAAACGGTGCAGGTGATAGTAATTACGTTTCCTCCTTATATTAATAATTCTCGAAAAATCTCACGCGAACAGCGACACTTTGTTTTCGAATGGTAATAATTTCGCCGAACATGTGATATGAAAAAAACTATGGTCCTCAGTATATTTGATATTTTACATACATTGTTGTGACACTTTTCAGGCTAAAATGTATTCATATTGACCAAAATCGTTTGGTGTTCTATGAATGATCATTCTAATAGGAAGACTTGCATCTAGCACACAAGCCATGGGAGCGCACTGGCATGGCCACGCTGCGCCATCCCGGCGAGGAGACCAAATCGGCGCCAGTTCGAATTGCAAGCATGGTGGTGTGTGTGCGTGGGCAACGCAGCCAGCCGGGACAAAGCCATGAGAGTTACCCGAGCAGTGCTTGCAGCATTGGCCCCCATGGCCATAGCATAGACATGTGCACAAGGCCCGTGGCAAGCTTCTGTCGATCGAGGAGAACGCCGCTTAGCCAACATGTAGCCCTGGGCGTTGGGTCGTGATCTTGGTTGACCTCACCTACATAGGTAGCGATTGGAGGGCATGACCTCGCCGTGAAGTCTCCTAAACCACGCATCACACAACAGTGCGGGTCCAGCATCCATACTGGAGATGGCGCCCTCCTGCTTCTAGATGCTGCGATTGCCCAACCTACCAGGGAAATAGGACCCGATGCAGGCAGGTCGGCGAGGAATTAGCAAGATTCGATTCCTAGGCGTGTGGTGGTGTATCGGTACGACGGTGCGCGGGGTGGTGTATCCTGCGGAGACCTGGCGGGTGTGCGTGGTGCGGAGACCCGTCGGGTGTGCGTGGTGCATGCGGTGTTTAGTCTTCCTACGGCGGCCGGCGTAGAATGCCCGCGTGTAGTGACCCCCCTCTCGCTGGGAAGCTAGGAAGAGCAGGAGAGGTGGCAGGGGAGAGAGATGAGTCGTACCTCCCGCTTGAGGCGCTTGACTGCGTGGGGATGACGCTCTCCTCGCTGACAAACAGAGCCGGCGCCCACTCTCCTATCGCGACAGGAACCCGAGATAGGAGCCAGGGAGGGTTTAGCCACCGCAGTAACAGACTGTCTCAGCTTTAACCAGGCCCCATGTGCTCCGCTATGGTTGGGTTGGGAGGAGAGAGAAGACTAGGGAGGAAAGCACAAAAGACAGAATGACATCCACTCCCATTGACATGTGGGTCCAAAATGGGGCAGGTGATAGTAATTACATTTGCTCCTTATATTAATAATTCTAGAAAAATCTCACGCGAGCAGCGACACTTTATTTTCGAATGGTAATAATTTTGCCGAACATGTGATATGAAAAAAAATGTGGTCCTCGGTATATTCGATATTTTACACACATTGTTGTGACACTTTTCAGGGTAAAAGGTATTCATATTGACCAAAATCATTTGGTGTTCTATGAATGATCATTCTAATAGGAAGACATACATCTAGCACATAGGCCATGGGAGCGCACTGCATGGCTATGCTGCGCCATCCCGGCGAGGAGACCACATCAACGCCAGCTCGGATTGCAAGCGCGGTGGTGTGTGTGCGTGTGCGGGACAGCCAGCCGGGACAAAGCCATGAGAGTTGCCTGACCTATGCTTGTAGCATTGGCCCCAATGGCCATAGCATAGACATATGCACATGGCCCGTGGCGAGTATCTGTCGATGGAGGAGAACGCCACTTAGCTGGCGTGTAGCCCTAGGCGTCGGGTCGTGCTCTTGGGAGACCTCACCTGCATAGGTAGGGGTTGGTGGGCATGACCTCACCGTGAAGTCTCCTGAACCAAGCATCACACAACAATGCGGGTCCAACATCCATACCGGAGACGGCACCCTCCTTCTAGCTATTGTGCTCGCCCAGCCTACCAAGGAAATAGGACCCGATGCAGGCAGGTCGGCCAGGAATCAGCATGATTCAATTCCTAGGCTTGTGGCGGTGTATCAGTACGGTGGTGCGCAGGTTGCTTGATCCTACGGAGACCTGGCGGGTGTGCGTGGTGCGTGCGGTATTTGGTCTTCCTACGGCGGGTGGCGCTGGATGCCCGCGTGTAGCGACGCCCCTCTCACTGGGAAGCTAGGAAGAGCAGGAGAGGTGGCAGGGGAGAGAGACGAGCCGTACCTCCCGCTTGAGGTGCTTGACTGCGTGGGGACGATGCTCTCCTCGCCGACGAATAATGTCGACGCTCGCTCTCCTCTCGCGACAGGAACCCGAGATACGAGCCAGGGAGGGTTTAGCCACCGCTGTAACAGACTGTCTCAGCTTTAACCAGGCCCCATGTGCTCTGCTGTGGGTGGGTTGGGAGGAGAGAGAAGACCAGGGAAGAAAGCCCAAAAGACAGAACGACGTCCACTCCCATTGACATGTGGGGCCAAGCTATGGCAGGTGATAGTAATTACGTTTGCACCTTATATTAATAATTCTATAAAAATCTCACGCGAGCAGCGGCACTTTGTTTTCCAATGGTAATAATTTTGTTAAACATGTGATATGAAAAAATATAGTCCTCGGTATATTTGATATTTTACACATATTGTTGTGACACTTTTTAGGCTAAAACGTATTTATATTGACCAAAATCGTTTGGTATTCTATGAATGATCATTCTAATAGGAAGACATGCATCTAGCACACATGCCATGAGAGTTGCCCGAGCCAGCCAGGACAAAGCCATGAGAGTTGCCGGAGCCATGCTTGAAGCGTTGGCCCCCATGGCCATAGCATAGACATGTGCACATGGCCCGTGGCAAGCATCTTCCGATCGAGGAGAACGCCACTTAGCCGGCGTGTAGCCCTGGGCGTCGGGTCGTGATCTTGGAGGGCATGAACTCACCGTGAAGTCTCCTGAACCACGCATCACACAACGGCGCGGGTCCAACATCCATACGGGAGATGGCACCCTCCTGCTTCTAGCTGCTGCGCTCGCCCAGCCTACCAGGGAAATAGGACCCGATGCAGGCAGGTCGGTGAGGAATCAGCACAATTCGATGCCTAGGCGTGTGGTGGTGTATCGGTACGGCGGTGCGTGGCATGTTGGATCCTGCGGAGACCTGGCGGGTGTGCATGGTGCGTGCGGTGTTTGGTCTTCCTATGGCCGCCGGCGCTGGATGCCCGCGTGCAGCGACGCCCCTCTTGCTAGGAAGCTAGGAATAGTAGGAGAGGTGGCAGGGGAGACAGACGAGCCGTACCTCCCGCTTGAGGCGCTTGACTGTGTGGGGACGATGCTCTCCTCGCTGACGAACAACGCCGGCACGCGCTCTCCTCTCGCGATAGGAACCTGAGATAGGATCCGGGGAATGGTTTAGCCACCACCGTAACAGACTGTCTCAGCTTTAACCAGGCCCCGTGTGCTCCGCTGTGGGTGGGTTGGGAGGAGAGAGGACCATAGAAGAAAGCACAAAAGACAGAACGACATCGACTCGCACTGACATGTGGGGCCAAGCCGGGGCAGGTGATAGTATTGATGTTTGCTCCTTATATTAATAATTCTAGAAAAATCTCACGCGAGCAGTGGCACTTTGTTTTCGAATGGTAATAATTTTGCCGAACATGTGATATGAAAAAAATATGGTCCTCGGTATATTATTTGATATTTTACACACATTGTTGTGACACTTTTCAGGCTAAAATGTATTCATATTGACCAAATTCGTTTGGTGTTCTATGAATGATCATTCTAATTGGAAGACATGCATCTAGCACACAGGCCATGAGAGCGCACTGGCATGGACACGTTGCGCCATCCCAATGAGGAGACCACATCGGCGCCAACTCGAATTGCAAGCACGGTGGTGTGTGTGTGTGCATGGGCGGCGCAGCCAGCCGGGACAAAGTCATGAGAGTTGCCCAAGCCGTGCTTGCAGCGTTGGCCCCCATGGACATATCATAGACATGTGCACATGGCCCATGGCGAGCATCTGCCGATCGACGAGAATACCATTTAGCCGGCGTGTAGCCCTCGGCATTGGGTCGTGCTCTTGGGAGACTTCACCTGCATTGGTAGGGGTTGGAGGGCATGACCACGCCGTGAAATCTCCTGAACCAGGCATCACACAACAACACGGGTCCAGCATCCATACCAGAGACAACACCCTCCTGCTTCTAGCTACTGCACTCGCCCAGCCTACCAGGGAAATAGGACCCGATGCAGGCAGGTCGGCAAGGAATCAGCACAATTCGATTCCTAGGTGTGTGGTGGTGTATCGGTACGGCGGTGCGCGGGATGTTGGATCCTGCGGAGACCTAGCGGGTGTGCATGGTGCGTGTGGTGTTTAGTCTTCCTACGGCGGCCGGCGATGGATGCCCACGTGCAGCGACGCCCCTCTCACTGGGAAGCTAGGTAGAGTAGGAGTGGTGGCAGGGAGAGAGACGAGCCGTACCTCCCGCTTGAGGCGCTTGACTTTGTGGGGATGGCGCTCTCCTCGCTGACGAACAACACCGACGCACGCTCTGCTCTCGCGATAGGAACCCGCGATAGGATCTAGGGAATGGTTTAGCCACCACCATAATAGACTGTCTCAGCTTTAAGCAGGCCCCGTGTGCTCCGCTGTGGGTGGGTTGGGAGGAGAGAGAGGACCATAGAAGAAAGCACAAAAGACAGAACGACATCGACTCACACTGACATGTGGGGCCAAGCCGGGGCAGGTGATAGTATTGATGTTTGTTCCTTATATTAATAATTCTAGAAAAATCTCGCGCAAGCAGTGGCACTTTGTTTTCGAATGGTAATAATTTCGCCGAACATGTGATATGAAAAAAATTGTTTGCAGGTGATAAAAGCTTGAGGGGTGGGATCGATTGTTTGGCCTGTTTCCCGAGCTAGGGAACGTCCATTCTTTTCCTGCTTGCTTTGCTCCCGCTTGGATTGTTTGCACTTGGTTTGTTTGCACTTTTACTTGATTTTCTCCCGCTTGCACTTCTACTTGATTTTCTCTTCTTCACTTTCTTCTGAAGTGTGCGTAGATAGTCATATGGATTATGGTGCAACTCATATTGCGATTTTGTGTTCAGAAAATCAAGTGTATACGCTTTTTGCTTCTCGGTGTATACTGGCGTGGGCTCGGGTTTCTTCTTTTGAAAATGCACATCACACTGGGCCTTTGCGATTGCTGTGTTTTCCTTGTCAGTTTGATCGTAAGGTCTGATGGGAAGATTGTTATGAGGTACTCTTGGGAGGGGTGACATTTGTCATTTTGGGTTGTTGTGTCGGTTAGTACTCATCGACGGGGCACGCGGCCGCTTATTGTCCTTAGCGGGCGGCGAAGACGGTTGACCCTGCGGCGGAGATCGAGATGGACCCGCGTTGTGGTGGTCGTAGTCATAGGGTGGGATTCTTGGAGGTGATGGAGGTGAAGGTGACATGCGATGACTCGGAGGCGGTGTTGGCCCTTGCGCTGAGCCTGGAAGCTTGATGTTGTTCTTGTCCCATAGAATGATACCACCCAGTACTTCTCCTAGTATCATCTCACCTTCAGGTCTAGGGATGTCAAGCTCCATTGAGTGAAACCCCATTGCGATTTCATCCACCCCGACTTTAGCATAGCTAGCTGGAATCTCATGGCCATGCTAGTGTGCGTCCGGTGGACAAGGTAAAGCACATCCGACCACCACCTTTAGGGATATGTTCTTCACCTTCTAATGGAGCTCACAAGATATCTGCTCCTTGATTCCATCCACGGGGTAGACGGGATAGCCATCTATCATCTGTGCATCATCAGACAGGACCGCCGATTCAGCCATGCTGCTTCTTCGCTGAGATGGGCTGGCGGTAATATCGAGTGCAGGATTAGGCGCACTACTCCTCTAAGTTCATCAATCTGCTGCTGCTGCTGGTTTTCAATTCTTCCTAGCAACTGGTTGAACCTGTCTCCCTCCTCCTCCTTCTACCGTCTCTTTGCTCTATCTCGGCTTCTATAAGTATCTTTGTCTTTGGGAAACCCAATCTCCCATGTATAACTAGGGCCAAGGCCTCATACTCATTCTCCGCGTTTTTCATTCCCGAGGACCTTTGTCAGCAAGTCTTTCTCTCTCTCAGGACGGAACTTTGTTTTCCCCTCTTTAATTATTTCACCAATCTCTGTCATGTCTCCCTAGGTATCCTAATCCCGTCACTACAAACAAGGTCCCATGTATTATCGTCATACTCACACCCATGCCCAAGAAACCAACTTCTTGCCCTCAAATTCCATTCTTCGCATATTGGTTCTGGAGTGATCCCTTTATCAAGCATCTCTTTCTCTTTTTTATCCCACTTTGGCATGGCAGTCGCGTAGCCCCTGGCCCTAGGTGATGGTGATATTTCTTTTTTGCGGCATTTTTCTTTTTTTTCTGACTTTTTCTTAGCAGGTTCTGACTTCTTGTAGTTCACAAATGCATCAAGTAAGGCTGCTACTTCGCTAGATAGCCTTCGAATTTTGGATCAGTCTTGTCCTTCTGATACTTTTGCCATAATACTCTCTTCCAGTTCTTGAATAGTTCAGCCATCTTCTTAAGAGTCCACTGCTTGACTTTCTTCCTCAATGCAGCTGTGCTGGCATCGTCCTCATATTCTGGCAGGGTGAAATGTGCCATGAGGTCATTCCAAAGACCCTCTTTGTACCTTTCGGCGACATACTCACTCTCTTCCGCCCCTTTGGGATTATGCCACTCTCGAACGATGATCAGGATGTGATCCCTAACCATAACTCCGCATTGCTGTACAAATACATTTTTAGCCTTTTCAGGTTCCAACGGTTCGCCCAGTGTTGATACCGCCGTAATTGTATCATGCGTAGATGCGGCCAACTTTTTGGCCGGGCCTTGTTTGGAATATTTTTTGCTCAATGTGGAGGCCTAAGAGAAGAAACATTCGTCAAATTATATATATACACAACTCAATTAATGCATCTACTGATGATCGGACTTTATATATATACCTCGCCGGACTTCATTAAGGGTCCACCGGAGCCATCGGCTTCTCCATCATTGGAGTGGTCGGCTTCTCCATCATCGGAGCCATCGGCTTCTCTCTCACTTTGGTTGACCTCCTCACCCTCACTAGAGAGGTTCAGAAACATCGACATAGATTCAGGTGGATCAATGATGGCTCAGTGTACGACGCTAGAAAAGTGCTGGTGTGGTGTTGATGTAGAGCTTGTTGGGAACCCTAAGAGGAAGGTATGATGAGCACAGCAGCAAGTTTCCCTCAGTTATGAAACCAAGGTTTAATCGAACCAGTAGGAGCAAGGAAACACCCCAAAGGTGTTGTTAGCTGAGCCTTGGCAGGGCGCACTACCGGTGCTAGTAGCAACGTGGAGACCTGCACAACACAACCACAGAACTTTGTCCCCAACTTGCGATGAGGTTGTCAATCTCACCGTGTTTTGCAGAAAACAAAGGATTAAACGTATCGAATGGAAAGAAGTAATAGTTTGCAGAAAGTAAATACAAAGCAGTAAAACTTTGTAGATTGTATGTAAAGAAAAGGACCGGGATCCATAGTTCACTAGAGGTGGCTCTCCTTAAGATAGATAATATGCTGGGTGAACAAATTACAGCGGGGCAATTGACAAACATCGAGAAAGCAATACATGCATATACTAATCATCTTGACTCCTTTGGAACTCGATTGGGCATTACAACATTATACATAGACCGCCATCCAACTGCATCTATGACTAATAATCCACCTTCAGGTTATCATCCGACCCCCCTCCAGTATTAAGTTGCAAGCAACAGATTATTGCTTTACGAACTGCGTGTAAAGTAAACAATACAATTGTTCTATGAACAAAGGATTGTTGTTTTCTCTCTAGTAGCAACATTACATCTAGTACCTTAGAGATTTTTGTCACTTCCCCAGATTACCAGAGGCATGAACCCACTATCGAGCATAAATACTAACTCTTGGAATTGCTAGCATCTACTTGGACAAGATAGCTACTAACAACGGAAAGCATGCAAGATAACAAATAACAAAGACATGATAGAATCAATAATCAATCTGAAATAGCATCTCAATGTCCATCGGATCCCCGCAAACACAACATGTAAGAATTACAAATAGATGATCTTGATCATGAACGGAGCTCACAAGATCTAGACATGAAAGCACAAAGGAGGAGAGCTAGCCATCTAGCTACTACGTGGATCCGTAGTCCAAGGATGAACTACTCAGGCATCACACCGGAGGCTTGTAGGGTGAATTTCCCTCTCTGGCAGGGTGCCGAGAAGAGCTTCAGATCCCTCCCGATCTAGGGATGGACATGACGGCGGCTACAGACTCTTTCGTGGATTTTTGATCGGGCCCTTAGGGTTTTTGTCCCGAGGGCATCTTATAGGCGGAAGGAGAGGCTGAGGGGGTGCTGGGGTCGGCTAGACCACCCCCAGGCGCAGGCCAGCCCTGGCCGTGCGGCCAGGTGGTGTGGCCGGCCCCCAACCCTTCTCCAGTCTCGTATTCTGGCATCTGATGACTTCCGGAAAAATATGCACTTTGGCTTTTGTCCCGTCCAATTCCGAGAATATTCATTTTCTGACTTTCCTGGAACCAAAAACAGCAGAAAATAGGCAGCTGGCACTGTGGCTCTTGTTAATAGGTTAGTCCAAGAAATCATATGAAAATTACTCCAAAGTGTGGACAAAACACAAGAAAGTGGATAAAACCAAGCATGGAACATCAAAAATTATAGATACATTTGCAATGTATCAACATCCCCAAGCTTAACTCCTGCTCGTCCTCAAGTAGGTAAGTGATAAAAAGAAAGAATAAGTTTTGAGGTGACATGCACCATCAAAGACATGATCAAAGTATTTGTAAAACATTCAAAGCTAGGATCATAGTACTTCAATCATAACATGGAAGACAAAGTTCTAGCAATAAGACAAAGAAACTATGATGCAACATAAAAAGACATAAACAAAATATTCATGAATAACAATGCTTTGCAAGACGTTTGTTTGTTTCACATAGAGAAAACATAGCATAATAGTATTCAGCTTGTCCCTCATAGAGTAGCAAATATAAATGCATAGGACACCTTCAAAGTTCATAAGAGTGACTATATACAATAGTTTAAAACAAGCAATATCAAGTTATGCATCAATCAACTAGTCTTGGGACAATGCACATAGAACTAAGAATGGCCACTATGCTCTCAAAGTAGGTGCATAAAGATAGAAGGTGGAGACACAATATAATGGTGGAAGAAAGGCCTTTTTATAAAAGGAAGTAGGGATTCAAGTCTCATAAAGAGCTTCAAAAAATTATGGTACTTATAGCTTTCAGCTCTCATTGCCCCTATCATAAGCATCTTGAAGTGATTAAGGTTAAAGTGACACAACTAAGAGGATATGCTTGACAAGTTATAAACCGAAATCTCATGCCCCTTACTTACGAGGACCGAACCTCATGCTACTCAACTTTAGTCATGAGTAAGCTCTTGTCATTATAAGTATATGTGTATCAAAAAGAACCGCCAACAGGGTACCCCTTGCACATGATACGGGAGCTTTCCCATAATCAAAATGACAAGGCAAGCAGACAATGAGCATCTCAGTGATCTTTTTATTTGCTATTTGCATAGGTTTTTATTGAGGATGCTTCATAGAGTGCTCATTATGGTGATGCTGCAAGTTTCCACCATGATTAGGCATGGCTTAGGCTAGCGGCCCAGGCGTTTCTCTAACACACATACAAACTCCATGATCTTACAAGTTCCACTTTTATTTCACACCGCCGCGATCCGTAAGCAAAAGAACATGATATCAACGGGGTACAAAGTACAAGTGCAATGTTGAAAGCGTTCCCCATGAAACATGGTTCTGCTAATTTCAACTTATAAAGCGCAAGCATATCATAACAAAGAAGGACCCAATGGTTCAAGTTTATTAGATGCAAAAAAGTAAAGTGTGTCATCAAGTTTGTGAGAGCTTTAATCACTAGTTTTCTCATAACAATTTTAATTTGGAAGGTAAACAAAAGCATGAATATACTTGGAATAGAATAAGCTAGTAGGTAGGTATGGTGGACTCTTTGGAATAACTTGGTTTAGGGAGTTGGATGCATGAGTGGAACTCATACTTGGTTGTGGAGGCTAGCAAAAGACTGGGAGCGATAAACTAAGAGAGCAATAATGGCCATAATCATGTAGAGTGACAAAACATCATTGATCAAAGCATAAAGTGATACTACAAGTTGAAAACTAAAGAATCATAAAGGCTATGGTGACTTGGGATAGTCATAACATGGTGTGAGCATGCGCCAAGTCAACCCAAATAAAGCATCAAAGGAGAATACCACTATACTATGCTTTAATATGCTAAAACAACGCATGATTCATCCAAGGCACATTAAGCAATCTCAATTTTTATAACAAGTCATGATACAGCAAAGAATACTAAGTATAAATCCAAAACAATATCAAGCATGGCATGACAAAGCATAGGCCATAGTCAAAAAGCGAGCTCTTTTTACCACATAAGTATGAACTTCCCTACTCTTTTCCAAACCAAACCAAACTATTTGCAAACCAATGTATGAAAGAGGGGGTCCAACCAATTTATTAATCAAACTAAGCAAACAAATCAAATGAAAAACCAAAACAAAAACAAAAAAGAAGACGCTCTAAGAAAAACACAACTGTGCATGAAACAATAAAAATGAAGCGTTTGGAAGAAACCTGGGATTTTTATTGCTGAAGAAGGGGATGCCTTGGTCATCCCCAAGCTTTGAAGCTTGTACTTCTTGGATATTTCTTGGGGTGACACGCGTGGCATCTCCAAGCTTGAGCTTTAGTCCATCCTTCATCTCATTACTCATTCCTTCCATACACCTGAAATTTTTCCTTCATATAAAACTTCACACAATCTTTATTAGCAACATTACTGCACTCAAGATAAATAAGTCTTAAGGTTAAGTTCTAACACCAAATAAACTTCCATTAGAACACTAGCTAATGTAGCACTTCCCTCAAAAATCTCAATTCCCCAAAAGAACTCAAAAAGGAACCAACAAGAAGCAAATGCAAAAAATGGCAGAAATCTGTCAAAACAGACCAGCAGGTAAAGACGAATTTTTTCGAAGACCTTCTGTTGCTCAAATAAAAAAGCGTTGAACTAACGAAAGTTATATAACAACATGGGGCAGAAGCAAAAAAATTCACGCCTCAAAAAGACGTTCAGAGATTTTACACGAATTTTTATGGTGAAGCACAGAAATCTGTTTCGGGATAGCAACTTTCCCAATCATTACTTCTCTCTCATTAGAGGTCACTCTTGGCACAAAAAGCAAATAAAAAGAATAAGGAGAAGTTATTACAAAGGTAATAACATCCAAGACTCATCTAAAACTTTTGGGTTATCTCCCAATAAGTACTTTTCTTTAACGCCTTTAAGTTAGGCATAAGAAGCAAGAAAAAGAATCAAGTGTTCTCAAATGAAGAAGCATTAAGACCAAATTTTGTTTTCTTATAACAAGATTGAGTAAAGCAGGTTTTATCTCAAAGAAAGTATCTTCAGGCATAGGTGGAGCAATAGGTGTGCTCATAAAATCATTGTTATTGGTGCTATTGAAGTCACACAACTTAGTGTTTTCAAGAGTAGTCATTTTTTTTGGTTTTCAAATAAGAAAGCAAACTAGTAAAACTATTTTTTTTGTGTTTTTGAATAACAAAACAAGCAAACAAAGCAAAAAGAAAACTAAGCAAAACAAAAATAACAAAGTAAAGAGATTGGTTATGAGGGACTCCTCTTGTGAAGATGTCCTTGACTCCCCGGCAACGGCGCCAGAAAAATGCTTGATGGCTCGATTATGCGGTGCCGTAAAAGTGTCAAAAGTGTGTTGATGTAGAGCTCGTTGGGAACCCCAAGAGGAAGGTATGATGAGCATAGCAGCAAGTTTCCCTCTGTTATGAAACCAAGGTTTAATCGAACCAGTAGGAGCAAGGAAACACCCCAAAGGTGTTGCTAGCTGAGCCTTAGCAGGGCACACTACCGGTGCTAGTAGCAACGTGGAGACCTACACAACACAACCACAGAACTTTGTACCCAACTTGCGATGAGGTTGTCAATCTCACCGTGTTTTGCGTAAAACAAAGGATTAAACCTATCGAATGGAAAGAAGTAATAGTTTGCAGAAAGTAAACACAAAGTAGTAAAAGTTTATAGATTGTATGTAAAGAAAAGGACCGGGATCCATAGTTCACTAGAGGTGGCTCTCCTTAAGATAGATAACATGCTGGGTGAACAAATTATAGCGGGGCAATTGACATACATCGAGAAAGCAATACATGCATATACTAATCATCTGACTCCTTTGGAACTTGATTGGGCATTGCAACTTTATACATAGACCGCCATCCAACTGCATCTATGACTAATAATCCACCTTCAGGTTATCATCCGAACCCCCTCCAGTATTAAGTTGCAAGCAACAGATTGTTGCTTTACGAACTGCGTGTAAAGTAAACAATACGATTGTTGTATGAACAAAGGATGGTTGTTTCTCCCTAGTAGCAACAGCACATCTAGTACCTTAGAGATTTCATCACTTCCCAGTTACGAGGCATGAACCCACTATCGAGCATAAATACTAACTCTTGGAGTTGCTAGCATCTACTTGGCCAAGATAGCTACTAACAACAGAAAGCATGCAAGATCACAAATAACAAAGACATGATAGAATCAATAATCAATCTGAAATAGCATCTCAATATCCATCGGATCCCGCAAACACAACATCTAAGAATTACAAATAGATGATCTTGATCGTGAACGGAGCTCACAAGATCTAGACATGAAAGCACAAAGGAGGAGAACCAGCCATCTAGCTACTACATGGATCCGTAGTCCAAGAATGAACTACTCACGCATCACACCGGAGGCTTGCATGGTGATGAAGAAGGCCTCTAGGGTGAATTCCCCTCTCCGGCAGGGTGCCAGGAAGAGCTTCAGATCCCTCCCGATCTAGGGATGGAGATGACGGCGGCTACAGACTATTTCATAGATTTTTGATCGGGCCCTTAGGGGTTTCGTCCCGAGGGCATCTTATAGGCGGAAGGAGAGGCCGAGGGGGTGCTGGGGTCGGCCAGACCACCCCCTGGCGTGGGCCAGGCCTGGCCGCGCGGCCAGGTGGTGTGGCCGGCCCCCAGCCCTTCTCCATCTCGTATTCTGGCATCTGATGACTTCCGGAAAAATAGGCACTTTGGCTTTTGTCCCGTCCAATTCTGAGAATATTCATTTTCTGACTTTCCTGGAACCAAAAACAGTGGAAAACAGGCAGCTGACACTGTGGCTCTTGTTAATAGGTTAGTCCAAGAAATCATATGAAAAGTACTCCAAAGCATGGACAAAACATAATAAAGTGGATAAAACCAAGCATGGAACATCAAAAATTATAGATACGTTTGCAATGTATCAATCAGCATGGGGGGCATCGTGGATCATATCCTCGAAAATTTCTTCATGTGCTAGGTCTCTCTGGATTGGATCCATAGTTTTATACAAAATGCACACAATATCATTTTTGCATACAATATTGCTACATAAGATAATACTAAACAATAATATGTACACCTAATTTGCTACAATAATATTAAACAATAGCAAAATTCTAGTGATGCCTCGTGTGGGACCAGTGTGACAACTGACCGGCGAGGTCTCCAGCCAGCCGGCCATCCCTCTAAACCCTCCTGACCTGTACCCACCACCCTAAGTCCCGTCGCCAGTGAGCACCACCACCATAACCCTAACTCCGGTCGCCCGCGAGCACCACCCCACCCCTCCCCTAAGTTTTCTTCCTCACCTAGGCCGTCCCGCGAGCAGACATGGCCGCGTCGTCCCTGACATCGGGGAGGACTATCATCGCGCTTCGTCTTCCTCCTCGCATTGCTGGTGGGCCGGCCCACGAGAAGACGTGGCAGGCACAGGGGTCCGCGACGCAAGAGAGGGGCACCGCCTATGGGGCCCTCTCTGCTCGCGGTGGCCTCTATATATTATACAATATATATTTTTATATAGTGTATAAAAATATATACACTATATATTATACTAGAAAATATATTACACTATATATTATATTACACTATCAAAATATATGCACTATAAAAATATATACACTATATATTATACTAGAAAATATATTACACTATATATTATATTACACTATAAAAATATATACACTATAAAAATATACACTATTTATTACACTATAAACTATATATTATATTTTTATACACTATATAGTAATAATAATATACTAGAAAAAATACTAAAAAAATACGGCGCCGCCCCTGCTAGCTCGTCCCGTAGTGGCCGGTGCCGCCCCGTTCTGCTCGCCCGTAGTGCGTCGGGTGGGATTCAGTCATGCGCATCCATATTTTTACTCTAGCCGTCTGGGTTCAGAGGGAGCGCTTCGATGCTCTATTGGCTGTTAATATCATGGGGCATGTTTTCGTTCCATGGTGCCGACGAGAATGTCATGAAGACTGAGATCTGAGGACTCACAATGGTGGTTCGAGCCCAGGTGGAGATGAGGAATCGTCTTGGTGAATCGTGACTTGGAGCAGTGGTATGCAAGCGGGGGCGATAGTACAAGTGAAGGTCATGGTCTTATCTTTCAGGGTGAAAACCCAAGGTCTGGCCTTAATTGGTTGTGTCTGGCAATGGCCTTGTTGAAGGTATTGTTTTGAGAGCGTGAACTTTCTTCAGGGTGAAAACCTAGATCTCTGATCGGGCGATGACGGTGTTTATACACTGTTCCCTTCTTGGAGGCATCGTTTTTAGAGAAGATGAACTTCTAGTGCTGTCTTGGTGATGGTAGTACTGTTGTTTCAATGAATGAGAAACTGTAGCGGGACTTTCCTTTTTATAATTCTTCTTTCTTTTTTGGTTGCGTGCATCCGTATGACCGTTAGGACAATGCGTTGTTGCAGAGGCTAGGTGTAATTGGTATCTTCTGATATTAATATATGCTCTTTTTCCAAAAAAAATGATGAATCGTGGAGATCAAATTGCGAAGAGATATCCAGCAGGTCTTAAGCTAGCTGTATAGACACATAGGATCATCACAGAGAAGCAGCGTAACAAACTTTCCAACCAACCCTGTTTCCAAATGAGATATCCATCTAAAATCACTTCCAAACGCATACCGCAAATTGCATACCCTTCCTTCAACCCCTGTTCAGTCCGTCCTTCCGCGGCCAAAGAGATCTAACAATGTGGATGATACGTCTAAAACATATCTACTTTTCCTAACACTTTTTCTATTGTTTCTCCTCTAAACTTGTGTGATTTGGATATAACTAACACGGACTGACGCTGTTTTCAGTAGAATTACCTTGGTGTCTAGTTTTGTACAGAAAATCAACTATCAGGAAAAATCCCGGAAAATATGCGAAAAATCCTATTTCACCAGAAGATTCATGGAGCCAGAAGACGAGACGGGGGAGGGCCACAAGGGGCCCACACCACCTGGCCACACGGGCCAGCCCAGGCCGCACCTGGGGGTGGTTTGGTCACCCCCTCGGCCTGCCTCTTCGCCTATAAGATGCCTCCTGACCTAAAAACCCAAGGGGGTTCGACGTTTTTCTAGATAGAGTTCCGCTACGCCGCCACCAGATTCCGTGATTCGGAACCAGAACTCCGTTCTAGCACCTTGCCGGGATGGGGAATTTGAGGAGATCATCGCCATCATCATCACCATCGCTTCTCCATCAACCATCCATGATTCTCCCATCCATGAGTGAGTAATCCCCCGTTGTAGGCTATGGGCATGGTAGGGATTGGATGAGATCGTACATGTAATGGCATCGGATTATTAGGGCATGGTGCCTAGTATCTATTATTAGTGCTTTTTGACTTTGTTGCAACTTGTTATGCTTAATGCTTGTCACTAGGGCCCGAGTGCCATGATTTTGGATCTGAACATGTTATTACTTCATGATGATAGTATTGTTTGTGATCTTACCTACAAGTTGTATACACATATTGTTGTCCGGAACCAAAGGCCCCGAAGTGACAATAATAAGGATAACCGGAGTGTTAATGCTTTGCTTCGGTGCTCTATTAAAAGGAGCACCTTAATTGCCAGTAGTTCCCTTGAGGCCCCGCTGCAAACGGGCTGGCAGGACAAAAGATGTTGTGCAAGTTCTCATTGCGAGCACGTATGACTATATATGGAACACATGCCTATGATTATTTAGTACTTGGATGCTTTATCTTATTTATCTGCAAATGCCGTATGTCTTGATTGCTATATGAATTGTCTTGTCCATGCAACGCCCGACCATCCATCCCTATGCCTACCGCGCTTTAATCCTACTGTTTACTGCAATTGTTACTACTACTGCTATTACTTTGTTATTGGTATTACAAAACAGTTGCTACTGATAAACTGTTGTGAGCAAGATTGTTTCCAGGTGTAGCTGAATTGACAACTTAGTTGTTAAGGCTTATAATATTCTTTGGCTCCCCTTGTGTCGAATCAATAAATTGGGTTTCACTTCCCTCGAAAATACTGCGATACACCCCCTATACTTGTGGGTCACCAAGACTATTTTCTGGCGCCGTTGCCGGGGATCATAGATCTATTTATCAAGTTCACTTGGAATCACTATTGTTCGCTGCCATCCATTCATCATGGGTAAGTCTCGTGATGGAAAGGTTCCTATATTACCATCCACTACAAGGAGAGGTACGGTTCTGAACACCTCTGTTGCTCTTGATTCACCATCTGTGATGAGTAAGCTCCTTACACCACCACATACACATGCTACACATACTACTACTACTGCTGAATCTGAAACTTCTGATACTTATGATGCTGCTTCTACTGTGCTTGATAAAAGTGGTTCATTAGGTCCTTTGCTAGATGCTACGATTGCTAGAACTATAGCGAGAAACACTACCACACCTGTCAGTTCACCTGAGTCTAGAGAGAGCTATGATATTGAAGACGGATATATAGAAATGAATGATGAATTTATTAAAGAATGTCAAAACACTCATGGTAGGAGTGCTATTAAGAGTCTCCTTGAGAGGCGTACTATAAAACCCAAATTATCCCCTAATGATAAGTTTGCTACATCTCCCATAAACATTAAAGATAAGGATTATGATTTCTCTCTTGATTTATCTTACATAACTATTGTTGATAAAGAACCTTTTTGTGGGACTAAGAATGAAAGTGTTGTAGCACATATGACTGAGCCTTCTACCATGAGTGGCCTATTTTCTGATCATATTAAGATGCACACCTACTTTGTTGCTAAAATTTTCCCTTTTTCACTGAAAGGAGAAGCTAACACTTGGTTTAATAATTTACCTCCTGGATCTATTGATAGCCCCGATGGCTTGATTAGTACCTTCCTTCAGAAATATTTCCCTCCTAGTGCTAGACATGCTATTTTGCAAGAAATTTTTGATTTTAAACAAGGAGAAAAAGAGATATTGCCTAAATCATGGGCAAGGTTTTGTGCTTTGGTTCATGCACAGGCTGGATGTCCATTACCTAAAAAATGAGCTCCTTGATGTATATTATAATGAACTAACTGAAGAATTTAGGACATACCTGGATAGTTGTGCTGATTGTGTTTTCAGGAATAGAACTCCCAAGGAAGCTGAGGAATTAATGTCTAAAATAAGCAAGAATTATGATGACTGGACTTCACCTGAGCCAACTACACCTGAGTCAACTACACTTGAGTTAACTGTGCCTGAGCCAACACCAACACCAAAGAAGAGGGGAGTTATAGAACTAAATGATGAAGTGATGAAGGAAGCTAAGAAATGTCTTAAGGAGAAGGGTATTAAAGCTCAAGACGTAAAGAATTTACCTCCTATAGAAGAATTATGTAAGCTAATCTCTCACTCATCCACTATTGAGGTACACTCTGATACATTGCAAATGTATCTATAATTTTTAATGTTCCATGATTGGTTTTATCCACTTTCTTGTGCTTTGTTCCAACTTTGGAGTACTTTTATTATGATTTCTCGGACTAACCTATTAACAAGAGCCACAGTGCCAGCTGCCTGTTTTCTGCTGTTTTTGGTTCCAGGAAAGTCAGAAAATGAATATTCTCGGAATTGGACGGGACAAAAGCCAAAGTGCCTATTTTTCCAGAAGGGATCAAGTGCCAGAATACGAGACGGAGAAGGGCTGGGGCCCAGCCACACCACCTGGCCGTGCGGCCAGGCCTGGCTTGCACCAGGGGGTGGTCTGGCCGACCCCAGCACCCCCTCGGCCTATCCTTCCGCCTATAAGTTGCCCTAGGGACGAAAACCCTAGGTACCCTATCAAAATCCACGAAAGAGTCTATAGCCACCGTCATCTCCATCCCTAGATCGGGAGGGATCTGAAGCTCTTCCCGGCACCCTGCCGGAGAGGGGAATTCACCCTAGAGGCCTTCTTCATCACCATGCAAGCCTCTGGTGTGATGTGTGAGTAGTTCATCCTTGGACTATGGATCCATGTAGTAGCTAGATGGCTGGTTTCTCCTCCTTTGTGCTTTCATGTTTAGATCTTGTGAGCTCCGTTCATGATCAAGATCATCTATTTGTAATTCATACATGTTGTGTTTGCGGGGATCCAATGGATATTGAGATGCTATTTCAGATTGATTATTGATTCTATCATGTCTTTGTTATTTGAGATCTTGCATGCTTTCCGTTGTTAGTAGCTATCTTGGCCAAGTAGATGCCAGCAACTCCAAGAGTTAGTATTTATGCTCGATAGTGGGTTCATGCCTTTGGTAATCTGGGGAAGTGACATAAATCTCTAAGGTACTAGATGTGTTGTTGCTACTAGGGAGAAAACAACGATATTTTGTTCATAGAACAATCGTATTGTTTACTTTACACGCAGTTCGTAAAGCAATAATCTGTTGCTTGCAACTTAATACTGGAGGGGGTTCGGATGATAACCTGAAGGTGGATTATTAGTCATAGATGCAGTTGGATGGCGGTCTATGTATTATGTTGTAATGCCCAATCAAGTCTCAAAGGAGTCAAGATGATTAGTATATGCATGTATTGCTTTCTCGGTGTTTGTCAATTGCCCCGCCGTAATTTGTTTACCCAGCATGTTATCTATCTAAGGAGAGCCACCTCTAGTGAACTATGGATCCTGGTCCTTTTTCTTTACATACAATCTACAACTGTTTACTGCTTTGTGTTTACTTTCTGCAAACTTTTACTTCTTTCCATTCGATACGTTTAATCCTTTGTTTTCCGCAAAACACGGTGAGATTGACAACCTCATCGCAAGTTGGGGACAAAGTTCTGTGGTTGTGTTGTGCAGGTCTCCATGTTGCTACTAGCACCGGTAGTGCCGCCTGCCAAAGCTCATCTAGTAACACCTTTGGGGTGTTTCCTTGCTCCTACTGCTTTGATTAAACCTTGGTTTCATAACTGAGGGAAAACTTGCTGTTGTGCTCATCATACCTTCCTCTTGGGGTTCCCAACGAGCTATACGTCGATCGTCGAGCGCATCACACTCTCTCCAACATTTTGATGAAGGTGATATTCCTTATTCTAAACCTCCTAATCAATGCTTGGAAGAATTTGATATTTTTATTATTAAGCAAGATAATTTTAATAAAAGGGTGCAAAATCATCTAATGGAAAACTCTAGAGCTATTATTGACTTAAGGGATATTGTAGAGAGAACCTCTAATGATGTTAAAATGCTTGTTAAACATTTCCAAATGGTTCAAACTCAAATTGATCAGCTTATTAAGGTACAAAAAGATTTGCTAGTTAATGCTTCTAAGGAAAAACAAGCTTATGAAATTAGAACTAGAAGCGGCGCTGCCACCCAGGATACTCTATATCCTGAGGGGCATCCTAAAAGAATTGAGTAGGTCTCTCAACAAATTGAAAATAGTGGTACTTCTCCTAAGAAAAGGAAAAAGAAACATAAAACAGTTGTAGAATCTTACGAACTCGCTAAAGATCCTAATAGTATATCTGTCTCGATGCTGAAACTGAAAGTGGTAATGAGGAAAATGATGCTCTGATAAAGAAAATGTTGAAGAAGAACCTGAAAGACACACTAAGAATACTAAATATACTAAGGGAGATTTTGTTGCTAAGAAACATGGTAGTGAAAGAGAGCCCTGGGTCCAAAAACCTATGCCTTTCCCTGATAAGAAACACAAGTCAAAGGAAGACAAACATTATAATAAGTTTTGCGAGTGGATGAAACCTTTATTTTTGCAAATTCCTTTAACTAATGCTATTAAATTACCTCCTTATTCAAAGTATATGAAGGACATTGTCTCTAATAAAAGGAAGATCCCTAATGAGGAAATTTCTACTTTACTTGCTAGTTATTCCTTTAATGGTAAGGTTTCAAAGAAACTTGGAGACCCAGGGATTCCAACTATTCCTTGTTCTATTAAAAATAACTATGTTAGAACTGCTTTGTGTGATTTAGGAGCAGGAATTAGCGTTATGCCCTTTTCTCTCTACAAGAGACTTCAATTGGAAAAATTAATACCAACTAATATATCTTTGCAAATGGCTGATAAATCTACTACTATTCCTGTTGATATATGTTAGGATGTTCCTGTTCAAGTGGCTCATAATTGCTTGATATTAACTGACTTTGTTGTGCTTGAAATGCCTGAAGATGATAACATGTCTATTATTCTCGAGAGACCTTTTCTTAATACTGCAGGAGCTTTTATTAATTGTAATCAAGGAAAGGTGACTTTTAATGTTAATGACAAGGAGCATACTGTCTATTTCCCCAAGAAGATTGATGGGACTTATGGCTTAAATTCAATTGAACATGTTGAGGGCATCCAAGTTGGAGAAATATATTGTCCCATACCACGAGAAAAATATGAAACTATTATGATTGGGACCATTGCTACCAAGGTTGAGGTAACATAATCATTTAGTGGAATACAAAGTTTTGTTTTATATAAAATTCTTTTGGTAACAAGAACTGATCAACCTTGTTAACAAAGGGATTTTAATGAACAAAACAATGTGTTTACCATGATTATCTTCGCTTACTTTTACGTTATCCATTTTAGCTTTTGCTTTCACTTAGTTTACTTTTCTATTGCTAGTTGCTTGCATATTTAGAGTGTCTTAGAACTTCTGAAGTTTTAGTTTCATTTTGTTATTTGCATCGTTCTAAAAACATCTTCCTGCCAGAAATTATTCATCAATACCTGAAAATTGCTAAAAAAATAAAGTGTCTCGAAAAATTGCAGAAAAATCATATTAATTTTTTACGAGAAAAAAGTGGCAGAGAAGTACCTAGAGTGACCCAGGGGGCCCACCAGGAAGGTACACCACCTGGTGGCGCGGCCACACCAGGGGCGCGCCTGGCCATGGTGTGGGCCACCCCTGGCCCTCCACTCACTCTCTCACTTGCCACGTTTTTCTATCTCCCGAGAAAACATCAGTTCATTGCTCAAAATCGCGCTCTTGCTGTTCTTGGCCACGATTTTTCGATCTCTTTGCTCGACCCATCTTTGCTGCTGAAATTTGGAGCATTTGTTCTCCGGTATGTGACTTCTCCGCTTGTCCAAGTAGATTTGTGTTTAGTGGATTATATCTTGAGTATTTTTCTACTATAGGAGACAGGTTATGTGAGCTACTAAGCTTGTTCAATGCTTAGAGAAATTGTTTTGATGCATGTTTAGGCCTCTTACAAGTCGCTATGAGTAGTTCCTTTCATTATATATTCACTTTGCAATCACTTGTATGATGGTTGTCTAAAAATTTCAGAATAGAAGAGATGAACAACCACACTTTTGGAGAAGTATTTGAGAGGGACACACCCAGGAGGGCAAGGCCTTCAAGATGAGCTTCTCAATTTAGGCCATCATATAATGAAGATCTTATTGCACCATTCTTTGGAAATGAAGGAGATGCCGGAGATGCTCACCCATCTACCTTCCCTTGTTTTACTTTTTTGCAAGCTGCAGGGATCCTCGATGATTTCTTACTACTGGTTCAGAGGGTTGGTCTAGCCACTTACATGGAAGATGAGAGTGAGCAATATGCCGTGCTCATCAAAACTTTTGTTGAAATTTTCATTTTCACCAACACCCCTTATCGGTCAACTGTTTCGTTCAAAATTTATAATAAGCCTATTACCATACCATTGGAAAGATTTTGCAGCATTATAGGTATAGGCATGACTGGAACGGTGAAGAAGATCCAAGGTCGACCCGCTGATTTGCTGGAGCTCTACCGAAGTGTGACAAATGATAATGACTGCACAGCTCAGCATGGGAAGATAAGGAATATTCAACTCCCAACTATTAGATATTTTGCTTATTATCTTGCCACTAGCATTCTTGGTAGGGAGAACACTAGCAATATTTCTAATTATCATTTAGCCTTTCTTACTGCTGCACTTAATAATGATACCAAGTATAATCTGGGTTATCTCATTGCCCGTCGCTTAGCTGCTAGAGGACCCATTTATGGGGGTATTATTGGCTCACGCATGGTTGCTACCTTAGAACTTTCTGTTGCTACCTTAGTACCGAGGATTTAGTTTACAGGATGTTGTTTACTAACGGAGACGAGAGGGAAATTCCTTTGCCACAGTCCACTTTGTTCAGTATTTGCAGGATGCCATGGTCGCGTTCCAAGGAGGAGGTGGATGAGCAGCTCCGCTTACTTGGTTTCCACGGGCAGCACCAGGGGGATGTGCCCTCTTACGACTACTCTGCGCACTATACTGGGGAGTCCTCGAGTTCATATCAGGATGAAGGCACTTCCTCGCCATATTATGGAGGCGATCCTTCCTAGCCAGCTTGGGATTGATACCCACTTAGGCCAAAAGGCTAATCTTGGGGGAGGTACACCGACATCACACTCACCTACATATCATGTTCAGTTGGTACTTTGTATATCCATATTTTGTTTTCTTTTTAGTTTTTTGTTCTTGCTTTATTTCTGCTTTTCAAAACACAAAAAGACCAAAAATATTTTTGTTATTTCTCTTTGTTTGCTTCTTTTTCTTTTTGCCTTGGTTTTCCTCTTTCTCTTAGCTTTGTCTTAATTATTCGAAAAACCCAAAAAGATTTCGCTTTCCTTGATCTTCCTTTTCGTTCTTGCCTCTAAAAATCAAAAACATCAAAAATATTGTATGTTCTTCTTTGGTTTTGTGAAGTTCGTTGCAGGGTTCAGCAGTCCTGAGTGGAGTTTGGTTTCATGTTATTATTCAAGCCACACAAGTGAACGGCAATAATGAAGATTAATGACAACTCAAGGTGTGGTAAGAGGATGGTAATGAACTCTATTTGTTTTCATTTTTGTACATATACTCATTATTATGGGCATGCTTAGTCTGTTCATGTAAGGTGTATGTTATTTATGGATGCTTAGTAGTTCTTGCTTTCTTATGATTAGCTCCAGCTTGCTAATAGTTTGTAGCATGTCATAGTGTTTGCTTGCATTGTTCTATTCATAACTTGGTATGACACTGTGGTATCCTCCTCTGAATGTTTCATTTGAATCAACTTGGCACATGCTCACGCATGCATATGACTGAAACAATAATCAGTTAAGCCTCGATGAATTATTTTGCCTCAGGGTTCTTGAATCACTTTCGTGTCATAATTAGTCTTGATTTGTTGCAAGCATGATTATGACAGTTATTGCTCTCTTGTTTGTCGCTCCCTTTCTATTGCTGGCCTTCACTTGCACTGAGTATGTGCTCTACTCGTGTTTCCAACTCCCCAAAACCAATATTTCCAAAGGTGTCCACCATACCTACCTAGTAGCATCATTTGCTATTACGTAAATATTTCAGTATGCCTTGTTTTCTTCCGAATAAAATGTTTGCTTGTTATGAAAAAGTTAGTTAGTAAAGCTCTCACGAACTTGATGGCACACTTTATTTCTTGCACTTAATAAACCTGAACTATTGTGACTGTCCATGAAAGTTATATGCTTGCAAATTATAGTCTAGGGATTAGCAGAACCGTGCTGTCACGGGGAACGTTTTCAACACGTATAAATATATACCCAGTTGATATCATGCTCTTTTGTTTACGGATGTCGCTTGTGAAATAAAAGGGGAACTTGTAAGTCCATGGAGTTATGTATGTGTGTTAGAGAAACGCATGGGCGACTGGTCTAATCCATGCCTAATCATGGTGGAAACCTGTAGCGTAACCATAATGAGCAATCTATGAAGCATTCTTCTTATAAAAAAGAGAGAGATAGTTATTGAGAAAAAGAAAAAAAGATGAGAAAAGAGGAAAGAGAGAAAAAAGCACCATTTTCCTATGGTAAATAAAAAGATTGCTGAGATGCTCATTATCTTCTTGCCTTGTCATTTTGATATGGGGATTCTTCTGTATCATCGGGCAAGGGGTACCCCGTTGGCGGTTCTCTATGATACGCATGTATTTACTATGACAAGAACTTACCGGTAACTAAAGTTGAGTAGCATGAGGAGCGGCCCTCGTACTCAAGAGACATGAGATTTACAGTTTATGGTCTGTCAAGCATATAACTTGTATTGGACCTCACTTTCACCTTAACCATTTAAAGATGCTTATGATAGGGGCAATGAGCACTAGTGCACACCCCCCCTCTAACCCCGGTTTGGAGGGCCCTCTAACAGCGGTTGTAGAACCGCTGTTGAGGGTTCGGTGTTAGAGGGGCCCCCCTTTAACACCGGTTCTTATACGAACCGGTGTTAAAGGGTGGCGCACGTGGGGCTGCCGCAGGGCTCAAGGCCCCCCCCCTTTAACACCGGTTCGTAACACGAACCGGTGTTAAATGTTCTGTGCCGCGACAGGAAAAGGAGATAAATCTACGCATGGCAGAAAGCAACCTAAATCTCGCTGCGGCGAGTTCTTCCCCGCCTGTTCAGGCGTATTTCATGGCCGGGGACGGGGAGGGGGGAGGGGGAATCGATCGGGAGAGGTATACACATACATCGTCATCGGTACATACGAGTACATGAATAATTAAGCAACTATTATTATACACAACATCATCATTGTGTGGTATTCTCCGTAAACGTTGAAGCATCAAGTACAAGACAAACACGTTCAAGCATATATACAACGTTCATTTTGGTGGATATCTAAAGAGTTCTCCGCTAGGCATGACGACCTCATCAAGTATGAACCCCGCCAATTCCTCTTGAATGGCTCGTATGCGTTCAAATGGTAGGAGTTGGTCCTGCATCCGTTCGATCTGAATATATATGAAGAATGGGGTCAATATATATAAGAATAAAACTCAACACAATTGATGGTAATAAAATAATGTTGTGTACTTTGTTTACTTACTCTAAGTTGTTCTAGTGCGGCTTGGCCCGTCGCACATATCGTGTTGCGAATGAACTCGCAAACATAGTACCCACGTAAGTTATTCCAGTGTCCCTGATGCGCGCACTTTACAAGAATAGAGATTTCAATCAAAATAATAATCAATAAAGCATGATATAATGGAATTTGGAAGCAGAATCAACGAGATACGCAGACCTAGCTAGCTAGTATTACTTACATTTCGGTCTACAAATTTTAGTTCTTCTGACCATTCACCCACGGCCCTGCCCGTGAACCTTTTCCAAACCCTGTCCGGCAAAGAAAATGGATAAAGGAGTAATTAATTACTTGTTGTCACGAAAGTTGCCGATCTAGTGCGATAATCTGATTGAAATTACCTCTAGAGCATCTCTCTAAAGTCTGCCCATAGCTCTTTTTCTTTTCGTAACGAGTCCATGACAAGGACTTTTCCTGAGTCAGGTTGAATGACTAGCAGAATAAAGTGGAACCTACGCACACATAACTCATCATCAGTTACACTTAACATCGAGTAAGCAAAGAATGTGTACAAGGCAGGTAACAGTACTCACGAGAAGTTGTAAGGCAATAGTATTTCCTTTTGGTCTGTTGTCTCGAAAGACCTTAGCAATAAATCTTACATTTTGCGGGTTTGGTTCTTACCACTTCTTCATGAACTCTATTTGGGTCAACAAACCCAATGTCAAAAGGTCCTCCTTTCATGCATTCCATAACCTTTTTCCTGCATAATAGTATATACATATATGGTGAGCATATATATATACATGCAATTAATGAAGTGAATGAGATGAGATAGAAAATACAGAAATAGTACTTACACACAATAAAGGCTGATGGCAGCTTTGTCGAGTTCCTTCTGATTGAATAGAAAATGCAAGTCTTGAATGTTGAAGGTGATCTCGTCGTCTCCGCACAAGAAAATCTGATCTCTTATATGCGCCGTGATCCATTCTTCCTTTCTCGTCTTGCAGAAATCAAGGTACCACTTGTGCAATCTTCGCATCTTTGTTGGTAGATTCTTGAGCTCCTCTTTCTTGACGAGATTATTCCCATACTTCCATGGTTGTAGGGGGTTGGCATCGCATTTGGGCAAGTTGTCTCCCATGATGTTCAAGTATGCAATGTAAGTCATCCCCATCTCATTGGCCTTTCTTTGTAGCTCTGCCTCGTAATCATTTACGGGAGGAGCGTCCCGTGTGTCGAACACTTGGAGCGGGGCGCATGATTGGTTTTCCTGCTCTCCGAGCATGGGAACTGTTTCAGGGTGCCGCCTTGTTGCTACTTTCAGTCTCCCTACGGCGCCTTGCATCCGCCTTCAAAATCTAGCGCTCGTAGTCTGGCACAAGTGGGGTTTCAGGTTTCAAAATATTTTTGTAAAACTTCTCCACCACCGCCGGATCTATTTTCTCCGTTGGTGCTCTTTTTATCTTGGCCTATCGTGTAAAATGTATTCCCATTTATCTCTTACCCTTGGAAAGTACATACAGTCGAAGATGGTGTCCTGGCCAACAAGTACAGCTGATCCCCAACAGTGGTGTTATTCGTGAGAAGTCTTTGCAGCCAGCCGCCAAAACTCGCCATGTGTTCACTTATAATCCATTCATCAGACTGCCCCGGGTGTTTGAGGTGTATTAAATTCTTGTGTTCATTGATATACGGGGCAACCAAGATAGATCTTTGTAAAACCGTGTAGTGTGCTTGATTGAGAGAATGCCCGTCCCTACATATCATTGCTTTACATCCTAGGGTGTCTTTTCCACGCAGTCTCCCCTCATGTCGTGATTCTGGAACACCAATCGCCTTCAGGTCAGGAATAAAATCAACACAGAACTCAATGACCTCCTCTGTTACATAGCCCTTGGAGATGCTTCCTTCTGGCCTAGCACGGTTATGAACATATTTCTTTAAGACTCCCATGTACCTCTCAAAGGGGAACATATTGTGTAGAAATACAGGACCGAGAATGACAATCTCTTCTACTAGGTGAACCAGGAGATGCGTCATAATATTGAAGAAGGATGGTGGGAACACCAACTCAAAGCTGACAAGACATTGGGCCACATTTATGCAGCAGAACCTGGTAGGCTTTCTGGATCGATTACCTTCTGAGATATTGCATTGAGGAATGCACATAACTTCACAATGGGTACTCGAACATTTTCAGGTAGAAGCCCCCTCAATGCAATCGGAAGCAATTGTGTCATAATCACGTGGTAGTCATGAGACTTCAGGTTTTGGAATTTTTTCTCTGCCATATTTATTATTCCCTTTATATTCGACGAGAAGCCAGACGGGACCTTGATACTGCTCAGGCATTCAAAAAAGATTTCCTTCTCTGCTTTAGTAAGAGCGTAGCTGGCAGGAGTTAAGTGGCATTGTTTACCCTTCTCGTTCTCAGGATGCATAGGCTCTTCAGGGTCTTTCAGACGTTGCTGGTCCTGTCGTGCTTCCAGTGTATCTTTTGTCTTCCCATACACTCCTAGGAAGCCTAGCAGGTTCACGCAAACATTCTTCGTCACGTGCATCACATCGATTGAAGAGCGGACCTCTAAGACTTTCCAATAGGGTAGGTCCCAAAATATAGATTGCTTCTTCCGGCATCGTCATTCTGAACAGATAGACTGCCAGGACCTTTTCCAAAGATTACTTCTAGGTCCTTGACCATACCAAATACCTCCTCACCGGTATGAAGGACAGGCTTCCTCCGGGGTTCTGCCAGACGATTGAAATGCTTGCCTTTCTTTCTTACTGGATGCAGGTTCGGAAGAAATCGACGATACCCTAAGTACACAACCTTCTTACATTTATCCAAATATACACTTTCAGTCTCATCTAAACAGTGTGTGCATGCATTGTATCCATTGTTTGTCTACCCTGAAATGTTACTAAGAGCAGGCCAATCATTGATGGTTACGAAAAGCAATGCTCATAGGTCAAATGGCTCCCCTTTGTGCTCATCCCACATACGTACACCTGGTTTGGCCCACAGCTGTAAAAGTTCTTCAACTAATGGCCTTAGGTACACATCAATGTCGTTGCCGGGTTGCCTCGGGCCTTGGATGAGCACTGGCATCATAATGAACTTCCTCTTCATACACAACCAAGGAGGAAGGTTATAGATACATAGAGTCACAGGCCAGGTGTTGTGACTGCAGCTCTGCTCACCAAAAGGATTCATGCCATCTGTACTTAGACCAAACCTTAAGTTCCTTGCGTCACGTGCGAAGTTCGGGTACTCTCGCTCGAATTTTCTCCACTGTGACCCATCAGCGGGGTGTCTCAACATCGCGTCTTTCTTACGGTCTTCCATGTGCCATCGCAACAACTTGGCATGCTCTTTATTTCTGAAGAGACGTTTTAACCGTGGTATTATAGGAGCATACCACATAACCTTGGCAGGAACCTTCTTCCTAGGGGCCTCGCCCTCAACATCGCCAGGATCGTCTCGTCTGATCTTATACCACAGTGTAGTGCATACCGAGCATGCATCCAAATTCTCGTACTTCTCACCGCGGTAGAGGATGCAGTCATTAATGCATGCATGTATCTTCTGCACGTCTAATCCTAGAGGGCAGACAACCTTCTTTGCTTGGTATGTACTGTCGGGCAACTCATTATTTCTTGGAAGAAGATTCTTCATTTTTACCAACAACTTTGAAAATGTGATGTCCGTCACACCGTTCTCTGCCTTCCATTGCAGCAAATCCAGTGTGGTACCTAGCTTTTTGTGGCCATCTTCGCGAGTTGGGTACAACAATGTTTTGTGATCCTTTAACATATGCTCCAGCTTCTCCTTCTCCTTTTCAGTTTCACATTCTTCCTTTGCATCAGTAATGGCCCGACCAAGATCGTCATCAGCGGGCCCATCTGCTGCCTCTTGATCTTCATTATCTACCCCCGTTGCAGTATCATCATATTCAGGATACATATTATGATAGTTGTCATCATCCTCTTCTTCTTCGTTGTCTTCCATCACAACCCCTTTTTCTCCGTGCTTGGTCCAACAATTATAGCTAGGCATGAAACCGGATCGAAGCAGGTGGGCGTGGATGGTTCTGGTATTTGAGTAGTCTTTCTTGTTCTGACAGTGAACACATGGACAACACATAAAACCATTGTGACCATGGTTTGCATTAGCCACAACGATGAAATTTTGGAGGCCCGTAATGTACTCGGAAGTGCGGCGGTCACCGTACATCCATTGTCGGTTCATCTGCATTAATATATAGTATATATCAAAAAATAATAGGGAGATGACCATTTATATATATAGTACATCAATGACACATGAAAGGATAGTTGCCGACCTCGACCGAGAAGGAAAGAGCAACGAGAAAACTTATTTTGAGCTCTCGGGCATTTCACCGAACACCTCTTGTGCATACGAAAAAAACACAAACTAGCACACTTCACACCCTCTTGCTAGGCTCCAAAATGAGATAGTGAAAAAATGGAAGAGTGGGGTGGGCTGCGGTGTCTTATATAGCCCCCCTTTAACACGGTTCAAGCCACGAACCGGTGTTAAAGAAAGTATCTTGGCCATCAGTGCGAGGGCCTTTAACACCGGTTAGTGCCACGAACCGGTGTTAAAGGGCGGGCTCCTTTTTGCTGCACGGGCCACGCTGGTACAACCCCCCCCTTTAACACCGGTTCGTAGAAGAACCGGTGTTAAAGCCCATTTCCAGGCTCAACCAAAGGCCTCGTTTCCACTAGTGGAGAGCTCAAAGCTAATGAATACCATACTTTCAGTATTTGGAAGCCTTTCAAACTTTTCAAAACCTTTTCACTTCCTTGTTGAGTCACCACCTATTCTATGAGCACTTTCTTGAGAGCGTAGTTTTCATTCTTAGTATAATATGCTTGTCTCAAAATTTTGATTAACTGTGTTATGACTTTGATACTTGTATCTTTGATATCTTTACTTGTAGTCTTCACTTGAACTTCAGAGGTGCCTTGGCATTTATGTTTGCTATATAATCAAAGGCAAGCGAGATACCACTCTATCATACCTTTTTATGAGCATTTCAATGTCGCTTATGTTTATGTTTCATGCTACTTACTATTTTTGAGTTGGATCTCTTCATAGTTTGTAATGACCATTAAGTAAACTTATTTGCATACTCTTTATTATGAATTGCTTAAGTAGTTGATCATGTGCTGAGAATATATACATCTTATGAAGCAAATGTGTTCGTGAAAGCTCTTTTATCGCACTCAGTTTTCAACTTAATTTCTTAAGGACAAGCAGTAAGCTAAGCTTGGGGGAGTTGATACGTCCAAAATGTATCTACTATCCCGAACACTTTTTCTATTGTTTCTCCTCTAAACTAGTGTGATTTGGATATAACTAACACGGACTTCTGCTGTTTTCAGCAGAATTACCTTGGTGTCTAGTTTTTCTGTAGAAAATCAACTATCGGAAAAAATCCCGAAAAATATGCCAAAAATCATATTTCACCAGAAGATTCACGAAGCCAAAAGACGAGACGGGAGAGGGCCATGAGGGGCCCACACCACCTGGCCGCGCGGGCCATCCCAGGCCGTGCCTGGAGGTGGTGTGGCTGCCTCGGTTACCCCCTCGGCCTCCCTCTTCGCCTATAAGATGCCTCCTGACCTAAAAACCCAAGGGGGTTCGAAGTTTTTCCAGATAGAGTTCCGCTACGCCGCCACCACCAGATTCCGCGATTCGGAACCAGAAACTCCGTTCTGGCACCCTGCCGGGACGGGGAATTGGAGGAGATCATCGCTATCATCATCACCATCACTTCTCCATCAACCATCCATGATTCCCCCATCCATGAGTGAGTAATCCCCCGCTGTAGGCTATGGGGATAGTATGGATTGGATGAGATCATTCATGTAATGGCATCACATTGTTAGGGCATGGTGCCTAGTATTTATTATTAGTTCTTTTTGACTTTGTTGCAACTTGTTATGCTTAATGCTTGTCACTAGGGCCCGAGTGCCATGATTTCAGATCTGAACATATTATTGATTCATGATGATAGTATTGTTTATGATCTTACCAACAAGTTGTATGCACATATTGTTGTCCGGAACCAAAGGCCCCGAAGTGACAATAATCGGAATAACCGGAGGGGATGGCTTTGATGTGAGAATCGCATGTGTTTATGGAGTGTTAATGCTTTGCTCCGGTGCTCTATTAAAAGGAACACCTTAATTGCTAGTAGTTTCCTTGAGGCCCCGCTGCAAACGGACTGACAGGACAAAAGATGTTGTGCAAGTTCTCATTGCGAGCACGTATGACTATATATGGAACATATGCCTATGATTATTTAGTACTTGGATGTTTTACCTTATTTATCTGCAAATGCCCTATGTCTTGATTGCTATATGAATTGTCTTGTCCATGCAACGCCCGATCATCCATCCCTATGCATATCGTGCTTTAATCCTACTGTTTACTGCAATTGTTACTACTACTATTGCTATTACTTTGTTATTGCTATTACAAAACTGTTGCTACTGATAAACTGCTGTGAGCAAGATTGTTTCCAGGTGCAGCTGAATTGACAACTCAGTTGTTAAGGCTTATAAATATTCTTTGGCTCCCCTTGTGTCGAATCAATAAATTGGGTTTCACTTCCCTCGAAAATACTGCGATACACCGCCTATACTTGTGGGTCATCCGTAGACGCGACATGCTCCGCAGCAGCTTCCACCCCAGCTCCGATAGTAAGCACCCAATTTACGAAAACACCGCACAAGCACCACGATGCCCAATGCAATAAGCTGAATGCAACTGCAACCGGCATTGATCATGCTCACAAGCTGAGAAAGAATAAGCAAGACATCAGGAGTTAATTCGAACCAGAGCATAGGTGATATGACATTTAATCAACACCGAAGAATATTTAAATGTATCGAAAAGCAGAGAAGATTAAGTGGAATTTTCTAGTGGCCGGGCATTGGTACAGCTGCTTGCAAACGGGAAAGGACAATTGCACATCTTCTCAGACTAGCTTATATGGTTCTTGTTAACTATATAACATTCTTACTTATGTGTGTTTGAACTGTCGTATCCCATGACCTGTACTAGATACCCCCCTTTGTATGCTCCCTAGCTACATTAGTTATTCAGATCATGTTCATGCATAAATCGATACACAATATTTTGAAAGTACAGGCTGAGGAAATCGGACTTACTAACAGAATTACATCAGTGGATTTAAGTTCCTTGGCGTAAACCACGAAAAACGCTGAATCGATTAAATTCATGGTGCACATACACCAGTTATGAAACCTTGCCTCCTGGTCTGGAAAGTCCTTGCAGGTTATCTGCTAAAGGACGATTGATTTAAACTTGTAAGACTTGGCAAAAGTTAGTAGAGGATACCGCTACATACATAACTGAGATCGTCCCCAGGATTTTTTTTTTCATAATATGCTCAAACCACATTCATTTTTGGCGTTAAATAGTTAATATTGCAATG
This sequence comes from Avena insularis, assembly GCA_023614405.1. NCBI lineage: Eukaryota > Viridiplantae > Streptophyta > Magnoliopsida > Poales > Poaceae > Avena > Avena insularis. The sequence goes on from CM042691.1 coordinate 419,025,766, forward strand.
GAAATTTCTTGATCAAAAGTTTTATGTTGGCAACAGTACTGATGAATATAAAGACAGCTTGTACTAAATAAGTAGAGGGACAGGAGCATTATGCCCTTATGATCAATGAAAAATAACAGGGCATTGCAATTTTTCCAAAGAAAAGCAACAGCAAGATGGCACAACAGAACATACATCCAGCTATGGTATGGTAGAAGAGATGCACTGTTCGTTTGCGTGAAACTTACTATTGGGTATAAGGTCAAGCCATTGAGCGTGGCGACAGATGTGAAAAGCAGCCCGACAATAGCATAACCATTGCTGTTGTACTTCATCGTAACTCCAGTCAGCAGAGCAAGGCAAGCCATGAGGAAGCAAACCAGCACAAGCAGCATCTGCAGATTGACATATATAAATAATTAGACATGGTTTACTTCTAGGATTTCCTTTCATTTTTAACCATTTCTTACGCAGTAGCGTGTCCTGAATGCCTTATCTTCTGTATCTGCTGTAACCACACCATGGGCAGAAGAAAGAAAGTGTATGCAGTCCCAGAAGAAACCCACTGCACTCACGAGGAGCACATCTGGGTGCGTCTCTTTAGCACAAAAAAGAACATGTGCCATTATCAACAGGTTCATGATCGCTCCAAGCGCAAAACCTTTCTCCGTGAAGTATTTCCTTGCATCTTTCCAGTCAGACGTGATAAACAAAACAAAGCTGAAACAGATAATTGAAAAGCATAAATTCTAGAAGCCACTTTGAATTTTGCAACTTAATTCGTTATAACACGTACCGATGTAAAACAATGTTCAACAATGTGACAAATTATTCCCAGCAAAATAACTATGGAGTAATAGGACAGCTTAACTTATTCTCTGGCAGTTTACATGCTAGACATATCTAATTGATGACTTTTGGTGAATTATTTTCCAGACTGGTTGATACATGAACAAAGATGTAATACTTCTTGCGATCTATCTGCCAGAATAATTACATTTTGATGATAAAATGAATCACATTTATCACGAAAACTTGTTTAATAATCTAATAGTATACTATAGCTGTCTACCTCTCTATCCCTTTTTGAATGTATCGACCAAAGTGGTAACGAGATGAACACATAAAGTTAAATATTCATCTAATGTATGAGGCAGCAAAAATCTTGTCAAATCTGTAGTATAAATAAATTTGTATAATATGATGGCCAAACAAATTAAAATGAATAAACTTACAGAGGAGCAATGTCTATAATGATAGACACCCAGTTAAAGATCAGTGCCATCCCTCCTAACCCATCCATAGCCACAGGCCCCATGGGCACCACCTTAACCCCTAGGCTGAGCCATCTGAATCACATGGCATTCACTTGTATATTGTTGTAAGTAGTACTTGAGTGTAAATAGGAAAATAGTTAGGGATGGAAATGTAAAGTAACAATAAATATCAGAGGGACCGAATAGAAGAGGTAGAAACTTCAGTTGATCTCTGTACGATATTTTCACCAAAACAATGAAACTGGATGTAATCATCGAGTGATTCCAAGTTATATAGATCAATGTGCATATACATTAAGAAATTGAAAAAATTAGCGAAAACAAAAGCAAAGCACACTGCCTCCAATATGTGCCCAAACGTGAAGGAACTAAGACCCCCCAGTCTCTTCCATGTGTATCCCTAGCTAAGTTGTGCTGTGGAATGTGGTGCCCGGCCGGTAGTGTCCCATTGGCGGCTGACATGCTCCTTGAGCTTTGTCTCAGTGTTCACTCTACCATGCCCACTCTGCTCCCAAAAGAAAATACACGACACTCCGCAAGAGCTTCATGCCGGCGGCGTTCCGTGCATGCCGTCGTGTGCACAGCGTACACGAAAGCATCACTGCAGGGCATCGGAGCTTCCCCTTATACACCCGCGTTCCATCGCGTGGCGATCATGCACACCGACCAGCGAGCCAGTGGTTCACGTTCGGCATCGACTCTCTAAACGTGCGTGTCCCCGGTGTTGGCATGGCCGCGTGTGTTCCGCCGAGATGGCCTCTCTCGGGCGAGCTTGACTAGGAAGCCACCCAGGTGCGTAGCATAGACATGGGCACATGTCCGTGGCGAGCATCCGCCCGGCGAACGCCCGATTATCCGTCATGTGGCCCTGGGCGCCGGGTCGTGCTCTTGGGAGACTTCACCTGCATAGGTAGGGGTTGGAGGGCACGACCTCGCCGTGATGTCTCCTGAACCACGCATCAAACAACGGCCCGGGTCCAGCACCCGTACCGGAGACGGCACCCTCATGCTTCTAGCAGCTGCGCTCGCCCAGCCTACCAGGGAAATAGGACCCGATGCAGGCAGGTCGGCGAGGGATCAACACGATTCCATTCCTAGGCTTGTGGTGTGGTGGTGTATCGGTATGGCGGTGCGCGGGGTGGTGGATCCTGCGGCGACCTGGCAGGTGTCCGTGGTGCGTGCGCTGTTTGGTCTTCCTACGGCAGCCGGTGCTCGATGCTCTATGCAGCGACGCCCCTCTTGCTGGGAAGCTAGGAAGAGTAGGAGAGGTGGCAGGGGAGAGAGATGAGCCGTACCTCCCGCTTCAGGCGCTTGACTGCGTCGGGACGGCTCTCTCCTCGCCGACAAACAACACAGGCGCACGCTCTCCTCTCGCGACAAGAACCCGAGATAGGAGTCGGGGAGGGTTTAGCCACTGCCATAACAGATTGTCTCAGCTTTAACCAGGCCCCATGTGCTGCGCTGTGGGTGGGTTGGGAGGAGAGAAAAGACCAAGAAAGAAAGCACAAAAGACAGAACGATGTCCACTCCCATTGACATGTGGGGCCAAAACGGGGCATGTGATAATAATTACGTTTGCTCCTTATATTAATAATTCTAGAAAAAACTCACGTGAGCAGCGACACTTTGTTTTCAAATGGTAATAATTTCACCGAACATGTGATATGAAAAAAACTATGGTCCTCGGTGTATTTGATATTTTACATACATTGTTGTGACACTTCAGGCTAAAATGTATTCATATTGATCAAAATCGTTTGATGTTCTATGAATGATCATTCTAATAGGAAGACATGCATCTAGCACACAAGCCATGGGAGCGCACTGGTATGGCCACGCTGTGCCATCCTGGCGAGGAGACCACATCAGCGCCAGCTCGAATTGCAAGCGCGGTGGTGTGTGTGCGTGGGCGGCGCAGCCAGCCGGGACAAAGCCATGAGAGTTGCCTGAGACGTGTTTGCAGCGTTGGCCCCCATGGCCATAGCATAGACATGTGCACAAGGCCCGTGGCGAGCATCTGCCGATCGAGGAGAACGCCACTTAGCCAGCGTGTAGCCCTGGGCGTTGGGTCGTTCTCTTGGTTGACCTCACCTGCATAGGTAGGGGTTGGAGGGCACGACCTCGCCGTGAAGTCTCCTGAACCACGCATCACACAACGGCGCGGGTCCAACATCCATACCGGAGATGGTGTGCTCCTGCTTCTAGCTGCTGCGATCGCCCAACCTACCAGGGAAATAGGACCCGATATAGGCAAGTCGGCGAGGAATCGGCACAATTCGATTCCTAGGCGTGTGGTGGTGTATTGGTATGGCGTGCGCGGGGTGGTAGATCCTACGGAGACCTGGGGGTGTGCGTGGTGCGGAGACCTAGCGGGTGTGCGTGGTGCGTGCGGTGCTTGACTGTGTCGGGACGGCGCTCTCCTTGCCGACGAACAACGCAGGCGCGCGCTCTCTTCTCGCGACAGGAACCGAGATAGGAGCCAGGGGAGGGTTTAGCCACCGCCGTAACAGACTGTCTCAGCTTTAACCAGGCCCCATGTGCTCCGCTGTGGGTGGGTTGGGAGGAGAGAGAAGACCAAGGAAGAAAGCACAAAAGACAGAACAACGTCCACTCCCATTGACATGTGGGGCCAAAACGGGGCAGGTGATAATAATTACGTTTGCTCCTTATATTAATAATTCTAGAAAAAACTCACGCGAGCAACGACACTTTGTTTTCAAATGGTAATAATTTTGCCGAACATGTGATATTAAAAAAACTATGGTCCTCAGTGTATTTGATATTTTACATATATTGTTGTGACACTTTTCAGGCTAAAATGTATTCATATTGACCAAAATCGTTTGATGTTCTATGAATGATCATTCTAATAGGAAGACATGCATCTTGCACACAAGCCATGGGAGCGCACTGGCAAGGCCACGTTGCGCCATCCCGGCGAGGAGACCACATCGGCGCCAGCTCGAATTGCAAGCGCGGTGCTGTGTGTGCGTGGGCGGCGCAGCCAGCCGGGACAAAGCCATGAAAGTTGCCCGAGCCGTGCTTGCAACGTTGGCCCCCATGACTATAGCATAGACATGTGCACAAGGCCCGTGGCGAGCATCTGCCGATCGAGGAGAACGCCATTTAGCCAGCATGTAGCCCTAGGCGTCGGGTCGTGCTCTTGGTTGACCTTACCTGCATAATTAGGGGTTGGAGGGCATGACCTCGCCGTGAAGTCTCCTAAACCACGCATAACATAACGGCACGGGTTCAGCATCCATACCGGAGATGGTGCCCTCCTGCTTCTATCTGCTGCGATCGCCCAACCTACCAGGGAAATAGGACCCGATGCAGGCAGGTCGGCGAGGAATCAGCACGATTCGATTCCTAGGCGTGTGGTTGTGTATCGGTACGGCGGTGCGCGGGGTGGTGGATCCTGCGGAGACCTGGCGAGTGTGCGTGGTGCGGAGACCTGGCGGGTGTACATGGTGCGTGCGGTGTTTGGTCTTCCTACGGCGGCCGACGCTGGATGCCTGCGTGAAGTGACCCCCCTCTCGCTAGGAAGCTAGGAAGAGCAGGAGAGGCGGCAGGGGAGAGAGACGAGCCGTACCTCCCGCTTGAGGCGCTTGACTACGTGGGGACGACGCTCTCCTCGCTGACAAACAGCGCCGGCGCGCACTCTCCTATCGCGAGAGGAACCCGAGATAGGAGCCGAGAGAGGGTTTAGCCACTGTCGTAACAGACTGTCTTAGCTTTAACCAAGCCCCATGTGCTCCACTTTGGGTGGGTTGGGAGGAGAGAGAAGACCAAGGAAGAAAGCACAAAAGACAGAACGACGTCCACTCCCATTGACATGTGGGGCCAAAACGTGGCAGGTGATAGTAATTACGTTTGCTCCTTATATTAATAAGTCTCAGAAATCTCATGCGAGCAGCGACACTTTGTTTTCGAATGGTAATAATTTTGTCGAACATGTGATAGAAAAAACTATGGTCCTCGGTATATTTGATATTTTACATACATTGTTGTGACACTTTTCTGGCTAAAATGTATTCATATTGACCAAAATCGTTTGGTGTTCTATTAATGATCATTCTAATAGGAAGGCATGCATCTAGCACACAAGCCATGGGAGCGCACTAGCATGGCCACGCTGCGCCATCCCGGCGAGGAGACCAAATCGGCGCCTGCTAGAACTGCAAGCGCGGTGGTGTGTGTGCGTGGGCGGCGCAGCCAGCCGGGACAAAGCCATGAGAGTTGCCCGAGCAGTGCTTGCAGCGTTGCCCCCCATGGCTATAGCATAGACATGTGCACAAGGCCCGTGGAAAGCATCTGTCGATCAAGGAGAACGCCACTTAGCCAGCGTGTAGCCCTGGGCATCGGGTCGTGCTCTTGGTTGACCTCACCTGCATAGGTAGGGGTTGGAGGGCATGACCTCGTCGTGAAGTCTCCTGAACCACGCATTACACAACGGCGCGGGTCCAGCATCCATACCGGAGATTGCGCCCTCCTGCTTCTAGCTGCTGTGATCGGCCAACCTACCAGGGAAATAAGACCCGATACAGGAAGGTCGGCGAGGAATCAACAGGATTCGATTCCTAGGCGTGTGGTGATGTATCGGTATGGCGGTGCGCGGGGTGGTGGATCCTACGGAGACCTGGCGGGTGTGCGTGGTGCGGAGACCTGGCGGGTGTGCGTGGTGTGTGCGGTGTTTGGTCTTCCTACGGAGGCCGGCGCTGGATGCCCGCGTGCAGTGACCCCCCCTCTCGTTGGGAAGCTAGGAAGAGCAGGAGAGGTGGCGGGGGAGAGAGACGAGCCGTACCTCCCGCTTGAGGCGCTTGACTACGTGGGGACGACGCTCTCCTCGCTGACAAACAGCGTCGGCGTGCACTCTCCTATCGCGACAGGAACCTGAGATAGGAGTCGAGGGAGGGTTTAGCCACCACCGTAATAGATTGTCTCAGCTTAAACCAGGCCCCATGTGCTCCGTTGTGGGTGGGTCGGGAGGAGAGAGAAAACCAAGGAAGAAAGCACAAAAGACAGAACGATGTCCACTCACATTGACATGTGGGGCCAAAACGGGGCAGGTGATAGTAATTACGTTTGCTCCTTATATTAATAATTCTAGAAAAATCGTACGCGAGCAGCGATACTTTGTTTTCGAATGGTATAATTTTGCCGAACATGTGATATGAAAAAAACTATGGTCCTCGGTATATTTGATATTTTACATACATTGTTGTGACACTTTTTAGGCTAAAATGTATTCATATTGACCAAAATCGTTTGGTGTTCTATGAATGATCATTCTAATAGGAAGACATGCATCTAGCACACAAGCCATGGGAGCGCACTAGCATGGCCACGCCGCACCATCCCGGCGAGGAGACCACATCGGTGCCAGCTCGAATTGCAAGCGCGGTGGTGTGTGTGCATGGGCGGCGCAGCCAGCCAGGACAAAGCCATGAGAGTTGCCAGAGCCGTGCTTGCAACGTTGGCCCCCGTGACCATAGCATAGACATGTGCACAAGGCCCGTGGCGAGCATCTGCCGATCGAGGAGAACGCCATTAAGCCAGCGCGTAGCCCTAGGCGTCGGGTTGTGCTCTTGGTTGACCTCACCTGGATAGGTAGGGGTTGGAGGGCATGACCTCGCCGTGAAGTCTCATGAACCATGCATCACACAACAGCGTGGGTCCAGCATCCATACCGAAGATGGTGCCCTCCTGCTTCTAGCTGCTGCGATCGCCCAACCTACCAGGGAAATAGGACCCGATGCAGGCAGGTCAGCGAGGAATCAACACGGTTCGATTCCTAGGCGTGTGGTTGTGTATCGGTACGGCGGTGCGCGGGGTGGTGGATCCTGCGGAGACCTGGCCGGTGTGCGTGGTGCGTGCGGTGTTTGGTCTTCCTATGGCGGCCGGCGCTGGATGCCTGCGTGAAGTGACACCCCTCTCGCTGGGAAGCTAGGAAGAGCAAGAGAGGTGGCAGGAGAGAGAGACGAGTCGTCACTCCCGCTTGAGGCGCTTGACTACGTGGGGACGACGCTCTCCTCGCTGACAAACAGCGCCTGCACGCACTCTCCTATCACGACAAGAACCTGAGATAGGAGCCAGGGGAGGGTTTAGCCACCGCCGTAACAGACTGTCTCAGCTTTAACCAGGCCCCATGTGCTCCGTTGTGGTTGGGTTGGGAGGAGAGAGAAGACCAAGGAAGAAAGCACAAAACACAGAACGACGTCCACTCCCATTGACATATGGGGCCAAAACGGGGCAGGTGATAGTAATTACGTTTGCTCCTTATATTAATAATTCTAGAAAAATCTCACGCGAGCAGCGGCACTTTGTTTTCGAATGGTAATAATTTTGCCGAACATGTGATATGAAAAAAACTATGGTCCTCGGTATATTCGATATTTTACACATTGTTGTGACACTTTTCAGGGTAAAAGGTATTCATATTGACTAAAATCGTTTGGTGTTCTATGAATGATCATTCTAATAGGAAGACATGCATCTAGCACATAGGCCATGGGAGCGCACTGGCATGGCCACGTTGTGCCATCCCGACGAGGAGACCACATCGATGCCAGCTCGAATTGCAAGCGCGGTGGTGTGTGTGCGTGGGCGGGACAGCCAGCCGGGACAAAGCCATGAGAGTTGCCCGAGCAGTGCTTGCAGCGTTGGCCCCCATGGCCATAGCATAGACATGTGCACATGGCCCGTGGCAAGCATCTGTCGATCGAGGAGAACGCCACTTAGCTGGCTTGTAGCCCTTGGCGCCGGGTCGTGATCTTGGTTGACCTCACCTACATAGGTAGGGGTTGGAGGGCATGACCTTGCAGTGAAGTCTCCTGAACCACGCATCACACAATGGCGCGGGTCCAGCATCCATAGCGGAGAGGGCACCCTCCTTCTTCTAGCTGTTGTGCTACCAGCCTACCAAGGAAATAGGACCCGATGCGGGCAGGTCGGCAAGGAATCAGCATGATTCAATTCCTAGGCTCGTGGCGGTGTATCGATGCGGCGGTGCAGGTTGCTAGATCCTCACGGAGACCTGGCGGGTGTGCGTGGTGCGTCGGTATTTGGTCTTCCCTCGGCGGCAGCTGGATGCCCGTGCAGCAACGCCTCTCATTGGGAAGCTAGGAAGAGCAGGAGAGGTGGTAGGGGAGAGACGAGCCGTACCTCCCGCTTGAGGCGCTTGACTGCGTGGGGACGATGCTCTCCTCACCGACGAACAATGTCGACGCTCGTTATACTCTCGCGACAGGAACCCGAGATAGGAGCCAGGGAGGGTTTAGCCGCCGTTGTAACAGACTATCTCAGCTTTAACCAGGCCCCATGTGCTCTGCTGTGGGTGGGTTGGGAGGAGAGAGAAGACCAGGGAAGAAACCCAAAAGACAGAACGACGTCCACTCCCATTGACATGTGGGGCCAAGCTATGGCAGGTGATAGTAATTACGTTTGCACCTTATATTAATAATTCTATAAAAATCTCACGCGAGAAGCGGCACTTTGTTTTCCAATGGTAATAATTTCATTGAACATGTGATATGAAAAAATATAGTCCTCGGTATATTTGATATTTTACACATATTGTTGTGACACTTTTTATGCTAAAATGTATTTATATTGACCAAAATCGTTTGGTGTTCTATGAATGATCATTCTAATAGGAAGACATGCATCTAGCACACATGCCATGGGAGCGCACTGGCATGGGCACGCTGCGCCATCCCGGCGAGGAGACCACATCGGCACCAGCTCGAATTGCAAGCGAGGTGGTTTGTGTGTGCGTGGGCGGCACAGCCAGCCGGGACAAAGCCATGAGAGTTGCCCGAGCCATGCTTGAAGCGTTGGCCCCCATGGCCATATCATAGACATGTGCACATGGCCCGTGGCAAGCATCTTCCGATCGAGGAGAACGCCACTTAGCCGGCGTGTAGCCCTGGGCGTCGGGTCGTGATCTTGGAGGGCATGAACTCACCGAGAAGTCTCCCGAACCACGCATCACACAACGGCGCAGGTCCAACATCCATACGGGAGATGGCACCCTCCTGGTTCTAGCTGCTACGCTCGCCCAGCCTACCAGGGAAATAGGACCCGATGCAGGCAGGTCGGTGAGGAATCAGCACAATTCGATGCCTAGGCATGTGGTGGTGTATCGGTACGGCGGTGCGCGGCATGTTGGATCCTGCGGAGACCTGGCGGGTGTGCGTGGTGCGTGCGGTGTTTGGTCTTCCTACGGCGGCCGGCGCTGGATGCCCGCGTGCAGCGACGCCCCTCTCGCTGGGAAGCTAGGAATACCAGGAGAGGTGGCAGGGGCGATAGACGAGCCGTACCTCCCGCTTGAGGGGCTTGACTGTGTGGGGACGACGCTCTCCTCGCTGACGAACAACACCGGCGTGCGCTCTCCTCTCGCGATAGGAACCCGAGATAGGATATGGGGAATGGTTTAGCCACCACCGTAACAGACTGTCTCAGCTTTAACCAGGCCCCGTGTGCTCCGCTGTGGGTGGGTTGGGAGGAGATAGAGGACCATAGAAGAAAGCACAAAATACAGAACGACATCGACTCGCACTGACATGTGGCGCCATGCCGGGGCAGGTGATAGTATTGATGTTTGCTCCTTATATTAATAATTCTAGAAAAATCTCACGCGAGCAGTTGCACTTTGTTTTCTAATGGTAATAATTTCGCCGAATATGTGATATGAAAAAAATATGGTCCTCGGTATATTATTTGATATTTTACACACATTGTTGTTACACTTTTCAGGCTAAAATGTATTCATATTGACCAAATTCGTTTGGTGTTCTATGAATGATCATTCTAATTGGAAGACATGCATCTAGCACACAGGCCATGAGAGCGCACTGGCATGGCCACGCTGCGCCATCCCGATGAGGAGACCACAGCGGTGCCATTTCAGTGCAAGCGCCGTGGTGTGTGTGTGTGCATGGGCGTGAACCAGCCGAGACAAAGTCATGAGAGTTGCCCAAGCGTGCTTGGCGTTGGCCCCCATGGCCATATCATAGACATGTGCACATGGCCCGTGCCGAGCATCTGCCGATCGACGAGAATATCATTTAGCCGGCGTGTAGCCCTCGGCATTGGGTCGTGCTCTTGGGAGACCTCACCTGCATTGGTAGGGGTTGGAGGGCATGACCACGCCGTGAAATCTCCTGAACCACGCATCACACAACGACACGGGTCCAGCATCCATACCGGAGACAGCACCCTCCTGCTTCTAGCTACTGCACTCGCCCAGCCTACCAGGGAAATAGGACCCGATGCAGGCAGGTCGGCAAGGAATCAGCACAATTCGATTCCTAGGTGTGTGGTGGTGTATCGGTACGGCGGTGCACCCGGATGTTGGATCCTGCGGAGACCTAGCGGGTGTGCGTGGTGCGTGTGGTGTTTAGTCTTCCTACGGCGGCCGGCGATGGATGCCCACGTGCAGCGACGCCCCTCTCGCTGGGAAGCTAGGTAGAGCAGGAGAGGTGGCAGGGGAGAGAGACGAGCCGTATCTCCCGCTTGAGGCGCTTGACTGTGTGGGGACGGCGCTCTCCTCGCTGACGAACAACGCCGGCGAATGCTCTCCTCTCGTGATAGGAACCCGAGATAGGATCCGGGGAATGGTTTAGCCACCACCGTAACAGACTGTCTTAGCTTTAACCAGGCCCCGTGTGCTCCGCTGTGGGTGGGTTGGGAGGAGAGAGGACCATAGAAGAAAGCACAAAAGAGCGACATCGACTTCATGGCGACATGTGGGGCCAAGCCGGGCAGGTGATAGTATTGATGTTTGCTCCTTATATTAATAATTCTAGAAAAATCTCGCATAGCGATGGCACTTTGTTTTGAATGGTAATCATTTCGCCGAACATGTGATATGAAAAAAATTGTTTGCAGGTGATAACAGCTTGAGGGGTGGGATCGATTGTTTGGCCTGTTTCCCGAGCTAGGGAACGTCCCTTCTTTTCCAGCTTGCTTTGCTCCCGCTTGGATTGTTTGCACTTGGTTTATTTGCACTTGGTTTGTTTGCACTTTTACTTGATTTTCTCCCGCTTGCACTTCTATTTGATTTTATCTTCTTCACTTTCTTCTGAAGTGTGCGTAGATAGTCATATGGATTATGGTGCAACTCATATTGTGATTTTGTGTTTAGAAAATCAAGTGTATACGCTTTTTGCTTCTCGGTGTATACTGGCGCGGGCTCGGGTTTCTTCTTTTGAAAATGCGCATCACATTGGGCCTTTGCGATTCCTGTGTTTTCCTTGTCAGTTTGATCGTAAGGTCTGATGGGAAAATTGTTATGAGGTACTCTTGGGAGGGGTGACATTTGTCATTTTGGGTTGTTGTGTCGGTTAGTACTCATCGATGGGGCACGCTGCCGCTTATTGTCCTTAGCAGGCGGTGAAGACGGTTGACCCTGCGGCGGAGATCGAGATGGACCCGCGTTGTGGTGGTCGTAGTCATAGGGTGGGATTCTTGGAGGTGATGGGGGTGAAGGTGACATGCGATGACTCGGAGGCGGTGTTGGCCCTTGCGCTGAGCCTGGAAGCTTGATGTTGTTCTTGTCCCATAGAATGATACCACCTAGTACTTCTCCTAGTATCGTCTCACCTTCAGGTCCAGGGATGTCAAGCTCCATTGATTGAAACCCCATTGCGATTTCATCCACCCCGACTTTAGCATAGCTAGCTGGAATCTCATGGCCATGCTAGTGTGCGTCAGGTGGACAAGGTAAAGCACATCCGACCGCCACCTTTAGGGATATGTTCTTCACCTTCTAATGGAGCTCACAAGATATCTGCTCCTTGATTCCATCCACGGGGTAGACGGGATAGCCATCTATCATCTGTGCATCATCAGACAGGACCGCCGATTCAGCCATGCTGCTTCTTCGCTGAGATGGGCTGGCGGTAATATCGAGTGCAGGATTAGGCGCACTACTCCTCTAAGTTCATCAATCTGCTGCTGCTGGTTTTCAATTCTTCCTAGCAACTGGTTGAACCTATCTCCCTCCTCCTCCTTCTACCGTCTCTTTGCTCTATCTCGGCTTCTATAAGTATCTTTGTCTTTGGGAAACCCAATCTCCCATGTATAACTAGGGCCAAGGCCTCATACTCATTCTCCGCGTTTGTCATTCCCGAGGACCTTTGTCAGCAAGTCTTTCTCTCTCTCGGGACGGAACTTTGTTTTCCCCTCTTTAATTTCTTTCACCAATCTCTGTCATGTCTCCCTAGGTATCCTAATCCCGTCACTACAAACAAGGTCCCATGTATTATCGTCATACTCACACCCATGCCCAAGAAACCAACTTCTTGCCCTCAAATTCCATTCTTCGCATATTGGTTCTGGAGTGATCCCTTTATCAAGCAGCTCTTTCTCTTTTTTATCCCACTTTGGCATGGCAGTCGCGTAGCCCCTGGCCCTAGGTGATGGTGATATTTCTTTTTTGCGGCATTTTTCTTTTTTTCTGACTTTTTCTTAGCAGGTTCTGACTTCTTGTAGTTCACAAATGCATCAAGTAAGGCTGCTACTTCGCTAGATAGCCTTCGAATTTTGGATCAGCCTTGTCCTTCTGATACTTTTGCCATAATACTCTCTTCCAGTTCTTGAATAGTTCAGCCATCTTCTTAAGAGTCCACTGCTTGACTTTCTTCCTCAATGCAGCTGTGCCGGCATCATCCTCATATTCTGGCAGGGTGAAATGTGCCATGAGGTCATTCCAAAGACCCTCTTTGTACCTTTCGGTGACATACTCACTCTCTTCCGCCCCTTTGGGATTATGCCACTCTCGAACGATGATCAGGATGTGATCCCTAACCATAACTCCGCATTGCTGTACAAATACATTTTTAGCCTTTTCAGGTTCCAGCAGTTACGCCCGTTGATACCGCCGTAATTGTATCATGCGTAGATGCGGCCAACTTTTTGGCCGGGCCTTGTTTGGAATATTTTTTGCTCAATGTGGAGGCCTAAGAGAAGAAACATTCGTCAATTTATATATATATATATATACACAACTCAATTAATGCATCTACTGATCATCAGACTTTATATATATACCTCGCCGGACTTCGTTAAGGGTCCACCGGAGCCATCGGCTTCTCCATCATTGGAGTGGTCGGCTTCTCCATCATCGGAGCCATCGGCTTCTCCTCACTTCGGTTGACCTCCTCACCCTCACTAGAGAGGTTTAGAAACATCGACGTAGATTCAGGTGGATAAATGATGGCTCAGTGTACGGCGCCAGAAAAGTGCTAGTGTGGTGTTGATGTAGAGCTCGTTGGGAACCCTAAGAGGAAGGTATAATGAGCACTGCAGCAAGTTTCCCTCAGTTATGAAACCAAGGTTTAATCGAACCAGTAGGAGCAAGGAAACACCCCAAAGGTGTTGTTAGCTGAGCCTTGGCAGGGCGCACTACCGGTGCTAGTAGCAACGTGGAGACCTACACAACACAACCACAGAACTTTGTCCCCAACTTGCGATGAGGTTGTCAATCTCACCGTGTTTTGCAGAAAACAAAGGATTAAACGTATCGAATGGAAAGAAGTAATAGTTTGCAGAAAGTAAACACAAAGTAGTAAAAGTTTGTAGATTGTATGTAAAGAAAAGGACCGGGATCCATAGTTCACTAGAGGTGGCTCTCCTTAAGATAGATAACATGTTGGGTGAACAAATTACAGCGGGGCAATTGACAAACATCGAGAAAGCAATACATGCATATACTAATCATCTTGACTCATGGAACTCGATTGGGAATTACAACATTATACATAGACCGCCATCCAACTGCATCTATGACTAATAATCCACCTTCAGGTTATCATCCGAACCCCCTCCAGTATTAAGTTGCAAGCAACAGATTATTGCTTTACGAACTGCGTGTAAAGTAAACAATATGATTGTTCTATGAACAAAGGATTGTTGTTTTCTCCCTAGTAGCAACATTACATCTAGTACCTTAGAGATTTCTGTCACTTCCCCAGATTACCAGAGGCATGAACCCACTATCGAGCATAAATACTAACTCTTGGAGTTGCTAGCATCTACTTGGCCAAGATAGCTACTAACAACGGAAAGCATGCAAGATCACAAATAACAAAGACATGATAGAATTAATAATCAAGCTGAAATAGCATCTCAATATCCATCGGATCCCATAAACACAACATGTAAGAATTACAAATAGATGATCTTGATCATGAATGGAGCTCACAAGATCTAGACATGAAAGCACAAAGGAGGAGAACCAGCCATCTAGCTACTACATGGATCCGTAGTCCAAGGATGAACTACTCACGCATCACACCGGAGGCTTGCATGGTGATGAAGAAGGCCTCGGTGAATTCCCTCTCCGGTAGGGTGCAGGAAGAGCTTGATCCTCCCGATCTAGGGATGGACATGGCTGACTATAGACTCTTTCGTGGATTTTTGATCGGGCCCTTAGGGTTTTCATCCCGAGGGAATCTTATAGGCGGAAGGAGAGGCCGAGGGGGTGCTGGGGTCGGCTAGACCACCCCCTGGCGTGGGCCAGGCCTGGCCGTGCGGCCAGGTGGTGTGGCCGGCCCCCAGCCCTTCTCCGTCTCGTATTCTGGCATCTGATGACTTCTGGAAAAATATGCACTTTAGCTTTTGTCCTGTCCAATTCCAAGAATATTCATTTTGACTTTCACAGGACCAAAAAAACAGAGAAAAGCAGGTAGCCTTTGTGGCTCTTGTTAATAGGTTAGTCCAAGAAATCATATGAAAAGTACTCCAAAGTGTGGACAAAACACAAGAAAGTGGATAAAACCAAGCATGGAACATCAAAAATTATAGATACATTTGCAATGTATCAACATCCCAAGCTTAACTCCTGCTCGTCCTCGAGTAGGTAAGTGATAAAAAGAAAGAATAATTTTTGAGGTGACATGCACCATCAAAGACTTGATCAAAGTATTTGTAAAACATTCAAAGCTGGGATCATAGTACTTCAATCATAACATGGAAGACAAAGTTCTAGCAATAAGACAAAGAAACTATGATGCAGCATAAAAAGGCACAAACAAAATATTCATGAATAACAATGCTTTGCAAGACGTTTGTTTGTTTCACATAAAGAAAACATAGCATAATAGTATTCAGCTTGTCCCTCATAGAGTAGCAAATATAAATGCATAGGACACCTTCAAAGTTCATAAGAGTGACTAGATACAATAGTTTAAAACAAGCAATATCAAGTTATGCACCAATCAACTAGTCTTGGGACAATGCACATAGAACTAAGAATGGCCACTATGCTCTCAAAGTAGGTGCATAAAGATAGAAGGTGGAGACACAATATAAAGGTGGAAGAAAGGCCTTTTTATAAAAGGAAGTAGGGATTCAAGTCTCATAAAGAGCTTCCAAAAATTATGGTACTTATAGCTTTCAGCTCTCATTTCCCCTATCATAAGCATCTTGAAGTGATTAAGGTTAAAGTGACACAACTAAGAGGATATGCTTGGCAAGTTATAAACCGAAATCCCATGCCCCTTACTTACGATGACCGAACCTCATGCTACTCAACTTTAGTCATG
Source organism: Avena insularis (assembly GCA_023614405.1). NCBI lineage: Eukaryota > Viridiplantae > Streptophyta > Magnoliopsida > Poales > Poaceae > Avena > Avena insularis. Next base: position 419,041,571 of record CM042691.1, read on the forward strand.
AGTAAGCTCTTGTCATTGTAAGTATATGTGTATCATAAAGAACCGCCAACGGGGTACCCCTTGCAAATGATAAGGGAGCTTTCCCATAATCAAAATGACAAGGCAAGCAGACAATGAGCATCTCAGTGATCTTTTTATTTGCTATTTGCATAGGTTTTTATTGAGGATGCTTCATAGAGTGCTCATTATGGTGATGCTGCAAGTTTCCACCATGATTAGGCATGGCTTAGGCTAGCGGCCCAGGCGTTTCTCTAACACACATACAAACTCCATGATCTTACAAGTTCCACTTTTATTTCACACTGCCAGGATCCATAAGGAAAAGAACATGATATCAACGGGGTACAAAGTACAAGTGCAATGTTGAAAGCGTTCCCCATGAAACATGGTTCTGCTAATTTCAACTTATAAAGCGCAAGCATATACGCAACAAAGAAGGACCCAATGGTTCAAGTTTATTAGATGCAAATAAGTAAAGTGTGCCATCAAGTTCGTGAGAGCTTTAATCACTAGTTTTCTCATAACAAGTTTAATTTGGAAGGTAAAAAAAGCATGAATATACTTGGAATAGCATAAGGTAGTAGGTAGGTATGGTGGACCCTTTGGAATAACTTGGTTTAGGGAGTTGGTGAAGGAAATATGCCCTGAGAGACAATAATAAAGTTGTTATTATGTATTCCTTGTATATGATAGATGTTTATTTTGCATGCTATAATTGTATTGATAGGAAACATCAATACATGTGTGTTTGATAAACAAAAAGGGTTCCTAGTTATGCCTCTCTTATAGACTAGCTTGTTGATTAACAAGATGATCAAGGTTTCCTGATCATGGACATTGGATGTTGTTAATAACAAGGTCACAGCATTTGTGAAATGATGTGATGAACATTCATCCGAAGTATAGCATTACGATCAAGTCATTATGTTTATATTGCTATAACATCATACGAAGTAATCTTTATCCTTAGACCATTAGATCATGTTAATTGCTAACACCGGAAGAGTATCTTGATAACATCAAACGTCACACCGTAACAGGGTGACTATAAAGATGGGTTCAGTACTACGAAGGTGTTATGTTGAGGCTCATGGATCAAGAGTGGAATTTTTCAATCTAGATGACGGATAGATATACTCTGGGCCCTCACGGTGATATCACATTAGGATAGCTTGCAAGCAAGTGATGTGATCACTAGAATGTTATATCACGGGAACGAGAAAAGAGTGCATGTCGGTAACAAGATCAAACTAGGTATGGAGATACCGATGATCGAATCTCGCACATGTAATATATCGAGAGACAAAGGGATTTAGTTACAAGCATTAAAGGTTCTCACGATCAGAGGAGTCATCGTTGAATGTGTAGGAGTCAGTACGGATCTCCAGGTCCCGCTGCTGATTATTGATTAGAGAAGGGTCTCGATCATATACGCATTATTAAGTGAACCATAGGGTGGCACACTTAAGAGTTACCGGACACCATTTTGGAGCACATATGTTTCAGACGAAAGAATTGCAAAGCGTAGGAATTATTTCAATAGAAACCGGAAATTGTTTCGGGTGAAATTGCAGAAGGTGTTTCTACATGTGATATTGAAATATTGCAAGGGGCTATATGTGAATGTTTGTTAATTAAAGTAATTAACAAAATTCTGAATAAATTTAATAAAAAGAGTTTTAATAAATGAGAGAGCATTAAATTTGGAGAAATTTAATGCATTTAAAGTGGAGACTTTAAAAGGGAATGTGAAGAGGCATTTTAATGTGGAGGGGTTACCACCACATGAATGGGGAAGGTGAGGGGTCACCCCCCCATGCTTGACCATGGAGAGAGGGGCTCCCCCTCCTCCTATAAAAGGCCACCCATTCCTCCTTCATCCACACACCTCCTTGTGAAGGATCTCTCTCCCCTCTAGAATTATTCCCCCATGGTCTCGGATTAGCGAGATACATGTTCCCGGTGGCATTTCGTCTGGAAGGAGTTGCTGCTTCCGCTGGATCGCTGGAGCGAGGAGGTGGAGGTTGTCCGGTGGCTTGAACGTGTGTGCGGGTGCGGATGCGCTGCTGAGTTGCGGCGCTCGGACTTCCTCACGATCTTGAGATCGGCAAGTGTACGACTACATCAACCACGAGTTCCTACTCGTTAACAAAGCCCGTTGTCTTCGAGGGTAAGTTCTCCATGGATGTATGTCCACCCGTTGCTCTGTATCTAGTAGATAGATCTTGGCGTATAATTCTCATCGTAGGAAATTTTTCTTTTCTATGATGCGGACCCAACTTGACCGTATCGAGCCTGATCTATGCGTAGGTGCTTTGCACAGGTAGTACACATATGTTTATATGTGGGCGATGATGATCATGTTATTGCATCTTCTATGTACTTTGGATATTGGTGGCATAGTGGGATGAAGCGGCCCGGACCAACCTTACATGTCATCGTACATGAGACCGGTTCCACGACTGACATGCAACTTGTTTTGCATAAGTGGCTGGCGGGTGTCTGTCTCTCCTACTATAGTCAATATCTGATTTACAACGAGTTCCTAATAACTTGGTTATCCTCGTTGTGGTTCATGTTCGTAGGTTAGACCGGTTCTATCTCCGAAAGCCCTAAGCCACGTAAAACTTGCAATTGATAAATTAGAGGCGTCTAGTTTAGATCGTTGCTGGGCTAGTGTTTTGATATGGTATTGTTGTAAGTAGATGTATGATAGATACTCTTACAACTCACTTAACATGTAAGTTCCATAGACCTTGGCCTTACACACAAAGGAATGATAGAGATCATACCACGATGCAAATGATAGAGATCAAATGCATGGACCATATCACCTCACTTCACACATTAGCATCTTATATTGCTAGTTTGGCGCTTTTGGTAGCATTATAAGATGATCCCTCATTTAGATATCAAGATAAAATGTGTTCTTCCTTAAGTATGCACCGTTTTGTGGATCGTGTTTTGAGGCATCACGTGATGATCGGGTGTTCTCGACTCTACGCTTGCATACAACGGGTGTAAGACAGTTTTACACACGCAAATACTAAGGTTCTTACTTGACGAGCCTAGCATGTACAGACATGGCCTCGGAACACGGACCAAAAGGTTAAGCATGAGTCATATAGTTGATATGATGCCCATATAGATGCTCGCCTTTGAAGCTACACCGACTCACGTGATGATCGGACTTGGTGTAGTGGATTTGGTTCATGTAATCACCAAAAGGACACGAGGGATGTCGTTTTTGAGTGGGAATTCATTAGTAATTTGGATTAGTTGAACTCAATCTATCATAAACTTAGTCAAAATATACTTTACAAATTCTGTTGTAGATGGCACCACCTGCTTTTAATTTCAATGTGTTCATGGAGAAAGAGAAACTTGCTGCGAATGGTAGCAACTTCACCAACTGGGCTATGAATTTGAGGATTCTCCTCACTGCTGCACAAAAGCAATATGTGCTAGATGCGCCGCTAGGCCCCCCACCAGCTCCTGATGCCCCTGACGAGGAAAAGAACGTCTATACAACTCGTCAGGAGGACCACAACTTAGTTCATTGCGGCATACTGTATGGGCTAGAGCCAGAACTTCGAAAGCGTTTCGAAAATGGCAATGCCTTTGATACCATGGGAGAACTAAAAATGATTTTCGATACCCATGCTGCCGTAGAGAGTTACAATGCTACAGAAAAGTTCTTTAGATGCATGATGGAGGAAAACAACTCCGTTAGTGAGCACGTACTCAAAATGTGCAGATGCATACGATAAGCTTGTGTCCTTGGGAATAACGATTCCCGATGACTTAGGCATACATCATGTTCTCAATCTACGCCACCTAGCTACAAGAGATTCGTGATGAACTATAATATGCAGGGCATGAAGAAGTCTCTTCCGAGCTTACATCGATGCTTAAGACTACAGAAATGGAGATTACGAACGAACATCAAGTGTTGATGATCAATAAGACCACCAGTTTCAAGAAGGACAAGAAAGGCAAGCAGAAGGGAAAGAAGGGCGGCAAATGTATTGCCTTTTGAAAAAAACCCGAGCTGGCCCTAAGTCTGACATCGAGTGCTACTATTGCAAGGACTGGCCATTGGGCATAAGCCCCCAAGTATTTGGCGGACAAGAAGGCCGCAAGGCAAACAAAGGTATATGTGATATACATGTTATTGATGTGTACTTGCTAGTACTCATGATAGCACTTTGGGTATTTGATACGGGATCGGTTGCTAATATATGTAACTTCGGTTCGGGGCTGCGGAACAAGCGACAACTAGCAAGGGATGAGGTCACGATGCGGTCGACAGCGGATCAAAAGTTGATGTGATCGCCGTCGGAACGCTGCCTCTCCATATGCCGTCGGGATTAGTTATAAACCTGAATAATTGTTATTTGGTGCCTGCACTGAGCATGAACATTGTATCCGGATCGTGTTTGATGCAAAGTGGTTATTCGTTTAAGTCTGAAAACAATTGTTGTTCGATTTATATGAATAATATCTTTTATGGTCATGCACACATGTTGAATGGTTTATTTCTGTTGGATATCGATAGTAGTATTACGCATATTCATAATGTTGATGCTAAAAGGATTAAACTTGATAATGATATATCTACATATGTGGCACGCCATCTAGGTCATATTGGCGTTAAGCATGAAGAAACTCCATTACGATGGACTTTTGGAATCACTTGATTTTGAATCATTTGATACATGTGAGCCATGCCTTATGGGCAAGATGACTAGAACGTCGTTTTCGGTTCAATGGAGCAGGCGACGGATTTATTGGAAATCATACATACTGATGTGTGTGGACCAATGAGTGTGTCGGCGCGAGGTGGATATTGTTATTTTGTTACTTTCACGGATGATTTGAGTAGATACGGGTATATCTATTTGATGAAACATAAGTCTGAAACCTTTGAAAGGTTCAAAGAATTTCAGAATGAAGTGGAAAATCATCATAACAGAAAGATCAAATTTCTGCGGTCCGACCGTGGAGGAGAGTATCTTAGTTACGAGTTTAGCACACATATGAAAGACTGTGGAATAGTTTCACAACTCACGCCTGCCGGAACACCACAACGTAATGGTATGCCAGAACATCGTAATCGTACTTTATTGGATATGGTTCGATCTATGATGTCTCTGACTGACTTGCCACTGTCATTTTGGGGTTATGCACTGGAAACAGCTGAATTCACTTTAAATAGGGCACCATCTAAATCCGTTGAAAAGACACCGTATGAATTATGGTTTGGAAACAAACCTAAGATATCATTTCTTAAAGTTTGGGGATGCGATGTTTATGTGAAGAAACTTCAACCGGATAAACTCGAACCCAAAGCGGAAAAATGCATCTTCATAGGATACCCTAAGGAAACGATTGGGTATACCTTCTATCATAGATCCGAGGGCAAGGTCTTTGTTGCCAAGAATGGATCCTTTCTTGAGAAGGAGTTTCTCGCGAAAGCTGTGAGTAGTCGGAAGGTAGAACTCGAAGAGGTTATTGAACCTTCTCTTCATGAAATGGCGAGTAGCACAGCTCTAGAAGTTGTTTCGGAGTTAACTTCACCTAATGAAGAGAGAGCTAATGATATTGATCATGAAACTCTGAAAGAGGACACTACCGAACCTCGCAGGTCAAGCAGGACACGTGCAGCTCCTGAACTGTACGGCAATCCTGTTATGAATTTCATGATTGATGAAATAGATGACCCTGCAACGTATGAAGAAGCGATGATGAGCCTTGATTCCAACAAATGGCTAGAAGCCATGAAATCCGAGATGGAATCCATGTACGAAAACCAGGTTTGGACCTTGGTGGACTTACCTCACGATCGAGAGGTCATTGAGAATAAATGGATTTTCAAAAGAAAAACTGATGCTGATGGTAATGTAACCATCTATAAGGCTCGACTTGTCGCAAAGGGGTTTCGACAAATTCAAGGAGTTGACTACGATGAGACATTCTCTCCCGTAGCGATGCTTAAGTCGGTTAGGATTATGTTAGCAATTGCTGCATATTTCGATTATGAAATATGGCAGATGGATGTCAAAACTGCGTTCCTCAATAGTAATATTGAAGAAGAGTTGTATATGATACAACCTAAGGGTTTTGTCGATCCTAAGGATGCTGATAAGGTGTGCAAACTTCAGCGATCCATCTATGGACTGAAGCAAGCATCCCAGAGTTGGAATTTCTGCTTTGATGAGGTGATCAAAGAGTTTGGATTTGTCCAAACTTATGGAGAGGCTTGTATTTACAATAAAGTGAGTGGGAGCAATGTGGCATTTCTGATATTATATGTGGATGACATATTATTGATTGGAAATGATATAGATCTTTTAAACAGTGTTAAAAGTTATCTAAACAGCAAATTTTCGATGAAGGACCTTGGTGAAGCTTCATATATATTAGGCATTAAAATCTATAGAGATAGATCAAGACGCCTAATTGGGCTATCGCATGATACATACCTTGATAAGATATTAAAGAAGTTTAATATGGACGGAAGTAAGAAGGGTACTTACCTATGTTGCAAGGCAAGACATTGAGTAAGACTCAAAGTCCGGCTACGGCGGAAGAAAGAGAGATAATGGATAAGATCCCCTATGCCTCAGCCATAGGCTCTATAATGTATGCCATGCTATGTACAAGACCGGATGTGGCACATGCTATTAGTTTGACTAGTAGGTACCAATCTGATCCAGGTTCGGAACACTGGATAACGGTCAAGAATATCCATAAGTACTTGAGAAGAACTAAGGATATGTTTCTTGTATACAGAGGTGAAGAAGAGCTAGTCGCTAAGTGTTATGTCGATGCTAGCTTTGACACTGATCCGGATGACTCTAAGTCTCAATCAGGATACGTATTTCTCTTGAACGGAGCAACAATTAGTTGGAGGAGCTCCAAACAACCTGTGGTGGCTGGATCAACGACGGAGGCGGAATATGTTGCTGCTTCAGAAGCAGCGCAGGAAGCGGTTTGGATGAAGGAGTTCATAACGGAACTAGGTGTGGTTCCTAGTGTGTTGGACCAAATGGTGATCTATTGTGACAATAATGGAGCCATAGCCAACGATAAGGAACCAAGGTCTCACAAGAATTCCAAGCATATTAAGCGCTGGTTTCACTCCATCCGCGAGCATGTCAAGGATGGAGATATAAAGATTTGTAAAGTACACACGGACCTGAATGTAGCAGATCCGTTGACTAAAGTACTCCCTAGGGAAAAACATGATCAACACCAGAACTCCATGGGTGTTAGATTTATCACTATATAAACTAGATTATTGTCTCTAGTGCAAGTGGGAGACTGAAGGAAATATGCCCTGAGAGGCAATAATAAAGTTGTTATTATGTATTCCTTGTATATGATAGATGTTTATTTTGCATGCTATAATTGTATTGATAGGAAACATCAATACATGTGTGTTTGATAAACAAAAAGGGTTCCTAGTTATGCCTCTCTTATAGACTAGGTGGTTGATTAACAAGATGATCAAGGTTTCCTGATCATGGACATTGGATGTTGTTAATAACAAGGTCACAGCATTTGTGAAATGATGTGATGAACATTCATCCGAAGTATAGCATTACGATCAAGTCATTATGTTTATATTGCTATAACATCATACGAAGTAATCTTTATCCTTAGACCATGAGATCATGTTAATTGCTAACACCGGAAGAGTATCTTGATAACATCAAACGTCACCTTTAGCAGAGGTGACTATAAAGATGGGTTCGATTACTACGAAGGTGTTATTTTGAGGCTCATGGATCAAGTGTGGTATTTGTCAATCATAATTACAGATAGATATACTATGGGCACTCTTTTTGATATCACATTAGTATAGCTTTCAAGCTAGTTATGTGATCACTATAATGTTATATCACGGAGCGAGAAAAGAGTGCATGTCGAACGAGATCAAACTAGGTATGGAATACCGATGATCGAATCTCGGACATGTAATATCGAGAGACAAAGGGATTTAGTTACAAGCGTTAAAGGTTCTCATGATCACGAGTCATCGTTGAATGTGTAGGAGTCGACGGATCTCCGAGTCCCGCTGCTGATTATTGATCAGAGAAGGGTCTCGATCATGTCTGCATTATTCGCGAACCGTAGGGTGGCACACTTAAGAGTTACCGGACACCATTTTGGAGCACATATGTTTCAGACGAAAGAATTGCAAAGCGCAGGAATTATTTCAATAGAAACCGGAAATTGTTTCGGGTGAAATTGCAGAAGGTGTTTCTGCATGTGATATTGAAATATTGCAAGGGGCTATATGTGAATGTTTGTTAATTAAAGTAATTAACAAAATTCTGAATAAATTTAATAAAAAGAGTTTTATTAATGAGAGAGCATTAAATTTGGAGAAATTTAATGCATTTAAAGTGGAGACTTTAAAAGGGAATGTGAAGAGGCATTTTAATGTGGAGGGGTTACCACCACATGAATGGGGGAGGTGAGGGGTCACCCCCCCCCCCATGCGCCGGCCATGGAGAGAGGGGGCACCCCCCCTCCTCCTATAAAAGGCCACACATTCCCTCCTTCATCCACACACACCTCCTTGTGAAGGATCTCTCTCCCCCTCTAGAATTATTCCCCTATGGTCTCGGATTAGCGAGATACATGTTCCCGGTGGCATTTAAATGCGGAAGGAGTTGCTGCTTCTGCTGGATCGCTGGAGCGAGAAGGTGGAGGTTGTCCGGTGGCTTGAACGTGTGTGCGAGTGCGGATGCGCTGCTGAGTTGCGGCGCTCGGACTTCCTCACGATCTTGAGATCGGCAAGTGTACGACTACATCAACCACGAGTTCCTACTCGTTAACAAAGCCCGTTGTCTTCGAGGGTAAGTTCTCCATGGATGTATGTCCACCCGTTGCTCTATATCTAGTAGATAGATCTTGGCGTATAGTTCTCATCGTAGGAAATTTTTTGTTTTCTATGTTGCGGACCCAACAGTTGGATGCATGAGTGGAACTCATACTTGGTTGTGGAGGCTAGCAAAGGACTGAGAGCAACAAACTAAGAGAGCAATAATGGCCATAATCATGCAGAGCGACAAAACATCATTGATCAAAGCATAAAGTGATACTACAAGTTGAAAACTAAAGAATCATAAAGGCTATGGTGACTTGGGATAGTCATAACATGGTGTGAGCATGCGCCAAGTCAACCCAAATAAAGCATCAAAGGAGAATACCACTATACTATGCTTTAATATGCTAAAACAACGCATGATTCATCCAAGGCACATTAAGAAATCTCAATTTTTATAACAAGTCATGCTACAGCAAAGAATACTAAGTATAAATCCAAAACAATATCAAGCATGGCATGACAAAGCATAGACCATAGTAAAAAACGAGCTCTTTTTACCACATAAGTATGAACTTCCCTACTCTTTTCCAAACCAAACCAAACTATTTGCAAACCAATGTATGAAAGACGGGGTCCAACCAATTTATTAATCAAACTAAGCAAACAAAGCAAATGAAAAACGAAAAAGAAGACGCTCTAAGAAAAACACAATTGTGCATGAAACAATAAAAATGAAGCGTTTGGAAGAAACCTGGGATTTTTATTGATGAAGAAGGGGATGCCTTGGGCATCCCCAAGCTTTGACGCTTGTACTTCTTGGATATTTCTTGGGGTGACACGCGTGGCATATCCAATCTTGAGCTTTAGTCCATCCTTCATCTCATTACTCATTCCTTCCATACACCTGAAATTTTTCCTTCATACAAAACTTCACACAATCTTTATTAGCAACATTACTGCACTCGAGATAAATAAGTCTTAAGGTTCAGTTCTAACACCAAATAAACTTCCACTAGAACACTAGCTAATGTAGCACCTCCCTCAAAAAGCTCAATTCCCCAAAAGAACTCAAAAAGGAACCAACAAGAAGCAAATGCAGAAAATGGCAAAAATCTGTTAAAACAGACCAGGAGGTAAAGACAAATTTTTTCGAAGACCTTCTGTTGCTCAAATAAAAAAGTCTTGAACTAACGAAAGTTAGATAACAACATGGGACAGAAGCACAAAAATTCACGCCTCAAAAAGACGTTCAGAGATTTTACACGAATTTTTATGGTGAAGCACAGAAATCTGTTTCGGGACAGCAACTTTCTCAATCATTACTTCTCTCTCATTAGAGGTCACTCTTGGCACAAAAAGCAAATAAAAAGGATAAGGAGAGGTTATTACAGTGGTAACAACTTCCAAGACTCATCTAAAACTTTTGGGTTATCTCCCAATAAGTACTTTTCTTTAACGCCTTTAAGTTAGGCATAAGAAGCAAGAAAAAGAATCAAGTGTTCTCAAATGAAGAAGCATTAAGACCAAATTTTGTTTTCTCATAACAAGATTGAGTAAAGCAGGTTTTATCTCAAAAAAAGTATCTTCAGGCATAGGTGGAGCAATAGGTGTGCTCATAAAATCATTGTTGTTAGTGCTATTGAAGTCACACAACTTAGTGTTTTCAAGAGTAGTCATTTTTTTTTGGTTTTCAAATAAGAAAGCAAACTAGTAAACTAATTTTTTGTGTTTTTGAATAACAAAACAAGCAAACAAAGCAAAAAGAAAACTAAGCAAAACAAAAATAACAAAGTAAAGAGATTGGTTATGAGGGACTCCCCTTGTGAAGATGTCCTTGACTCCCCGGCAACGGCGCCAGAAAGATGCTTGATGGCTCAGTGTACGGCGCCAGAAAAGTGCTGGTGCAGTGTTGATGTAGAGCTCGTTGGGAACCCTAAGAGGAAGGTATGATGATCACAGCAGCAAGTTTCCCTCAATTAGGAAACCAAGGTTTAATCAAACCAGTAGGAGCAAGGAAACACCCCAAAGGTGTTCCTAGCTGAGCCTTGGCAGGGCGCACTACCGGTGCTAGTAGCAACGTGGAGACCTGCACAACACAACCACAGAACTTTGTCCCCAACTTGCGATGAGGTTGTGAATCTCACCGTGTTTTGCGGAAAACAAAGGATTAAACGTATCGAATGGAAAGAAGTAATAGTTTGCAGAAAGTAAACACAAAGCAGTAAAAGTTTATAGATTGTATGTAAAGAAAAGGACTGGGATCCATAGTTCACTAGAGGTGGCTCTCCTTAAGATAGATAACATGCTGGGTGAACAAATTATAGCGGGGCAATTGACAAACATCGAGAAAGCAATACATGCATATACAAATCATCTTGACTCCTTTGGAACTTGATTGGGCATTGCAACTTTATACATAGACCACCATCCAACTGCATCTATGACTAGTAATCCACCTTCAGGTTATCATCCAAACCCCCTCTAGTATTAAGTTGCAAGCCACAGATTATTGCTTTACGAACTGCGTGTAAAGTAAACAATACGATTGTTCTATGAACAAAGGATTGTTGTTTTCTCCCTAGTAGCAATAGCACATCTAGTACCATAGAGATTTATGTCACTTCCCCAGATTACCAGAGGCATGAACCCACTATCGAGCATAAATACTAAATCTTGGAGTTGCTAGCATCTACTTGGCCAAGATAGCCACTAACAACGGAAAGCATGCAAGATCACAAATAACAAAGACATGATAGAATCAATAATCAATCTAAAATAGCATCTCAATATCCATCGGATCCCCATAAATACAACATGTAAGAATTACAAATAGATGATCTTGATCATGAATGGAGCTCACAAGATCTAGACATGAAAGCACAAAGGAGGAGAACCAGCCATCTAGCTACTACATGGATCCGTAGTCCAAGGATGAACTACTCACGCATCACACCGGAGGCTTGCATGGTGATGAAGAAGGCCTCCAGGGTGAATTCCCCTCTCCGGCAGGGTGCCAGGAAGAGCTTCAGATCCCTCCCAATATAGGGATGGAGATGACGGCGACTACAGACTCTTTCGTGGATTTTTGATCGGGCCCTTAGGGTTTTCGTCCCGAGGGCATCTTATAGGCGGAAGGAGAGGCCGAGGGGGTGCTGGGGTCGGCCAGACCACCCCCTGGCGTGGGCCAGGCCTGGACACGTGGCCAGGTGGTGTGGCCGGCCCCCAGACCTTCTCCGTCTCGTATTGTGGCATCTGATGACTTCCAGAAAAATGGGCACTTTGGCTTTTGTCCTGTCCAATCCTGAGAATATTCATTTTCTGACTTTCCTGGAACCAAAAACAGCGGAAAACAGGCAGCTGGCACTATGGCTCTTGTTAATAGGTTAGTCCAAGAAATCATATGAAAAGTACTCCAAAGCATGGACAAAACACAATAAAGTGGATAAAACCAAGCATGGAACATCAAAAATTATAGATACATTTGCAATGTATCAATCAACATGGGGGGCATCGTGGATCATATCCTCGAAAATTTCTTCATGTGCTAGGTCTCTCTGGATTGGATCCATAGTTTTCTACAAAATGCACACAATATCATTTTTGCATACAATATTGCTAGATAAGATAATACTAAACAATAATATGTACACCTAATTTGCTACAATAATATTAAATAATAGCAAAATTCTAGTGATGCCTCGTGTGGGACCCGTGTGACAACTGACCGGCGAGGTCTCCAGCCGGTCGGCCATCCCTCTAAACCCTCCTGACCTGTACCCACCACCCTAAGTCCGGTCGCCGGTGAGCACCGCCACCATAACCCTAACCCGGTGCCATGACACCACCCCACCCCTCCCCTAAGTTTTCTTCCTCACCTGGGCCGTCCCGCGAGCAGACATGGCCGCGTCGTCCCCGACGTCGGGGAGGACTGTCATCGCACTTCGTCTTCCTCCTCCCATTGCTGGTGGGCCGGCCCACGAGAACGCAGCAGCAGCACGAGGTCATGACGCAAGAGAGGGGCACCGCCAATGGGGCCCTCTCTGCTCGCGGTGGCCTCTATATATTATACAATATATATTTTTATATAGTGTATAAAAATATATACACTATATATTATACTAGAAAATATATTACACTATATATTATATTACACTATCAAAATATATACACTATAAAAATATATACACTATATATTATACTAGAAAATATATTACACTATATATTATATTACACTATAAAAATATATACACTATAAAAATAATATATATTATATTACACTATAAAAATATAATATATTATATTATATTTTTATACACTATATAGTAATAATAATATACTAGAAAAAATACTAAAAAAATACGGCGCCGCCCGTGCTAGCTCGCCCCGTAGTGGCCGGTGCCGCCCCGTTCTCTGATCGGAGCTCTTCGAAGCTCTGTTGGTTGTTAATATCATGGGGCATGTTTTCGTTCCATGGTGCCGACGAGAATGTCATGAAGACTGAGATCTGAGGACTGACAATGGTGGTTCGAGCCCGGGTGGTGATGAGGAATCGTCTTGGTGACTCGTGACTTGGAGCAGTAGTATGCAAGCGGGGGCGATAGTACAAGTGAAGATCATGGTCTTATCTTTCAGGGTGAAAACCCAGGGTCTGGCCTTAATTGGTTGTGCCTGGCAATGGCCTTGTTCAAGGTATTGTTTTGAGAGCATGAACTTTCTTCAGGGTGAAAACCTAGATCTCTGATCGGGCGATGACGGTGTTTGTGCACTATTCCCTTCTTGGAGGCATCGTTTTTGGAGAAGATGAACTTCTAGTGCTGTCTTGGTGGTGGTAGTACTGTTGTTTCAATGAATGAGAAACTGTAGCGGGACTTTCCTTTTTATAATTCTTCTTTCTTTTTTGGTTGTGTGCATCCGTATGACCGTTAGGACAATGTGTTGCTGCAGAGGCTAGGTGTAATTGGTATCTTCTGATATTAATATATGCTCTTTTTCCAAAAAAAATGATGAATCGTGGAGATCAGTTTGCGAAGAGATATCCAGCAGGTCTTAAGCTAGCTATATAGACACATAGGATCATCACAGAGAAGCAGCGTAACAAAGTTTCCAACCAACCCTGTTTCCAAATGAGATATCCATCTAAAATCACTTCCAGACGCATACCGCAAAGCACATACCCTTCCTTCAACCCCTGTTCAGTCCGTCCTTCCGCGGCCAAAGAGATCTAACAATGTGGATGATACGTCTAAAACATATCTACTTTTCCTAACACTTTTGCTATTGTTTCTCCTTGAAACTTGTGTGATTTGGATATAACTAACACGGACTGACGCTGTTTTCAGTAGAATTACCTTGGTGTCTAGTTTTGTACAGAAAATCAACTATCAGGAAAAATCCCGGAAAATATGCCAAAAATCCTATTTCACCAGAAGATTCACGGAGCCAGAAGACGAGACGGGGGAGGGCCACAAGGGGCCCACACCACCTGGCCACACGGGCCAGCCCAGGCCGCACCTGGGGGTGGTTTGGTCACCCCCTCGGTCTCCCTCTTCGCCTATAAGATGCCTCCAGACCGAAAAACCCAAGGGGGTTCGACGTTTTTCCAGATAGAGTTCCGCTATGCCGCCACCACCAGATTCCGTGATTCGGAACCAGAAACTCCGTTCTGGCACCTTGCCGGGATGGGGAATTTGAGGAGATCATCGCCATCATCATCACCATCGCTTCTTCATCAACCATCCATGAGTAAGTAATCCCCCGTTGTAGGCTATGGGGATGGTAGGGATTGGATGAGATCGTTCATGTAATGGCATCGGATTATTAGGGCATGGTGCCTAGTATCTATTATTAGTGCTTTTTGACTTTGTTACAACTTGTTATGCTTAATGCTTGTCACTAGGGCCCGAGTGCCATGATTTCGGATCTGAACATGTTATTAATTCATGATGATAGTATTGTTTGTGATCTAACCTACAAGTTGTATACACATATTGTTGTCCGGAACCAAAGGCCCCGAAGTGACAATAATCAGGATAACCGGAGGGGGTGGCTTTGATGTGAGGATCACATGTGTTCATGGAGTGTTAATGCTTTGCTTCGGTGCTCTATTAAAAGGAGCACCTTAATTGCTAGTAGTTCCTTGAGGCCCTGAAAGCGGGTGGCAGGACAAAAGATGTTGTGCAAGTTCTCATTCCGAGAACGTATGACTATATATGGAACACATTTTTTTTCGAAATGGGGATGTACCCCGGCCTCTGCATCCTAGGATGCACACAGCCCTTTTATTACTCAAAGTCTTAAAGTCTTAAAATGCCAAATACAGATCAAAGATGGTTGATACAAACACCAACCATCTGAAAAGACAAAAAAGTCTGAGGATGCAGAGCATACAAAAGCTAAACATGTCTCAGTCTACTAGAAGGACGCCACGTAGCCCCGTAGAAGATATCCTAAGCAACCATCACCAGACGGCTGCATCCAGAAACCATCAAATCTCGGTGCTGCTCCGGGAGCAAAAAAGCCCAAAGCTGGATCCATTGGGACGCTGATATTATAACCTGCAAAAAAGAAGGAACTCGCACCCTGTTAAAAATAATAGCATTGCGACTCTTCCAAATAGACCAACATAAAGCCGATACCCCTATACGTATTCGAGCTTTGTTAGCCCTATCCATCCCATTTAACCAATTCCCAAACATATTAGTAATATTGGTCGGAGGTGGAAGATTGTATGTAAAATAAACAATTCGCCATATAATTCTAGCATAGGGGCATTCAATAAAAAGGTGTTCAATTGTTTCTTCCCCATCACAAAAACAACATTTTTTGCATCCTTTCCAATTCATTTTAACTAAATTATCTTTAGTTAACAAAACCTTTTTATGTAAGAACCACATAAAGATCTTAATCTTTAGGGTAGTTTAAGCTTCAATAAATATTTTGTAGGAGGCTCGATGATCATTCATCATATCCTCATACAAAGATTTGTGATGAAAACCCCATCCGTAGATAGCTTCCACCTAAACACATCGGCTCACTAGTCAAAATAACCTGCATCAATCTCGACATAGATGCAACCATGCATCCCATTTTGTCCCAGTCAAATTCCTCCTAAAGCCTATGTTAAGAGGATTGTGATATAAGACATCATGAACAGATACATTTTTCCTATGCACAATATTGTAGAGCGAAGGATCTTTGTTGGGAAAGGCGTCTCCCTAACCAAACATCTTCCCAAAATCGAGTTATTACCCCACTCCCAACTTTGAAGAACCCTCGGTAAAGAATCCATCCTTTACCTTCATTAGTCCTTTCCAAAATGGGGAATCCGTCGGTTTAGCTTCTACATGCTAGAGTTTTGTTTTTAAGATATTTATTATGAAGAATTTCCTGCCATACCCCATGTTACGAAAGTAATTTATATAACCATTTGCTCAAAAGACATTTATTTTAACTTCTAACACCTCAATGCCCAATCCACCCTGATCCTTGGGGCGACAAATTATATTCCACTTAGTTAATCTATATTTTTTCTTATGTTCATCACTTTGCCAAAAAAATCTTGAACGATAGAAGTCTAATCGTTTTCTAACACCTTTAGGTATTTCCAGAAAAGATAACATGAACATGGGCATACTTGTTAATCTGAGTTAATTAGCACTAATCTATCTCCATATGACAAAAGTTTACCACCAACATCCTAACTTTCCTTCAAAACGATTCTCGTGAGATTCCACTCGAATTCCTAAGCTTTCTTTAGTGAATAGGTATCCCAAGATACTTGAAAGGCAAAGAACCTGAGTCGCACCCGAATATATCTCTATACTCATGTTCATATTCTTTTGCCTTCCCAAAACAATAGACCTCACTTTTGTGGAAATTGATTTTAAGCCCCGAAAGTTGCTCAAAAATGCAAAGAATCAGCTTCATGTTTACAGCCTTCATAAGATCATGTTCCAAGAAAAGAATTGTGTCATCTGCGTATTGAAGGATGGAAATCCCTCCCTCAACTAGATGTGGGATTAAACCACCAACCTGTCCATCTTCCTTAGCTCTAGCTATGAGGATGGCCAGCATATCTGCCACAATATTAAATAGCATGGGGGATAAAGGATCACCCTGTCGTACCCCCTTTCTTGTTTGAAAAAAATGACCGATGTCATCATTCACTCTAATTCCAACACTTCCCCCTTGAATGAAATTTTCGATCCACTTGCACCATAAAGGATCAAAACCCTTCAAACGAAGAGATTGAAGTAAAAAGGGCCATTTTACCTTATCGTATGCTTTCTCAAAATCTATTTTAAAAAGCACTCCATCTAGCTTTTTGAATGAAGCTCATGGATGGTTTCATGTAAAATAACTTCGCCCTCGAATATGCCTTCCGCATAAATTTTGTTTAGTCGGTTGAATCACCTTGTGAGCTATCATAGAGATTCGATTAAGTGGCCACTTTAGTAAAAATTTTGAAGCTTACATTTAAAAGGCAGATCGGTCTATATTCTTTGGATCTGAACCGCATTTTCTTTCTTAGGCGGAGAGTGATAACCCCAAAATTTAGTTTATAAAGAGGTAACTCGCTATTTGCAATGCAAATAAAGCCATCAAGTCATTTTTTATCACTTCCCAAAAAGTCTGATAAAATTCCGCAGGGAATCCATCAGGGCCCGGAGCCTTATTGTGTTCCATGGAAGAGATTGCGTCAAGCACTTCCTTTTCCGAGAACACCGACGTAAGAATTGTATTCTCCAAAGTAGATACCTGAGGAATGTCCCCGTTCCTCTCCTCCATTAATGAAAAACTATTTGGGTCCGTGTCAGCAAATAGTTTCTTATAATATTCAGAAATATATTTTTTCAAGTTTTCATCTCCCACAATAATGCCCTCATCTTGTTCAAGCTGAAAAATCTTTTTCTTCCGATGTTTTCCATTAGCTATTAGGTGAAAAATATGGAACACATGCCTATGATTATTTAGTACTTGGATGTTTTATCTTATTTATCTGCAAATGCCCTATGTCTTGATTGCTATATGAATTGTCTTGTCCATGCAACGCCCGACCATCCATCCCTATGCCTACCGCGCTTTAATCCTCATTTCTTTCGCAATTTTACTACTCGCTATTACTTTGTTATTGGTATTACAAAACAGTTGCTACTGATAAACTGTTGTGAGCAAGATTGTTTCCAGGTGTAGCTGAATTGACAACTCAGTTGTTAAGGCTTATAAATATTCTTTGGCTCCCCTTGTGTCTAATCAATAAATTGGGTTTCACTTCCCTCGAAAATACTGCGATACACCCCCTATACTTGTGGGTCACCAAGACTATTTTCTGGCGCCGTTGCTGGGGATCATAGCTCTATTTATCAAGTTCACTTGGAACCACTATTGTTCGCTGCCATCCATTCATCATGGGTAAGTCTCGTGATGGAAAGGTTCCTATATTACCATCCACTACAAGGAGAGGTACGGTTCTGAACACCTCTGTTGCTCTTGATTCACCATCTGTGATGAGTAAGCTCCTTACACCACCACATACACATGCTACACATACTGCTACTACTGCTAAATCTGAAACTTCTGATACTTATGATGCTGCTTCTACTGTGCTTGATAAAAGTGGTTCATTAGGTCCTTTGCTAGATGCTACGATTGCTAGAACTATAGCTAGAAACACTGAAACTCCTAATGAAGACACTACTACACATGTCAGTTCACCTGAGTCTAGAGAGAGCTATGATATTGAAGACGTATATATAGAAATGAATGATGAATTTATTAAAGAATGTCAAAACACTCATGGTAGGAGTGCTATTAAGAGTCTCCTTGAGAGGCGTACTATAAAACCCAAATTATCCCATAATGATAAGTTTGCTACATCTCCCATAAACATTAAAGATAAGGATTATGATTTCTCTCTTGATTTATCTTACATAACTATTATTGATAAAGAACCTTTTTGTGGGACTAAGAATGAAAGTGTTGTAGCACATATGACTGAGCTTTCTACCATGAGTGGCCTATTTTCCGATCATATTAAGATGCGCACCTACTTTGTTGCTAAAATTTTCCCTTTTTCACTGAAAGGAGAAGCTAACACTTGGTTTAATAATTTACCTCCTGGATCTATTGATAGCCCCGATGGCTTGATTAGTACCTTCCTTCAGAAATATCTCCCTCCTAGTGCTAGACATGCTATTTTGCAAGAAATTTTTGATTTTAAATAGGGAGAAAAAGAGATATTGCCTAACTCATGGGCAAGGTTTTGTGCTTTGATTCATGCATAGGCTGGATGTCCATTACCTAAAAAATGAGCTCCTTGATATATATTATAATGAACTAACTGAAGAATCTAGGACATACCTGGATAGTTGTGCTGATTGTGTTTTCAGGAATAGAACTCCCAAGGAAGCCGAGGAGTTAATGTCTAAAATAAGCAAGAATTATGATGATTGGGCTTCACCTGAGCCAACTACACCTGAGTCAACTACACTTGAGTTAACTGTGCCTGAGCCAACACCAACACCAAAGAAGAGGGGAGTTATAGAACTAAATGATGAAGTGATGAAGGAAGCTAAGAAATGTCTTAAGGAGAAGGGTATTAAAGCTAAAGACGTAAAGAATTTACCTCCTATAGAAGAATTATGTAAGCCAATCTCTCACTCATCCACTATTGAGGTACACTCTGATACATTCCAAATGTATCTATAATTTTTGATGTTCCATGCTTGGTTTTATCCACTTTCTTGTGTTTTGTTCCAACTTTGGAGTACTTTTATTATGATTTCTTGGACTAACATATTAACAAGAGCCACAGTGCCAGCTGCCTGTTTTCTGCTATTTTTGGTTCCAGTAAAGTCAGAAAATGAATATTCTCGAAATTGGACGGGACAAAAGCCAAAGTGCCTATTTTTCCGGAAGGGATCAAGTGCCAGAATACGAGACGGAGAAGGGCTGCGGACCGGCCACACCACCTGGCCGCGCGGCCAGGCCTGGCCCGTGCCAAGGGGTGGTCTGCCCGACCCCAACACCCCCTCGGCCTCTCCTTCCGCCTATAAGTTGCCCTCGGGACGAAAACCCTAGGTACCCGATCAAAAATCCACGAAAGAGTCTGTAGCCGCCATCATCTCCATCCCTAGATCGGGAGGATGAGCTCTTCGGCACCCCTGAGAGAGGAATTACCACAGGCCTTCTTCATCACCATGCAAGCCTCCGGTGTGATGCGTGAGTAGTTCATCCTTGGACTACGGATCCATGTAGTAGCTAGATGGCTGGTTTCTCCTCCTTTGTGCTTTCATATTTAGATCTTGTGAGCTCTGTTCATGATCAAGATCATCTATTTGTAATTCCTACATGTTGTGTTTGCGGGGATCCGATGGATATTGAGATGCTATTTCAGATTGATTATTGATTCTATCATGTCTTTGTTATTTGAGATCTTGCATGCTTTCCGTTGTTAGTAGCTATCTTGGCCAAGTAGATGCTAGCAACTCCAAGAGTTTGTATTTATGCTCGATAGTGGGTTCATGCCTTTGGTAATCTAGGGAAGTGACATAAATCTCTAAGGTACTAGATGTGCTATTGCTACTAGGGAGAAAACAACGATCTTTTGTTCATAGAACAATCGTATTGTTTACTTTACACGCAGTTCGTAAAGCAATAATCTGTTGCTTGCAACTTAATACTGGAGGGGGTTCGGATGATAACCTGAAGGTGGATTATTAGTCATAGATGCAGTTGGATGGCGGTCTATGTATTATGTTGTAATGCCCAATCAAGTCTCAAAGGAGTCAAGATGATTAGTATATGTATGTATTGCTTTCTCGGTATTTGTCAATTGCCCCGCTGTAATTTGTTCACCCAGCATGTTATCTATCTAAGGAGAGCCACCTCTAGTGAACTATGGATCCCGGTCCTTTTTCTTTACATACAATCTACAACTATTTACTGCTTTGTGTTTACTTTCTGCAAACTTTTACTTCTTTCCATTCGATACGTTTAATCCTTTGTTTTCCACAAAACACGGTGAGATTGACAACCTCATCGCAAGTTGGGGACAAAGTTCTGTGGTTGTGTTGTGCAGGTCTCCACGTTGCTACTAGCACCGGTAGTGCGCCCTGCCAAAGCTCATCTAGTAACACCTTTGGGGTGTTTCCTTGCTCCTACTGGTTCGATTAAACCTTGGTTTCATAAATGAGGGAAAACTTGTTGCTGTGCTCATCATACCTTCCTCTTGGGGTTCCCAACAAGCTATACATCGATCGTCGAGCGCATCACACTCTCTCCAACATTTTGATGAAGGTGATATTCCTTATTCTAAACCTCCTGATCAATTCTTGGAAGAATTTGATATTTTTATTATTAAGCAAGATAATTTTAATAAAAGGGTGCAAAATCATCTAATGGAAAACTCTAGAGCTATTATTGAGTTAAGGGATATTGTAGAGAGAACCTCTAATGATGTTAAAATGCTTGTTAAACATTTCCAAATGGTTCAAACTCAAATTGATCAGCTTATTAAGGTACAAAAAGATTTGCTAGTTAATGCTTCTAAGGAAAAACAAGCTTATGAAATTAGAACTAGAAACGGTGCTGCCACCCAGGATACTCTATATCCTGAGGGGCATCCTAAAAGAATTGAGTAGATCTCTCAACAAATTGAAAATAGTGGTACTTCTCCTAAGAAAAGGAAAAAGAAACATAAAACAGTTGTAGAATCTTCTGAACCTGCTAAAGATCCTAATAGTATATCTATCTCTGATGCTGAAACTGAAAGTGGTAATGAGGAAAATGATGCTCCTGATAAAGAAAATATTGAAGAAGAACCTGAAAGACACACTAAGAATACTAAATATACTAAGGGATATTTTGTTGCTAAGAAACATGGTAGTGAAAGAGAGCCCTGGGTCCAAAAACCTATGCCTTTCCCTGATAAGAAACACAAGTCAAAGGAAGACAAACATTATAATAAGTTTTGCGAGTGGATGAAACCTTTATTTTTGCAAATTCCTTTAACTAATGCTATTAAATTACCTCCTTATTCCAAGTATATGAAGGACATTGTCTCTAATAAAAGGAAGATCCCTAATGAGGAAATTTCTACTTTACTTGCTAATTATTCCTTTAATGGTAAGGTTTCAAAGAAACTTGGAGACCCAGGGATTCCAACTATTCCTTGTTCTCTTAAAAATAACTATGTTAGAACTGCTTTGTGTGATTTAGGAGCAGGAATTAGCGTTATGCCCTTTTCTCTCTACAAGAGACTTCAATTGGAAAAATTAATACCAACTAATATATCTTTGCAAATGGCTGATAAATCTACTACTATTCCTGTTGATATATGTTAGGATGTTCCTGTTCAAGTGGCTCATAATTGCTTGATATTAACTGACTTTGTTGTGCGTGAAATGCCTGAAGACGATAACATGTCTATTATTCTCGGGAGACCTTTTCTTAATACTGCAGGAGCTTTTATTAATTGTAATCAAGGAAAGGTGACTTTTAATGTTAATGACAAGGAGCATACTGTCTATTTCCCAAGAAGATTGATAGGACTTATGGCTTAAATTCAATTGAACATGTTGAGGGCATCCAAGTTGGAGAAATATATTGTCCCATACCACAAGAAAAATATGAAACTATTATGATTGGGACCATTGCTACCAAGGTTGAGGTAACATAATCATTTAGTGGAATACAAAGTTTTGTTTTATATAAAATTGTTTTGGTAACAAGAACTGATCAACCTTGTTAACAAAGGGATTTTAATGAACAAAACAATGTGTTTACCATGATTATCTTCGCTTACTTTTACGTTATCCATTTTAGCTTTTGCTTTCACTTAGTTTACTTTTCTATTGCTAGTTGCTTGCATATTTAGAGTGTCTTAGAACTTCTGAAGTTTTAGTGTCATTTTGTTATTTGCATCGTTCTAAAAACATCTTCCTGCCAGAAATTATTCATCAATACCTGAAAATTGCTAAAAAATAAAGTGTCTCAAAAAATTGCAGAAAAATCATATTAATTTTTTACGAGAAAAAAGTGGCAGAGAAGTACCTAGAGTGACCCAGGGGGCCCACCAGGAAGGTACACCACCACCTGGTGGCGCAGCCACACCTTTGGCCATGGTGTGGGCCACCCCTGGCCCTCCACTCACTCTCTCACTTGCCACTTTTTTCTCTCTCCCGAGAAAACATCAGTTCATTGCTCAAAATCGCGTTCTTGCCCACGATTTTTCGATCTCTTTGCTCGACCCATCTTTGCTGCTGAAATTTGGAGCATTTGTTCTCCGGTATGTGACTTCTCCGCTTGTCCAAGTAGATTTGTGTTTAGTGGATTATATCTTGAGTATTTTTCTACTATAGGTGACAGGTTATGTGAGCTACTAAGCTTGTTCAATGCTTAGAGAAATTGTTTTGATGCATGTTTAGGCCTCTTACAAGTCCCTATGAGTAGTTCCTTTCATTATATATTCACTTTGCAATCACTTGTATGATGGTTGTCTAAAAATTTCAGAATAGAAGAGATGAACAACCACACTTTTGGAGAAGTATTTGAGAGGGACACGCCCAGGAGGGCAAGGCCTTCAAGATGAGCTTCCCAATTTAGGCCATCATATAATGAAGATCTTATTGCACCATGCTTTGGCAATGAAGGAGATGCGGGAGATGCTCACCCATCTACCTTCCCTTGTTTTACTTTTTTGCAAGCTGCAGGGATCCTCGATGATTTCTTACTACTGGTTCAGAGGGTTGGTCTGGCCACTTACTTGGAAGATGAGAGTGAGCAATATGCCGTGCTCACCAAAACTTTTGTTGAAATTTTCGTTTTCACCAACACCCCTTATCGGTCAACTGTTTCGTTCAAAATTTATAATAAGCCTATTACCATGCCATTGGAAAGATTTTGCAGCATTATAGGTATAGGCATGAAAGGAACGGTGAAGAAGATCCAAGGTCGACCCGCTGATTTGCTGGAGCTCTACCGAAGTGTGACAAATGACAACGACTGCACAACTCAGCATGGGAAGATAAGGAATATTCAACTCCCAGCTATTAGATATTTTGCTTATTATCTTGCCACTAGCATTCTTGGTAGGGAGAACACTAGCAATATTTCTAATTATCATTTAGCCTTTCTTACTGCTGCACTTAATAATGATACCAAGTATAATCTGGGTTCTCTCATTGCCCGTCGCTTAGCTGCTAGAGGACCCATTTATGGGGGTATTATTGGCTCACGCATGGTTGCTGCCTTAGAACTTTCTGTTGATCCTATGGACACTGTGTTGACACCACAAAGGCTTGATCTTGCTGCTATGAAAACACATCATTTTTTTACTACTGACTCTAGTACCGAGGATTTAGTTTACAGGATGTTGTTTACTAACGGAGACGAGAGGGAAATTCCTTTGCCACGGTCCACTTTGTTCAGTATTTGCAGGAAGCCATGGTCGCGTTCCAAGGAGGAGGTGGATGAGCAGCTCTGCTTACTTGGTTTCCACGGGCAGCACCAGGGGGATGTGCCCTCTTACGACTACTTTGCACACTATACTAGGGAGTCCTCGAGTTCATATCAGGATGAAGGCACTTCCTCGCCCTATTATGGAGGCGCTCCTTCCTGGCCAGCTTGGGATTGATACCCACTTAGACCAAAAGGCTAATCTTGTGGGGAGGTACACCGACATCACACTCACCTACATATCATGTTCAGTCGGTACTTTGTATATCCATATTTTGTTTTCTTTTTAGTTTTTCGTTCTTGCTTTATTTCTGCTTTTCAAAACACAAAAATACCAAAAATATTTTTGTTATTTCTCTTTGTTTGCTTTTTTTCTTTTTGCCTTGGTTTTCCTCTTTCTCTTAGCTTTGTCTTAATTATTCGAAAAACCCAAAAATATTTCGCTTTGCTTGATCTTCCTTTTCGTTCTTGCCTCTAAAAATCAAAAACATCAAAAATATTTTATGTTCTTCTTTGGTTTTGTGAAGTTCGTTGCAGGGTTCAGCAGTCCTCAGTGGAGTTTGGTTTCATGTTATTATTCAAGCCACACAAGTGAACGACAATAATGAAGATTAATGACAACTCAAGGTGTGGTAAGAGGCTGGTAATGAACTCTATTTGTTTTCATTTTTGTACATATACTCATTATTATGGGCATGCTTAGTCTGTTCATGTAAGGTGTATCTTATTTATGGATGCTTAGTAGTTCTTGCTTTCTTATGATTAGCTCCAGCTTGCTAATAGTTTGTAGCATGTCATAGTGTTTGCTTGCATTGTTCTATTCATAACTTGGTATGACACTGTGGTATCCTCCTCTGAATGTTTCATTTGAATCAACTTGGCACATGCTCACGCATGCATATGACTGAAACAATAATCAGTTAAGCCTCGATGAATTATTTTGCCTCAGGGTTCTTGAATCACTTTCATGTCATAATTAGTCCTGATTTGTTGCAAGCATGATTATGACAGTTATTGCTCTCTTGTTTGTCGCTCCCTTTCTATTGCTGGCCTTCACTTGCACTGAGTATGTGCTCTACTCGTGTTTCCAACTCCCCAAAACCAATATTTCCAAAAGTGTCCACCATACCTACCTAGTAGCATCATTTGCTATTCCGTAAATATTTCAGTATGCCTTGTTTTCTTCCGAATAAAATGTTTGCTTGTTATGAAAAAGTTAGTTAGTAAAGCTCTCACGAACTTGATGGCACACTTTATTTCTTGCACTTAATAAACCTGAACTATTGTATTTGTCCATGAAAGTTATATGCTTGCAAATTATAGTCTAGGGGTTAGCGAACCGTGCTATCACGTGGAACGTTTTCAACACGTGTAAATATATACCCGATTGATATCATGCTCTTTTGTTTACGGATGTCGATTGTGAAATAAAAGGGGAACTTGTAAGTCCATGGAGTTATGTATGTGTGTTAGAGAAACGCATGGGCGGCTGGTCTAATCCATGCCTAATCATGGTGCAAACCTGTAGCGTAACCATAATGAGCAATCTATGAAGCATTCTTCTTATAAAAAAGAGAGAGATAGTTATTGAGAAAAAGAAAAAAAGATGAGAAAAGAGGAAAAAGAGAAAAAGCACCATTTTCCGATGGTAAATAAAAAGATTGCTGAGATGCTCATTGTCTTCTTGCCTTGTCATTTTGATATGGGGATTCTTCTGTATCATCGGGTAAGGGGTACCCCGTTGGCGGTTCTCTATGATACGCATGTATTTACTATGACAAGAACTTACCGGTAACTAAAGTTGAGTAGCATGAGGAGCGGCCCTCGTACTCAAGAGACATGAGATTTCCAGTTTATGGTATGTCAAACATATAACTCGTATTGGACCTCACTTTCACCTTAACCATTTAAAGATGCTTATGATAGGGGCAATGAGAGCTCAAAGCTAATGAGTACCATACTTTCAGTATTTGGAAGCCTTTCAAACTTTTCAAAACCTTTTCACTTCCTTGTTGAGTCACCACCTATTCTATGAGCACTTTCTTGAGAGCGAAGTTTTCATTCTTAGTATAATATGCTTGTCTCAAAATTTGGATTAACTATGTTATGACTTTGATACTTGTATCTTTGATATCTTTACTTCTAGTCTTCACTTGAACTTCAGAGGTGCCTTGGCATTTATGTTTGCTATACAATCAAAGGCAAGCGAGATACCACTCTATCATACCTTTTTATGAGCATTGCAATGTCGCTTATGTTTATGTTTCATGCTACTTACTATTTTTGAGTTGGAATCTCTTCATAGTTTGCAATGACCATTAAGTAAACTTATTTGCATACTCTTTATTATGAATTGTTTAAGTAGTTGATCATATGCTGAGAATATATACATCTTATGAAGCAAATGTGTTCGTGAAAGCTCTTTTATCGCACTCAGTTTTCAACTGAATTTCTTGAGGACAAGCAGTAAGCTAAGCTTGGGGGAGTTGATACGTCCAAAATGTATCTACTATCCCGAACACTTTTGCTATTGTTTCTCCTCTAAAATTGTGTGATTTGGATATAACTAACACAGACTTATGCTGTTTTCAGCAGAATTACCTTGGTGTCTAGTTTTCTTGAAAATCAACTATCAGGAAAAATCCCGGAAAATATGCCAAAAATCATATTTCACCAGAAGATTCACGAAGCCAAAAGACGAGACAGGAGAGGGCCACGAGGGGCCCACACCACCTGGCCACGCGGTCCAGCCCAGGCCGTGCCTGGGGGTGGTGTGGCTGCCTCGGTTACCCCCTCGGCCTCCCTCTCGCCTATAAGATGCCTCCAGACCTAAAAACCCAAGGGGGTTCGATGTTTTTCCAGATAGAGTTCCGCTACGCCGCCACCACCAGATTCATGATTCGAACCGAAACTCCGTTCGGCACCTGCCGGGACGGGGAATTGGAGGAGATCATCACCATCACCATCGCTTCTCCATCAACCATCCATGATTCCCCCATCCATGAGTGAGTAATCCCCCGCTGTAGGCTATGGGGATAGTAGGGATTGGATGAGATCATTCATGTAATGGCATCGCATTGTTAGGGCATGGTGCCTAGTATTTATTATTAGTGATTTTTGACTTTGTTGCAACTTGTTATGCTTAATGCTTGTCACTAGGGCCCGAGTGCCATGATTTCAGATCTGAACATATTATTGATTCATGATGATAGTATTGTTTATGATCTTACCTACAAGTTGTATACACATATTGTTGTCCGGAATCAAAGGCCCCGAAGTGACAATAATCGGAATAACCGGAGGGGCTGGCTTTGATGTGAGAATCGCATGTGTTCATGGAGTGTTAATGCTTTGCTCTGGTGCTCTATTAAAAGGAACACCTTAATTGCCAGTAGTTCCCTTGAGGCCCCGCTGCAAACGGGCTGGCAGGACAAAAGATGTTGTGCAAGTTCTCATTGCGAGCACGTATGACTATATATGGAACACATGCCTATGATTATTTAGTACTTGCATGCTTTACCTTATTTATCTGCAAATGCCCTATGTCTTGATTGCTATATGAATTGTCTTGTCCATGCAACGCCGGATCATCCATCCCTATGCATATCGTGCTTTAATCCTACTGTTTACTGCATTACTACTACTATTGCTATTACTTTGTTATGCTATTACAAAACTGTTGCTACTGATAAACTGCTGTGAGCAAGATTGTTTCCAGGTGTAGCTGAATTGACAACTCAGTTGTTAAGGCTTATAAATATTCTTTGGCTCCCCTTGTGTCGAATCAATAAATTGGGTTTCACTTCCCTCGAAAATACTGTGATACACCCCCTATACTTGTGGGTCATTCGTAGACGCGACATGCTCCGCAGCAGCTTCCACCCCAGCTCCGATAGTAAGCACCCAATTTACGGAAACACCGCACAAGCACCACGATGCCCAATGCAATAAGCTGAATGCAACTGCAACCGGCATTGATCATGCTCACAAGCTGAGAAAGAATGAGCAAGACATCAGGAGTTAATTCGAACCAGAGCATAGGTGATATGACATTTAATCAACATCGAAGAATATTTAAATGTATCGAAAAGCAGAGAAGATTAAGTGGAATTTTCTAGTGGCCGGGCATTGGTACAGCTGCTTGCAAACGGGAAAGGACAATTGCACATCTTCTCAGACTAGCTTATATGGTTCTTGTTAACTATATAACATGCTTACTTATGTATGTTTGAACTGTCGTATCCCATGACTACTAGATACCCCCCTTTGTATGCTCCCTAGCTACATTAGTTATTCAGATCATGTTCATGCATAAATCGATACACAATATTTTGAAAGTACAGGCTGAGGAAATCGGACTTACTGACAGAATTACATCAGTGGATTTAAGTTCCTTGGCGTAAACCACGAAAAACGCTGAATCGATTAAATTCATGGTGCACATACACCAGTTATGAAACCTTGCCTCCTGGTCTGGAAAGTCCTTGCAGGTTATCTGCTAAAGGACGATTGATTTGAACTTGTAAGACTTGGCAAAAGTTAGGAGAGGATACCGCTACATACATAACTGAGATCGTCCCCAGGATTTTTTTTTCATAATATGCTCAAACCACATTCATTTTTGGCGTTAAATAGTTATATTGCAATGGAAATTTCTTGATCAAAAGTTTTATGTTGGCAACAGTACTGATGAATATAAAGACAGCTTGTACTAAATAAGTAGAGGGACAGGAGCATTATGCCCTTATGATCAATGAAAAATAACAGGGCATTGCAATTTTTCCAAAGAAAAGCAACAGCAAGATGGCACAACTTAAGAACATACATCCAGCTATGGTATGGTAGAAGAGATGCACTGTTCGTTTGCGTGGAAACTTACTATTGGGTATAAGGTCAAGCCATTGAGCGTGGCGACAGATGTGAAAAGCAGCCCGACAATAGCATAACCATTGCTGTTGTACTTCATCGTAACTCCAGTCAGCAGAGCAAGGCAAGCCATGAGGAAGCAAACCAGCACAAGCAGCATCTGCAGATTGACATATATAAATAATTAGACATGGTTTACTTCTAGGATTTCCTTTCATTTTTAACCATTTCTTACGCAGTAGCGTGTCCTGAATGCCTTATCTTCTGTATCTGCTGTAACCACACCATGGGCAGAAGAAAGAAAGTGTATGCAGTCCCAGAAGAAACCCACTGCACTCACGAGGAGCACATCTGGGTGCGTCTCTTTAGCACAAAAAAGAACATGTGCCATTATCAACAGGTTCATGATCGCTCCAAGCGCAAAACCTTTCTCCGTGAAGTATTTCCTTGCATCTTTCCAGTCAGACGTGATAAACAAAACAAAGCTGAAACAGATAATTGAAAAGCATAAATTCTAGAAGCCACTTTGAATTTTTGCAACTTAATTCGTTATAACACGTACCGATGTAAAACAATGTTCAACAATGTGACAAATTATTCCCAGCAAAATAACTATGGAGTAATAGGACAGCTTAACTTATTCTCTGGCAGTTTACATGCTAGACATATCTAATTGATGACTTTTGGTGAATTATTTTCCAGACTGGTTGATACATGAACAAAGATGTAATACTTCTTGCGATCTATCTGCCAGAATAATTACATTTTGATGATAAAATGAATCACATTTATCACGAAAACTTGTTTAATAATCTAATAGTATACTATAGCTGTCTACCTCTCTATCCCTTTTTCGAATGTATCGACCAAAGTGGCGTAACGAGATGAACACATAAAGTTAAATATTCATCTAATGTATGAGGCAGCAAAAATCTTGTCAAATCTGTAGTATAAATAAATTTGTATAATATGATGGCCAAACAAATTAAAATGAATAAACTTACAGAGGAGCAATGTCTATAATGATAGACACCCAGTTAAAGATCAGTGCCATCCCTCCTAACCCATCCATAGCCACAGGCCCCATGGGCACCACCTTAACCCCTAGGCTTCGAGCCATCTGAATCACATGGCATTCACTTGTATATTGTTGTAAGTAGTACTTGAGTGTAAATAGGAAAATAGTTAGGGATGGAAATGTAAAGTAACAATAAATATCAGAGGGGACCGAATAGAAGAGGGTAGAAACTTCAGTTGATCTCTATACGATATTTTCACCAAAACAATGAAACTGGATGTAATCATCGAGTGATTCCAAGTTATATAGATCAATGTGCATATACATTAAGAAATTGAAAAAATTAGCGAAAACAAAAGCAAAGCACACTGCCTCCAATATGTGCCCAAACGTGAAGGAACTAAGACCCCCCAGTCTCTTCCATGTGTATCCCTAGCTAAGTTGTGCTGTGGAATGTGGTGCCCGGCCGGTAGTGTCCCATTGGCGGCTGACATGCTCCTTGAGCTTTGTCTCAGTGTTCACTCTACCATGCCCACTCTGCTCCCAAAAGAAAATACACGACACTCCGCAAGAGCTTCATGCCGGCGGCGTTCCGTGCATGCCGCCGTGTGCACAGCGTACACGAAAGCATCACTGCAGGGCATACAACGGCGTATGGGGTTGGAGGGCACGACCTCGGCGTGATGTCTCCTGAACCACGCATCATACAACGGCGCGGGTCTAGCACCCGTACTGGAGACGGCACCCTCCTGCTTTAGTCAGCGCCGCCCAGCCAACCAGGGAAATAGGACCCAATGCAGGCAAATCGGCGAGGAATCAACACGATTCCATTCCTAGGCTTGTGGTGTGGTGGTGTATCGGTACGACGGTGCGCGGGGTGGTGGATCCTGCGGCGACCTGGCGGGTGTGCGTGATGCGTGCGTTGTTTGGTCTTCCTACGGCAGCCGACGCTGGATGCCCCGTGCAGCGACGCCCCTCTCGCTGGGAAGCTAGGAAGAGTAGGACAGGTGGCAGGGAAAAGAGACAAGCTGTACCTCCCGCTTCAGGCGCTTGACTGCGTCGGGACGGCTCTCTCCTCGCCGACGAACAACGCAGGCGCGCGCTCTCCTCTCGCGACAAGAACCCGAGATAGGAGTCGAGGAGGGTTTAGCCACTGCCATAACAGATTGTCTCAGCTTTAACCAGGCCCCATGTGCTGCGCTGTGGGTGGGTTGGGAGGAGAGAGAAGACCAAGAAAGAAAGCACAAAAGACAGAACGATGTCCACTCCCATTGACATGTGGGGCCAAAACGGGGCAGGTGATAATAATTAGGTTTGCTCCTTATATTAATAATTCTAGAAAAATCTCACGCGAGCAGCGACACTTTGTTTTCGAATAGTAATAATTTCGCCGAACATGTGATATGAAAAAAACTATGGTCCTCGGTATATTTGATATTTTACATACATTGTTGTGACACTTTTCAGGCTAAAATGTATTCATATTGACCAAAATCGTTTGGTGTTCTACGAATGATCATTCTAATAGGAAGACTGCATCTAGCACACAAGCCATGGGAGCGCACTAGCATGGCACGCTGCGCCATCCCGGCGAGGAGACCACATCGGCGCCAGCTCGAATTGCAAGCGCGGTGGTGTGTGTGCGTGGCCGGCGTAGCCAGCCGGAACAAAGCCATGAGAGTTGCCCGAGCCCATGCTTGCAGCGTTGGCCCCCATGGCCATAGCGTAGACATGTGCACAAGGCCCGTGGCGAGCATCTGCCGATCGAGGAGAACGCCACTTAGCCAGCGTGTGCTCTTGGTTGACCTCACCTGCATAGGTAGGGGTTGGAGGGCATGACCTCACCGTGAAGTCTCATGAACCACGCATCACACAACGGCGCGGGTCTAGCATCCATACCGGAGATGGCGCCCTCCTGCTTCTAGTTGCTGCGATCGCCCAACCTACTAGGGAAATAGGACCCGACGCAGGCAGGTCGGCGAGGAATCAGCACGATTCGATTCCTAGGCGTGTGGTGGTGTATCGGTACGGCGGTGCGCGGGGTGGTGGATCCTGCGGAGACCTGGCGGGTGTGCGTGGTGCGTGCGGTGTTTGGTCTTCCTACGGCAGCCGGTGTTGGATGCCCGCGTGCAGTGGCCCCCCTCTCGCGGGGAAGCTAGGAAGAGCAGGAGAGGTGGCACGGGAGAGAGACGAGCCGTACCTCCCGCTTGAGGCGCTTGACTACGTGGGGACGACACTCTCCTCGCTGACAAACAGCGCCAGCGCACACTCTCCTATCGCAACAGGAACCCGAGATAGGAGCCAGGGGAGGGGTTTAGCCACGGCCGTAACAGACTGTCTCAGCTTTAACCAGGCCCCATGTGCTCCGCTGTGGGTGGGTTGGGAGGAGAGAGAATACCAAGGAAGAAAGCACAAAAGACAGAACGACGTCCACTCCCATTGACATGTGGGGCCAAGTCAGGGCAGGTGATAGTAACTACGTTTTCTCCTTATATTAATAATTCTAGAAAAATCTCACGTGAGTAGCGATACTTTGTTTTCGAATGGTAATAATTTCGCCGAACATGTGATATGAAAAAAAACTATGGTCCTCGGTATATTTGATATTTTACATACAATGTTGTGACACTTTTTAGGCTAAAATGTATTCATATTGACCAAAATCGTTTGGTGTTCTATGAATGATCATTCTAATAGGAAGACATGCATCTAGCACACAAGCCATGGGAGCGCACTGGCATGGCCACGCTGCGCCATCGCGGCGAGGAGACCAAATCGGAGCCAGCTCGAATTGCAAGCGTGGTGGTGTGTGTGCGTGGGCAAGGCAGCCAGCCGGGACAAAGCCATGAGAGTTGCCCGAGCAGTGCTTGCAGAGTTGGCCCCCATGGCCATAGCATAGACATGTGCACAAGGCCCGTGGCGAGCATCTGCCGATCGAGGAGAACGCCACTTAGCCAGCGTGTAACCCTGGGCGTCGGGTCATGCTCTTGGTTGACCTAACCTAAATAGGTAGGGGTTGGAGGGCATGACCTCGCCGTGAAGTCTCCTGAACCACGCATCACACAACGGCACGGGTCCAGCATCCATACCGGAGATGGCGCCCTTCTGCTTCTAGCTGCTGCAATCGCCCAACCTACCAAGGAAATATGACCCGATGCAGGCAGGTCGGCGAGGAATCAGCATGATTCGATTTCTAGGCATGTGGTGGTGTATCGGTACGGCGGTGCGCGGGGTGTTGGATCTCATGGAGACCTGGCGGTGTGTGGTGCGGAGACCTAGCGGTGTGCGTGGTGTGTGCGGTGTTTGGTCTTCCTATGGCGGCCGGCGCTGGATGTCCGCGTGCAGTGACCCCCCTCTCGCTGGGTAGCTAGGAAGAGCAGGAGAGGTGGCAGGGGAGAGAGACGAGCCGTACCTCCCGCTTGAGGCGCTTGACTACGTGGGGACGACGCTCTCCTCGCTGACAAACAGCGCCGGCCCGCACTCTCCTATCGCGACAGGAAACCGAGATAGGAGCTGGGGAGGGTTTAGCCACCGCCGTAACAGACTGTCTCAGCTTTCACCAGGCCTCATGTGCTCCGCTGTGGGTGGGTTGGGAGGAGAGAGAAGACCAAGGAAGAAAGCACAAAAGACAGAATGACGTCCACTCCCATTGACATGTGGGGCCAAAACAGGGCAGGTGATAGTAATTACGTTTGCTCCTTATATTAATAATTCTAGAAAAATCTCACGCGAGCAGCGATACTTTGTTTTCGAATGGTAATAATTTTGCCGAACATGTGATATGAAAAAAACTATGGTCCTCGGTATATTTGATATTTTACATACATTGTTGTAACACTTTTCAGGCCAAAATGTATTCATATTGACCAAAATGGTTTGGTGTTCTATGAATAATCATTCTAATAGAAAGACATGCATCTATCCCACAAGCCATGGGAGCGCACTGGCATGGCCACGCTGCGCCATCCCGGCGAGGAGACCAAATCGGTGCCACCGAATTGCAAGTGCGGTGGTTCAGCGTGGGCGTAAGCAGCGCAGCCAGCCGGGACAAAGCCATGAGAGTTGCCCGAGCATTGCTTGCAACGTTGGCCCCCATGGCCATAGCATAGACATATGCACAAGTCCCGTGGCGAGCATCAGCCGATCGAGAACGCCACTTAGCCAGCGTGTAGCCCTGGGCGTCGGGTCGTGCTGTTGGTTGACCTCACCTACATAGGTAGGGGTTGGAGGGCATGACCTCGTCGTGAAGTCTCC
The DNA here is from genome assembly GCA_023614405.1 of Avena insularis. Classification (NCBI taxonomy): domain Eukaryota; kingdom Viridiplantae; phylum Streptophyta; class Magnoliopsida; order Poales; family Poaceae; genus Avena; species Avena insularis. The sequence goes on from CM042691.1 coordinate 419,076,007, forward strand.
TGAACCACGCATGACACAACGGCGCGGGTCCAACATCCATATCGGCGATGACGCCCTCCTGCTTCTAGCTGCTGCGATCGCCCAACCTACCAGGGAAATATGACCCGATGCAGGCAGGTCGACGAGGAATCAGCATGATTTGATTCCTAGGCGTGTGGTGGTGTATCGGTACGGCGGTGCGCTGGGTGGTGGATCCTGCGGAGACCTGGCGGGTGTGCGTAGTGCGGATACCTGGCGGATGCGCGTGGTGCGTGCGGTGTTTGGTCTTCCTACGGCGGCCGGCGTTGAATGCCCGCGTGCACTGACCCTCCTCTCGCTGGGAAGCCAGGAAGAGCAGGAGAGGTGGCAGGGAGAGAGACGAGCCGTACCTCCCACTTGAGGCGCTTGACTTCGTGGGGACGACGCTCTCCTCGCTGACAAATAGCGCCAGTGCGCACTCTCCTATCGCGACAGGAACCCGAGATAGGAGCCAGGGGAGGGTTTACCCATCGCTGTAACAGACTGTCTCAGATTTAACCATGCCCCTTGTGCTCCACTATGGGTGGCTTGGGAGGAGAGAGAAGACCAAGGAAGAAAGCACAAAAGACAGAACGACGTACACTCCCATTCACATGTGGGGCCAAAACGGGGCAGGTGATAGTAATTATGTTTGCTCCTTATATTAATAATTCTTGAAAATCTCACGCGAGCAGCGACACTTTGTTTTCGAATGGTAATAATTTCGCCGAACATGTGATATGAAAAAAACTATGGTCCTCGGTATATTTGATATTTTACATACATTATTGTGACAGTTTTCAGGCTAAAATGTATTCATATTGCCCAAATCATTTGGTGTTCTATAAATGATCATTCTAATAGGAAGACATGCATATAGCACACTAGCCATGGGAGCGCACTGGCATGGCCACGTTGCGCCATCCCGGCGAGGAGACCACATCGGCGCCAGCTCGAATTGCAAGCGAGGTGGTGTGTGTGCGTGGGCGGCGCAGCCAGCCGGGACAAAGCCATGAGAGTTGCCCGAGTCGTGCTTGCAGCGTTGGCCCCTATGGCCATGCATAGACATGTGCACAAGGCCCGTAGCAAGCATCTGTCGATCGAGGAGAACGCCACTTAGCTGGCGTGTAGCCCTGGGCGTCGGGTCGTGCTCTTGGTTGACCTCACCTGCATAGGTAGGGGTTGGAGGGCATGACCTCGCCGTGAAGTATCCTGGACCACGCATCACACAACGGCGCGGGTCCAGCATCCATACCGGAGACGGCACCCTCCTGCTTCTAGCTACTGCGATCGCCCAGCCTACCAGGGAAATAGGACCCGATGTAGGCAGGTCAGCGAGGAATCAGCACGATTCGATTCCTAGGCGAGTGGTGGTGTGTCGGTACGGCGGTGCGCGCGGGGGGGATCGTGCAGAGACCTGGCGGGTGTGCGTGGTGCGTGCGGTGTTTGGTCTTCCTACGGTGGCCGGCGCTGGATGCCCGCGTGTAGCGACACCCCTCTCGCTGGGAAGTTAGGAAGAGCAGGAGAGGTGGCAAGGGAGAGAGACGAGTCGTACATCCCGCTTGAGGCACTTGACTGCGTGGGGACGACGCTCTCCTCGCCGACGAACAACGCCGGCGCGCGCTCTCCTCTCGCGGCAGGAACCCGAGATATGAGCCGAGAGAGGGTTTAGCCACTGCTGTAACAGACTGTCTCAGCTTTAACCAGGCTCCGTGTCCTCCGTTGTGGGTGGGTTGGAAGGAGAGAGAAGACCATGGAAGAAAGCACAAAAGACAAAACGATGTCCACACCCATTGACATGTGGGGCCAAAATGGGGCATGTGATAGTAATTATGTTTGCTCCTTATATTAATAATTCTCGAAAAATCTCACGCGAGCAACGACACTTTGTTTTCGAATGGTAATAATTTCGCCGAACATGTGATATGAAAAAAACTATGGTCCTCGGTATATTTGATATTTTACATACATTATTGTGACAGTTTTTAGGCTGAAATATATTCATATTGACCAAAATCGTTTGATGTTCTATAAATGATCATTCTAATAGGAAGACATGCATATAGCACACTAGCCATGGGAGCGCACTGGCATCGCCACGTTGCACCATCCCGGCGAGGAGACCACATCGAGGCCAGCTCGAATTGCAAGCGCGGTGGTGTGTGTGCGTGGGCGGCGCAGCCAGACGGGGAAAAGCCATGAGAGTTGCCCGATCCGTGCTTCCAGCGTTGGCCCCCATGGCCATAGCGTAGACATGTGCACAAGGCCCGTGGCGAGCATCTGCCGATCGAGGAGAACGCCACTTAGCCAGTGTGTAGCCTTGGGCGTCGGGTCGTGCTCTTGGTTGACCTCACCTGCATAGGTAGGGGTTGGAGGGCATGACCTCGCCGTTAAGTCTCGTGAACCACGCATCACACAACGGCGCGGGTCCAGCATCCATACCGGAGATGGCGCCCTCCTACTTCTAGCTGCTGCGATCGCCCAACCTACCAGGGAAATAGGACCCGATGCAGGCAGGTCAGCGAGGAATCAGCACAATTCGATTCCTAGGCGTGCGGTGGTGTATCGTCACGGCGGTGCGCGGCGTGGTGGATCCTGCAGAGACCTGGCGGGTGTGCGTGGTGCGTACGGTGTTTGGTCTTCCTATGGCGGCCGGCGCTGGATGCCCGCGTGCAGCGACGCCCCTCTCGCTGGGAAGCTAGGAAGATCAGTAGAGGTGGCAGGGGAGAGATACGAGTCGCATTCTCCCGCTTGAGGCGCTTGATCTGCGTGGGACGGCGCCTCGCTGATGAACAGCGCCGGCGCGCTCTCCTCTCGCGACAAGAACCCGAGATAGGAGTCGGGGGAGGGTTTAGCCACTGTCGTAAGAGACTGTCTCAGCTTTAACCAGGACCCATGTGCTCTGTTGTGGGTGGGTTGGGAGGAGAGAGAAGACTAGGGAAGAAATCACAAAACACAGAACGACGTCCACTCCCATTGACATGTGGGGCCAAGTCAGGGCAGGTGATAGTAATTACGTTTACTCCTTATATTAATAATTTTAGAAAAATCTTACGCGAGCAGCGGCACTTTGTTTTTGAATGGTAATAAGTTCGCCGAATATGTGATATGAAAAAAACTATGGTCCTCGGTATATTTGTTATTTTACACACATTGTTGTGACACTTTTCAGGCTAAAATGTATTCATATTAACCAAAATGGTTTGGTGTTCTATGAATGATCATTCTAATAGGAAGACATGCATCTAGCACACATGCCATGGGAGCGCACTGGCATGGCCACGATGCGCCATCCCGGCGAGGAGACCACATCGGCGGCATCTCGAATTGCAAGCGCGGTGGTGTGTGTGTGTGCGTGGGTGGCACAGCCAGCCGAGACAAAGCCATGAGAGTTGCCCGAGCCGTGCTTGCAACGTTGGCCCCCATGGCCATAGCATAGACATGTGCACATAGCCCATGGTGAGCATCTGTCGATCGAGGAGAACGCCACTTAGCCGGCGTCTAGCCCTCGGCGTCGGATCGTGCTCTTGGGAGACCTCACCTGCATAGGTAGGGGTTGGAGGGTATGACCTCGCCGTGAAGTCTCCTGAACCACGCATCACACAACGGCGCGGGTCCAACATCCATAGCGGAGATGGCACCCTCCAGCTTCTAACCTGCGCCGCCAGTACAGTGGAAATAGGACCCGATGCAGGCAGGTCGGCGAGGAATCAACCCGATTCGATTCCTAGGCGTGTGGTGGTGTATCGGTTCGTCGGTGCGCGGGGTGGTGGATCCGGCAGAGACATGGTGGGTGTGCATGGTGCGTCCGGTGTTTGGTCTTCCTAGGCAGTCGGCGCTGGATGTGCGCGTGCAGCAACACCCCTCTCGCTGGGAAGCTAAGAAGACCAGGAGAGGTGGCAGGGGAAAGAGACGATTCGTACCTCCCGCTTGAGGCGCTTGACTGCGTTGGGACGGTGCTCTCCTCGCCGACGAACAATGTCGGCGCGCGCTCTCCTCTCGCGACAGGAACCCGAGATAGGAGCCGGGGAGGGTTTAGCCACTGCCGTAACAGACTGTCTGAGCTTTAACCTGGCCCCATGTGCTCCGTTGTGGGTGCGTTGGGAGGAGAGAGAAGACCAGGAAAGAAAGCACAAAAGACAGAGCGACGTCCACTCCCATTTACATGTGGGGCCAAGCCTAGGCAGGTGATAGTAATTACGTTTGCTCCTTATTAATAATTCTAGTAAAATCTCATACGAGCAGCGGCACTTTGTTTTAAATGATACTAATTCGCCGAACATGTGATATGAAAAAAATATGGTCCTCGGTATATTTGATATTTTACACACATTGTTGTGACACTTTTCAGGCTAAAATATATTCATATTGACCAAAATCGTTTGGTGTTCTATGAATCATCATTCTAATAGAAAGACATGCATCTAGCACAGGCCATGGGAGCAAGATCGGCATGGCCACGCTGTGCCATTCCGACGAGGAGACCACATCGGCGCCAACTCAAATTGCAAGCACGGTGGTGTGTGTGTGCGTGGGCAGCACAGCCAGCCGGGACAAAGCCATGAGTGCTGCCCGGGCCGTGCTTGCAGCGTTGGCCCCCATGGCCATGGCATAGACATGTGCACAAGGCCCGTGGAGAGCATTTGCCAATCGAGGAGAACGCCACTTAGCCGGCGTGTAGCCCTCGGCGTCGGGTCGTGCTCTTGGGAGACCTCACCTGCATAGATAGGGGTTGGAGGGCATGACCTCGCCGTGAAGTATCCTGAACCACGCATCACACAACGGCGCAGGTCCAACATCCACACCGGAGATGGCGCCCTCCTGCTTCTAGCTACTATGCTTCCCCAGCCTACCAGGAAAATAGGACCCAATGCAGGCAGGTTGGCGAGGAAACAACACGATTCGATTCCTAGGCGTGTGGTAGTGTATCGGTATGGCGGTGCGCGGGGTGGTGGATCCTGCGGAGACCTGGCGGATGTCTGTGGTGCATTCGGTATTTGGTCTTCCTATGGCAGCCGGCGCTGGATGCCCGCGTGCAGCGACGCCCCTCTCGCTGGGAAGCTAGGAAGAGTAAGAGAGGTGGTAGGGGAGCGAGACGAGCTGTACCTCCCGCTTGAGGTTCTTGATCATGGGGACGACGCTCCTCTTCGACAGTGAACCCGAGATAGGAAGCGGGGAGGGTTTAGGCATCGCAATAACAGACTGTCTCAGCTTTAACTAGGCCTCATGTGCTCCGCTGTGCGTGGGTTGGGAGGAGAGAGAAAACCAGGGAAGAAAGCACAAAAGATAGAACGACGTCCACTGCCATTGACATGTGGGGCCAAGCTGGGGCAGGTGATAGTAATTACGTTTACTCTTTATATTAATAATTCTATAAAAATATCATGCGAGTAGCGGCACTTTGTTTTCGAATGGTAATAATTTCGCCGAACATGTGATATGAAAAAAATATGGTCCTCGGTATATTTCATATATTACACACATTGTTGTGACACTTTTCAGGCTAAAATGTATTCATATTGACCAAAATCGTTTGGTGTTCTATGAATGATCATTCTAATAGGAAGACATGCATCTAGCACACAGGCCATGGAAGCACACTGGCATGGCCACGCGGCGCCATCCCAGCGAGGAGACCACATCGGTGCCATCTCGAATTGTAAGTGTGGTGGTGTGTGTGTGCGTGGGCAGCGCAGCCAGCCGGGACAAAGCCATGAGAGTTGCCCGAGCCATGCTTGCAGTGTTGGACCCCATGGCCATAGCATAGACATGTGCACATGGCCCGTGGCGAGCATCTGCCGATCGAGGAGAATGCCACTTAGCCGGCGTATAGCCCTGGGCGTCGGGTCGTGCTCTTTGGATACCTCACCTGCATAGGTAGGGGTTGGAGGGCATGACCTCACCGTGAAGTCTCCCGAACCAAGCATCCCACAACGGCGCGGGTCCAGCACCCATACCGGAGACGGCACCCTCCTTCTTCTAGCTGTCGTGCTCGCCTAGCCTACCAGGGAAATAGGACCCGATGCAGGCAGGTCGGTGAGGAATCAGCACGATTCAATTCCTAGGCTTGTGGTGGTGTATCAGTACGGCGGTGCGCGGGTTGCTAGATCCTACGGAGACCTGGCAGGTGTGCGTGGTGCGTGTGGTGTTTGATCTTCCTACGGCGGCCGGCGCTGGATGCCCGCGTGCAGCGACACCACTCTCGATGGGAAGCTAGGAAGAGCAAGAGAGGTGGCATGGGAGAGAGACGAGCCGTACCTCCCACTTGAGGCGCTGATCATGGGGTCGGCGCCTCCTCGTCAGACGAACAATGTCGGCGCCGCCTCTCTCGCAACAGGAACCCGAGATAGGAGTCGGGGGAGGGTTTAGCCACCACCGTAACAGACTGTCTCAGCTTTAACTAGGCCCCTTGTGCTCCGATGTGGGTGGGTTGGGAGGAGAGAGAAGACCAGGGAACAAATCACAAAAGAGAGAACAACGTCCACTCCCATTGACATGTGGGGCCAAGCCGGGGCAGGTGATAGTAATTACGTTTGCTCCTTATATTAACAATTCTAGAAAAAATTCAAGCGAGCAGCGGCACTTTGTTTTCCAATGGTAATAATTTCGTCGAACATGTGATATGAAAAAAATATAGTCCTCGGTATATTTGATATTTTACACACATTGTTGTGGCACTTTTCAGGCTAAAATATATTCATATTGACCAAAATCGTTTGGTGTTCTATGAATGATCATTCTAATAGGAAGACATGCATCTAGCACACATGCCATGGGAGTGCACTGGCATGGCCACGCTGCGCCATCCCGGCGAGGAGACCACATCGGCGCTAGCTCGAATTGCAAGCGAGGTGGTTTGTGTGTGTGTGGGCGGCGCAGCCAGCCGTGACAAAGCCATGAGAGTTTCCCGAGCCATGCTTGAAGCGTTGGCCCCCATGGCCATAGCATACACATGTGCACATAGCCCGTGGCGAGCATCTGCCGATCGAGGAGAACGCCACTTAGCAGGCATGTAGCCCTGGGCGTCGGGTCGTGATCTTGGGAGACCTCACCTGCATAGGTAGGGGTTGGAGGGCATGAAATCGTCGTGAAGTATCCTGAACCACGCATCACACAACGGCGCGGGTCCAACATCCATACCGGAGATGGCACCCTCCTTCTTCTAGCTGCTGCGCTCGCCCAGCCTACCAGGGAAATAGGACCCGATGCAGGCAGGTCGGTGAGGAATTAGCACAATTCGATGCCTAGGCGTGTGGTGGTGTATCGGTATGGAGGTGCGTGCGGTGTTTAGTCTTCCTACGGTGGCCGGCGCTGGTTGCCCACATGCAGCTGCGCTCCTCTGGCTGGGAAGCTAGGAAGAGCAGGAGAGGTGGCAGAGGAGAGAGACGAGCAGTACCTCCCGCTTGAGGCGCTTGAGTATGTGGGGATGGAGCTCTCCTCGCTGACGAACAACGCCGGTGCGCGCTCTCCTCTCACGACAGGAACCCAAGATAGGAGCTGGGGTATGGTTTAGCCACCACCGTAACAACATGTCTCAGCTTTAACCAGGCCCTGTGTGCTTCGCTGTGGGTGGGTTGGGAGGAGAGAGAAGACCATGGAAGAAAGCACAAAAGACAGAACAACATCCACTCCCATTAACATGTGGGGCCAAGACGGGGCAGGTGATAGTATTGATGTTTGCTCCTTATATGAATAATTCTAGAAAAATCTCATGCGAGCAGTGGCACTTTGTTTTCGAATGGTAATAATTTTGCCGAACATGTGATATGAAAAAAATATGGTCCTCGGTATAATATTTGATATTTTACACACATTGTTGTGACACTTTTCAAGCTAAAATGTATTCATATTGACCAAAATCATTTGGTGTTCTATGAATGATCATTCTAATAGGAAGACATCCATCTAGCACACAGGCCATGGGAGCGCACTAGCATGGCCACGTTGCGCCATCCCGACGAGGAGACCACATTGGCGCCAGCGCAAATTGCAAGCACGGTGGTGTGTGTGTGCGTGGGCGACGCAGCCAGCCAGGACAAAGCCATGAGAGTTGCCCGAGCCGTGCTTGCAGCATTAGACCCCATGGCCATAGCATCGACATGTGCACATGGCCCTTGGCGAGCATCTCCCGATCGAGGAGAACGCCACTTAGCCGGCGTGTAGCCCTGGGCATCGGGTCGTGCTCTTGGGAGACCTCACCTGCATAGGTAGGGTTTAAGAGCAGGAGAGGTGGCAGGGAAGAGAGATGAGCCGTACTTCCCGCTTGAGGCGCTTGTCTGCATGGGGACATCGCTCTCCTCACCAACGAACAACATCGGCGCACGCTCTCCTCTCGCGACAGTAACCCGAGATAGGAGTCGGGGGAGGGTTTAGCCACCGCTGTAACAGACTGTCTCAGCTTTAACCAGACCCCATGTGCTCCGTAGTGGGTGGGTTGGGAGGAGAGAGAAGACCAGGGAAAAAACACAAAAGACAACGACGTCCACTCCCATTGACATGTGGGGCCAAATCGGGGCAGGTGATAGTAATGATGTTTGCCCCTTATATTAATAATTCTAGAAAAATCTCACGCTAGCAGCGGCACTTTGTTTTTGAATGGTAATACTTTCGCCGAACATGTGATATAAAAAAAGATGGTCCTCGGTATATTATTTGATATTTTACGCACATTGTTGTGACACTTTCGAGGCTAAAATGTATTCATATTGACCAAATTCGTTTGGTGTTCTATGAATGATCATTCTAATAGGAAGACATGCATCTAGCACACAGGACATGGGAGCGCACTTGCATGGACACGTTGTGCCATCCCGACGAGGAGACCACATCGGCGCCAGCTCGAATTGCAAGCACGGTGCTGTGTGTGTGCATGGACGACACAGCCAGTCGGGACAAAGCCATGAGAGTTGCCCAAGCCGTGCTTGCAGTGTTGGCCCACATGGCCATAGCATAGACATGTGCACATGGCCCGTGGTGAGCATATGTCGATTGACGAGGACGCCACTTAGCCAGCGTGTAGCCCTCGGCGTCGGGTCGTGCTCTTGGGAGACCTCACCTGCATAGGTAGGGGTTGGAGGGCATGACCTCGCCGTGAAGTCTCCTGAACCACACATTACACAACAGCACGGGTCCAGCATCCATACCAGAGACGGCGCCCTCCTGCTTCTAGCTGTTGCGCTCGCCCAGCCTACCAGGGAAATAATACCCGATGCAGGTAGGTCAGCGAGGAATCAGCACGAATTGATTCCTAGGCATCTGGTGGTGTATCGATATGGCGGTGCGCGGGGTGGTGGATCCTGCGGAGACCTGGCGGGTCTGCATGGTGCGTGCGGTGTTTGGTCTTCCTACGGTGGGCGGCACTGGATGCCCGCATGCAGCGACGCTCCTCTCGCTGGGAAGCTAGGAAGATCAGGAGAGGTGGCAGGGAGAGAGACGAGCCGTACCTCCCACTTGAGGCGCTTGATCATGGGGACGACGCTCTCCTCGCTGATGAACAACACTGGCGCGTGCTCTCCTCTCACGACAGGAACTTGAGATAGGAGTCGGGGGAGGGTTTAGCCACCGCCGTAATAGACTGTCTCAGCTTTAACCAGGCCCCATGTGCTCCGCTGTGGGTGGGTTAGGAGAAGAGAGAAGACCAGGGAAGAAAGCACAAAAGACAGAACGACGTCCACTCCCATTGACATGTGGGGCCAAGCCGGGACAGGTGATAGTAATTACGTTTACTCCTTATATTAATAATTCTAGAAAAATCTCACGCGAGCAGTGGTACTTTGTTTTCGAATGGAAATAGTTTTGCCGAACAATGTTGTGACACTTTTCAGGCTAAAATGTATTCATATTGACCAAAATCGTTTGGTGTTCTATGAATGATCATTCTAATAGGAAGACATGCATCTAGCACACAGGTCATGGGAGCGCACTGGCATGGCCACGCTGCGCCATCCCGACGAGGAGACCACATCGGCGCCAGCTCGAATTGCAAGCGCGGTGGTGTGTGTGCGTGGGCGGCGCAGCCGACAAAGCCATGAGAGTTGCTCGAGACGTGCTTGCAGCGTTGGACCCCATGGCCATAGCATAGACATGTGCACATTGCCCGTGGCGAGCATCTCGACGAGGAGAATGCCACTTAGCGGCATGTAGCCCTAGGCATCGGGTCGTGCTCTTTGGAGACCTCACCGCATAGGTAGGGGTTGGAGGGCATGACCTCGCCGTGAAGTCTCCCAACCAAGCATCCCACAACGGCTGGTCCAAAGCACCCATACCGGAGACGGCACCCTCCTTCTTCTAGTTGCCACCGCCTCGCCTACCAGGGAAATAGGACCCAATGTAGGCAGGTTGGCGAGGAATTAGCACGATTCGATTCCTAGGCGTGTGGTGGTGTATCGGTACGGCGGTGCGCGGGGTGGTGGATCCTGCGGATACCTGGCAGGTGCGTGGTGGTGCGGTGTTTGGTCTTCCACGCAGTTGGCGCTGGATGCCACAGGCCACGACGCCTCTCTGGGAAGCTAGGAAGAGCAGGAGAGGTGGCAGGAGAGACGAAGTTGTGCCTCCCTCTTGAGGCGCTTGATCATGGGACGGCGCCTCCTCTCCGACGAACAACGCCGACAGCACTCTCCTCTCACACAGAACCCGAGATAGGAGCCGGGAGGGTTTAGCCACCGCTGTAACAGACTATCTCATCTTTAACCAGGCCCCATGTGCTCCATTGTGGGTGGGTTGGGAGGAGAGAGAAGACTAGGGAAGAAAGCATAAAAGACAGAATGACATCCACTCCCATTGACATGTGGGGCCAAGCCGGGGCAGGTGATCATAATGACGTTTGCTCCTTATATTAACAATTCTAGAAAAATTCAAGTAGCAGCTGCACTTTGTTTTCCAATGGTAATAATTTCGTCAACATGTGATATGAAAAAATATGGTCCTCGGTATATTTGATATTTTACACACATTGTTGTGGCACTTTTCAGGCTAAAATATATTCATATTGACCAAAATCGTTTGGTGTTCTATGAATGATCATTCTAATAGGAAGACATGCATCTAGCACACATGCCATGGGAGCGCACTGGCATGGCCACACTGCCATCCCGGCGAGGAGACCACATCGGCGCTAGCTCGAATTGCAAGCGAGGAGGTTTGTGTGTGTTTGGGCCGCGCAGCCAGCCGTGACAAAGCAATGACAGTTGCCCGAGCCATGCTTGAAGCCTTGGCACCCAAGTCCATAGCATACACATGTGCACATAGCCCGTCGCGAGCATCTCACGATCGAGGAGAACGCCACTTAGCAGGCATGTAGCCCTGGGCGTCGGGTCGTGATCTTGGGAGACCTCACCGCATAGGTAGGGGTTGAGGGCATGAAATCGTCGTGAAGTATCCTGAACCACGCATCACACAACGGCGCGGGTCCAACATCCATACCGGAGATGGCACCCTCCTTCTTCTAGCTGCTGCGCTCGCCCAGCCTACCAGGGAAATAGGACCCGATGCAGTGTCGGTGAGGAATTAGCACAATTGGATGCCTAGGCGTGTGGTGGTGTATCGGTACGGCGGTGCGCGGGGTGGTGGATCCTGCGGAGACCTGGCGGGTGTACGTGGTGTGTGCGGTGTTTGGTCTTTCTACAGCGCCCGACGTTGGATGCCCGCGTGCAGCAACGCCCCTCTCGCTGGGAAGCTAGGAAGAGCAGGAGAGGTGGCAGGGGGAGAGACGAGCCGTGCCTCCCGCTTGAGACGCTTGACTGCGTGGAGACGACTTGTTCTCCTCGCCGACGGACAACACCGGCGCATGCTCTCCTCTCGCGACAGGAACCCGAAATAGGAGCCGGGTGAGGGTTTAGCCACCGTTGTAACAGACCGTCTCAGCTTTAACCTGGCCCCATGTGCTACGCTGTGGGTGGGTTGGGAGGAGAGAGAATACCATGGAAGAAAGCACAAAAGACAAAACTCGTCCACTCCCATTGACACGTGGGACCAAGCCGTGGCAGGTGAACATTGTGCAACGGTGCTAATTACCTTTGCTCCTTAATAATTCTAGACAAATCTCACCGTGCAGCGGCAGTTTGTTTTGGAATGGTATTAATTTCGCCAATATGTGATATGATATACTCCATCCGTCAAGAAATAACTGACTTTTATTTGTGTAAATTTAAATATATCTATATACTAAAATATGTCTAGATATATTTGAATCTAGACAAATCCAAATCACTTATTTTTATTTACAGACAGAGGGAGTAAAAAACTATGGTCCTCGGTATATTTGATATTTTACACACATTGTGACACTTTTTAGGCTAAAATGTATTCATACTGACAAAAATCGTTTGGTGTTCTAAGAATGATCATTCTAATAGGAAGACGTGCATCTAGCACACCTAGTCCTGTTTAAACGATGCTTGACAGCAGTGGCTATACTCGACTTTGATACAGCCAGTGCATAGCGATAACTTCAAAATGTTATTTCTCAGACGCCTAGGAAAAGAAGAAAAGTAATGTTAAACAATAGAATTTGATGACTAGACTGTATTCTAGAATAAAAAAATTGACACTTATTTTTGTAGCTAGCCCAATCATTAATTGGATGAGTAACACATATTATGTATATGTGCATGTACTACTTGTTTAGGTATGCACCGAAACAAGTTTTCATCCACAAATCCGTTGGGATAAAGGGGATAGAAGGGATCGGAGGACAGTGCCAGCTTTTCTTTTTAGGGAGAGGACGACGTCAGCTTGTCAAATAGGAATTCGAAAATAAAATAAGGAGTCAAATACGAAGTGGGCGAACGCCGATGCGGCTGCTACTGTTTCCAGCTTTCACCTGTGAGGACACGCCACTCTCAGGCTCTAGGAAGCCCACAAGTTTATAAAATACAAACAAGATATAGAAAAGTTCAAAAAAAACCACATTTTCTTTCAACAGATACATAAAGATGTTTGCCCTAAAAAAAGATACATAAAGATGTTAAGTAAAGATATACAATTTTATGTTAATTAATCGATCAAATTGTTTGCTATCCAAACAATGCACTTTTGTTGCTTATTAAAGGCAAAACAAAACCTCTATTTTCCTCCACGTTTTTACCTTTGACTGAATTTCAGTTTTATCCCTAGATTGATTTTCTTAAGCTAAGCACCCTATTTAGCACTTTTCATTCTTGAGTGCAAGTTTTGCCAAATTTTACTAATTTAATTAACATTTGGATGTGATCTGCCTAGCGGATGTATATCTTCATGGTAAACTTGTATGCCTCAGCAGGCGGTTTTCCCAGCCTAATTATTCTCGTTGAACCAAGGCGGATTGTTGCCCGCCAAACCCCCAACCCAAGCACATAGTTTTTTTCTCCAATTGATCCAAGTGTTGTGTCAAATATTACAGGGGTTGAATTTTGGTACAACCTTTTGCTAAATGAGATGATCATGATGAAAACTTACTAAATGAGGTAATTAGTTTCAAAATTGGCAAAGCATAGAGTAAGAGTTAAAAAAATTGTGAATGACACAGTTGAAAACACATGTTGATGAAAAATTAGTGACATGCTCCCTCTATGAAAATATAAGACGTTTTAAATTGTCCCGACCAGGTAAAAATGAGCCAAATTACAACGATATTCTTCGCTAATTTGAATCGAGATCCCAGTGTTCCTGATGTCGCCTTCGATCTCTCCCAGCATCGCCATCCTCAACCTCGCTCCCATCAGCTCCTCCTCCACATGAGCTCCTCCTCCCGACAGCACCTCCACCCCAATCTCCTCCTCGACTTGGCTGAATTGTGCCCTAGAAAAAAACGGCAGAGGGAATGGTGAGAACAAGGAAATCAAGTAGAAGAGAGGGAAACTAGAAGCAAGGAGATCCCAACATGTGAGCAAGAAGAAAGAAGAAGAGAGGGAAACTAGAACCAAGGAGATCCTAGAAGCAACCGCACCTTATGCCTGGAGCGGAGAGGGATGGCGCGTGGGTGGCATAAGTGGGGAATGGGCAAAGAAGGTGGTAGGGAAAGCACCTAGACGAGAACCTATGCCTCGCTGTGATCATCGACTCCAACAAAAACAGTTGATAGTAGCAGTTATGGTGATCCCAGACTTGAATTTAGTCCTCCCAAAGAATACAATGAAGGTACACTCATCTGATACCAGAAAAATTCAATACTCCATTGCAAGTTACTGCTACCTAGATTAAAACAAGTCAAAGATCAAGCATTAGTAATTATTCACACAAGGCAGTATTAATAAAATAGTTCAGATAAAGGTAGCAGGGCGCTGCAAACACTGAAAACAAAATGATCCTCTACTCTTGTTGATATTTGCTCCGGGGGATCGTTTGTGGCTACGAAAAATGATGGTATTGCTGTTGTTTTTGACTGTGGTGCTTCTGCTTTGTCTATGTCTCCAACAGTCATCAGGAGCAACGACTATGACTTCTGCCATGCCATTTGTTGAGCATATTGGTGAGAAGAGGCACAGAGATATGTTGACAAGTGGAGGGACTGAGAAAAAATAAGCCGATGAGTACTTCTGGTAGTATGTTTCCTTATGTTAATTCTGCAACACCAGAGAATGCATTGATGGCTGCTAGTAGTAGTGCCTCTGATAAAATGAAATTTGTTTCTTCAACTGTGGTAGAACGAGATTCGGTTGCGGTGTCAAGAGCACCTGCAGGACCAACTATGAAGGAGGTCGTAGCTTTTGGAGGGATACCGCAAGCAGCTCTGATGGAGGTGAGGTCTAGTGTGCGCATTCAAGGCCAACCAAATGCAGCTCATACACAAATGGAGAGGGCTATGCGGAACTTCTAGCTATGAAACACTTCCTATGGCTCGGGTAAAAAAATCAACACCTATGCTCTCTATCCTGTCGGTTCATGATGAGGAAGTCATGGCTAGAGCAAGCCACGTTGGGGGTCCGATGTGCACTTCTTTGCAACAATCTCTAGAATCTGTGAGGGGAATAAAGGAGTTCGAGGAGGATAGAACTTTAAGTTTATTACAATAAAACATTGATGAGTCCATAGATGTGATATTGGTCCCTCTAATATATTGGTGTCGAAAGTTTCCAACCTTTGTGAGGATTTGGTTGAGGATGCGTATGACGGTTTAAACTTGGAGGATCATGGATCATCCAATTCTTAAACACATTCTTAGAAACCGGACGGATAAAGGTATATGATATATGTGACATCCTGGCGCATGGTTGAATAGTATTGATAGGATATCCCATACCAATGAGTTACAACTTTTTTTCCGGAGCTCAGCTTCGAAAGAACTCCACTTTAAGCGTGCTTGGTATGGAGCAATTTAAGGATGGGTGACCGACCAGAAAGTTATTCCCGTATACGCACGAGTAAAGACAAAGTGCGCAGAAAAACTAATGTTGGTAGGTAGGACCAGCTCTAGAAATCCTAGAGAGCTACATAGGGTATTAGCCACTAGGCCCGTGGTGGCGGGCTATAATATACTGTATCTAAGTTTCACACTAGCACTAGAAATAAAATTAAAAACCATATTCATAATGTAAAGCTTAAAAGGAATATCGTGGAACAATGAGGGTTTTAGAGATCCAGTAAAGCCTCTTTTTTGTTAAGGAATCTATCATTGAACATCGCTTAGAATTCATTGCTTTACTAGAGACATGAAGATTTAATGTTGTGGTAAACTTTTTAAAACAACTTTTAGTCGTGTTAGATTTTATTTGGTTATGTTTACCATCACATCACTAGTAGGAAAATCCTTATAGCAGACATTATAATGGAGCGCACCACATTACACATGCCATGACTACAAGGAAAAATAGTAATCGCGTTTGAAAATCCATGAACTCCATACTAAAACCTACATGTATGCGTTCATCAAATTCAAAATGCCGCCACTAAGTTTGACCCATAGATCTAACCAAGACAAACTTAGTGGTGGTGTTTCGAAAACTCGATGCCACTAACATTGTTCCTTCGCTGGCATTGACAAATTACAAATGACACTGGTCATTTAAGATAGTCCCATATTGGGTACTAACATAGTGGCGGCATTCAGAAAGTTTCGAATGCCACTAGTTTTAGACTTAGTGGTGGCATTTATACACATCCTCTATAAAAAAAGTGGATCTCCAAAACTAGCCACATACCCACCTGCTTCCTCTCATGCATGTATTACACACACAACGAGCACTCGTGACCAACAACACATCAAAGAATTGGCACCGCACCGCCGGAGCGGCATCTAAAAAATAGCCACCACACCCACCTGAGATGAGCCCTTAGTCAAGATGGAAAAATAGCTCGAGAAGGGTTTCTGCAAACTAGAGAGAATCTCGCAATGCCGGAAATATCCGCCGTCACTAGAAATTCTGCCCCACCGAAATTCATTGCTACTAGAAATTCCTGGCAAGGTTTTCGCCTGCCAGTCTAGAGCCGAAAATTCTCGCCATGATTTCGGTTCGTCGGGACTAGCCAGAAATTTCCGGTCTAGAATCTAGTGTTGCTTAACTTACCATTGGTTCCATCACATCGACCCCCAAATGGCTAGTTTTCCACCTGGACTATAAATACTCCTTTCTTCTCCACTGAGAGGTTAGGTGAACCATTCATATTCATTCTTTGAGCTCTCTCTCTAACTCCATTGTTGAAACATCAAAGGCTTGAGGATCTCCTATTATACCCAACTAAAGCAAAATCCCTTTCGTAGAAAGCAAGAGCAGGTCCCGCTCTACATTTCCACCAAGCCAAACTTCATTCCCTTGAGTTCATCGATCTTGTTTGTTACGCTAGTTCGTGGGAAACCCTAGGCAGCTAGAAAGAAAGAGGAAATTGATGCAACAGGTGCTGCAACAAAATTTACATCATGCCAAACAACAAATGAAAAGGCAAGCAGACAAATCACGCACCCCATGACATTCTAGGTGGGCAACTCTATTTTTGTCAAACTCCAATCATATGTTCAGATGTTTATTGCACCCAGAGCACATCACAAGCTAGCATTCCGCTACTTTGGTCCCTATCCAATTACCAAGTGCATCAGTCTAGTGATCTATGAAGTTTAGCTACCTGCTACTTCGAAGATCTACCATGTGTTCCATGTATCCCAATTATGATAGTTCTTACACCGTACACCTGCCTCTCTTACATTACCCGAACTGTTTAACACTCCTGCTATTCCCGAGAATCCTGGCTCGATGGTGGCTCCACAATTCCAATGGCATGCAAGAGCAAGTTCGGTGGAATGGTCGTAACCTAACTAGGGTTGAAAACGGAACGGAAACGCGTAAACATACGTTATCATTTTCGTTTCCTCTCGTGTCACCGGAATCGGAAACAATACGGAAAACTTCGAAAACGAACACAAAACCAAAAATCATCAGAAATGAATATGGAATAGATACGGACGGATATAATACAAAAACGGACATTTATCGAAATATAATAGTAAATATCATGTTGTGACACTAAAAGTAACATATAAGAGACAAAAAATATCTCACAACTTCAAAAAGCAACAATTGTACATAAAGTAGCACACATTCAACACTTTGACAAACAATCGTAAGTTCACATAAATAGTTTCACATAAACACTAAGATGCTCACTTGATTAGTATGTCACCTAAACCGATTGCATGCATTATGTAGACCTTCATATATTCTATGGCTCAACAAGAGCAAAAGAAATAACTAACGCAAAGTACTATTTCAAACGTGGAGTCTGACTAGTTATATTTCCGGAAAGTTTCCGTATTTTTATCCAGAATTTCCTTACTGCTTCGCTTCTCACGGAAATGGCTCACCCGCTTCCTTTTCCGCTTCCATTTAAAATATTCCGTTGCCTTTTCCGTGAAATTCCGTTTTGTTTCATTTTTAGTTTTCATTTTTTCTTCAGAAACGGACGGAATGTTTCCTTACTGCTTTTAACCCTAGACCCAACGGCTACCGAAGCTACATGGGAAGATGCGGTGGAGCTGCATGAGTGATTCCTAGGAGACGTGGCTTTGAGACAAGCTGTTCCTTCAAGGGGAGGATGTCAGCATCCCTAATACACCAGCGGACACTAGAGAGGGAATGGGCTTCGTGCAACGCAATACTCTGGCCCATGAGACTGATTCAGCCTAACAGCAAGTTCGTAGGCATGCAGTGGGTCTAGCCAAAGACACACCTCTCTGTTGAAGCTTCTACTTAAGAAGAAGATCACGGCAAGACAAACTCATCCTCGATCAGAAACTTAGCGGTAGCGGCGATTGTTCTTTTCCACTTTGTATTCCTTAGGTACCTTCCAAATGGACTTGTAATTACCCCAAACTCGATCTTGTATCATAATTGAGTAACCCCAAGTAGTACCCTAACACCATGTATGCGTAAAGATTGAAACCACTTCCTCCCAAAAAAAATGACTCAACTTTTTCTAGATTCGTATATATCTACACACTAAAATATGTCTAATTCATTTGAATCTAGACAAAGTTGAGTCACTTATTTTGAGAAGGAGTACATAGAAAGAAACGTTTAACGCCATTGTCTCTCGTATTTAGATTTGAAGTTTTTTATGATAGATTTTTGTTGCAAAATTCCATCGATCTATTAATAATCACCAAATGGTAGTACATAGAGCCTTAAAAGTAATAGAAATTATAACAGGTCAATGGACCATCTAGCAACGACTACAGATACTAGCACGGCCAAGGTGCGCCGTCCTCGCCCTTCCATCATTGGAGCCGGGCAAAACTTGTCATAGTAGAGCTTGTTGTAGTAGAAAGATGGAAAGTCGTCGTGCTAAGGCCTCAAACCGCACCGAAGCAACAATCATCGCCGAAGATGACAACCATAGATCGGAAGAGAGTGACCTCAAACCGCCGCACGGCTTAATATGGAAACGATCGGATCTCAAGAGATCTGCTAGACACACGACTCCACGCCCATTCAGGCGCTTAGACGATCACCAGAGCGAGGATAGGACGCAGATGATCTTATAATTCTGACTTCAGGACGATCTCGCCGCTTCAACATTCTGAAGAAGACACTATAAAAATGCTAAACAAAACAAAAACAAAAACCCAAGCGAGAAGTCGTGGTCCGCCACATCTTCAAAACCCTAAGGCCACCGAAGACGGAGCAGACCGGTGGCCGCCAGCGAGGACGGAACCCATATGCTTGCTGGCCATATTTTTTAGAGGACTTTTCTGCGAGCTCGATGATTTTCTTATATGAAACTGTGGCAACTTTACCGCATATATCACCTGGCCCAGCCCAAGAAGCAGGGTCTGAGGAGAAGGCCTGAGCATGGCGGGTCAACGCGCACCCCGCCCGTGCCCTCGCCTGCAGTCGCCGTAGTGGGAGGAGGGACATGCATCGGAGTGGCAGGTGTGTGTTGGGCAGTATGGACTTGTATCGAAATGGCTTCCTCCTTGTGTCAGCCGGAAAGCGGCCGCGTTGAGGTCCTGAACACCAGCTAGACCCCGCCTTGTCCCAGTGCTCACGCGCTGGCGCTGCAGCTCGGGCGGATGCCTGTCCGCCCGTGACGATGACCATCGGAGCCGTGACAGGCGAGAGGCCGCCAGCGGATAGCTCTGCGGCGTCGACGTCACCATTAGGCATTAGCTCCGCTGAAAGACACGACGTACGTACGTGCACCGATCACCGTAGAGAGAGGCGCCATGCATGCACCAGACAGTGTGCTCTGGCCGTTTCCGACCGCCACCGGCTGCTCGGTGTGTGTGGGTCGGAGCTGCAGCGTCCCACTTGTTCAAGTGTGTTTACGAGACAAAAGCTGGGCAGCCAGTTTTGCTGTTGCGTGGTGTGTGTGGGCACGCAGCCGACGTACCACTACACGATTTTACCCCAACAAGCTGGTTTGCCGGTAGTATACATGGTCCAAAAAAACATTCGGAAGACTACTCGTTTCGCCGGTAGAAGCATCCTATCACGTTGTTTTATTTGGATTGTTATAGTATATCACTTTGATCGACGTTGTATGCCACTGTAACTTGCAGTTTTGTACCGCTCACATCACATGGAGATCAAGTAGAGAGGGCCTCAGGGCCATGTTCATTCTCGCGGCCGCCACCGATGTACTGCCACAAAAAAAAGAAAAAAATGGTTCCTCATTCTGCATCCTAAACAAAGCAGCACGTACGATTTCGATTTCTCACCGTCGTTTCACGGTTTAAATCTATACTAGCACAGTAGTATCCCTCGCAGCTCACACGGGGGTCCCATCTCATTGGTTACAGTAGGACGCGTTGCGCCAGGAGAAACCGGATGCGCAGTTGCAGGTGGGCCCAGCTGCAGACCGCTGCTCTCCTTTTCGGTTTTCTTGAACGAAAGACAGGCACGATGGTGGTCCCCACGTGTTCCAGCCTTACCCAGGAAGAAGATCACCCTGGTCTGACGGTCTACTAGCCAAGACCCAATCAAAGAGGAGAGGGGTCACCAAAGAGCGCACTAAGATACTCTCTCCGTTTCACAAATACTAGTCAAAATTAAACTTGGTAAAATTTGATCAAATATTTAGTAAAAAATATCAATATTTATAATATAAAATTATATAATATTAGAATCTCCAAAGAGTATATTTTCATATTATACGTATTTGTAATGATGAATATTAATATTTTTTGCAATATTTTTTGTTAAACTTGACAAAGTATAACTTTGACTGAACTTAGAACGCGGAGTAAATAAAAACGGACGGAGTAATATCGTCATCTCAGTTGCAAAAAGCAATAACACGGTGGTACTAATAAAAAAAAATGGAGGGTGCATTTAATGCCTGGTACTGTACAAAGTAGGAGTACTAACAAACTTCTTTTTTGAGATTCAAAGTAACAAACGTAAACATGAATAAATCACCAAATATTTGAGGATCTACTATGGACTCGAAGCGTGCAAACCTAGTAGTAACACAAGCTTTATCGCCTGGATTAGCTGTATGCAAATGATCAGAATTATTGCTAGTTGTACACCTTCTCAGCCATGCTCTTACCCAAGGCTTGGCTCGGGAAGAGCGGGAAAGGTCGAATAATTGCCACCGATGTCATGCCGTGCCCTTGTTACATTAAACAAGACGCCGACAAATGTAGGGGAGAGAGAGGGGAGCCTCCGGGATGTGGAGATTCGTGAAAAATAGGTTTCCGCCCGCTGCTGAAAGGGCCAGGTCGCCTGGGCCAGCGGCCAGTCACTGTGACGTGTTCCTCTCGTTTTGTGTCGTGAATCTCTCTCACTCAAAGATCCTCGGAAAGATAATCGGTCGCCCAAATATTTCGTATTTCCAAAACTAGAAGAGGCATTTAGTAATGATCTAATATCGCATCGTCCATTGAATGATGTGAATATGAAGTTAGTAGCTGTGTTAGTATAATGTCGCATAAATTTTAATACTAAGACTAGGTTTCCCGTCATTTGATTATCTTTCATATACGCTGGAGTTGAAGTAATTATTATGTCCTATGCTTTGACCACGTATATTGGTGTAGTGGTTTGGTGCCAATTTCTTTGGCCTTAAATTGGTTGGTTGAAATATGCTTGAGTAAAAAGCTTGCTTTTTTCTTGCAGTATAGAAATGGTTGGTTTTAAAGAAAAATTATTTAGCATGATTTTTATTGCTAGATGCATTTGAGATGAAATAATCATCATGGCAGGTTGTGTTTTAACCACATCGTATGCTATAATAAATCTTCCGAACATCAAACTGATAACCTTGTAGGTAAATATTAGCTTATGTTGTATATCATGAAATCTTGTAATGACATGGGGCCTGTATGATTTATGCATGCTTAAACCAATCCTATAGTATGTGGTGTAGTCCAAACTGACATTCCTCAAGACTCATTTGTGCTGATATTTTGTCCAATATGATAAGCTCCAAATGAATATATCATTACTCCTTACTTTTAGATATCAAATAAACCAGATGCAACTTTCTTAGTGTATGATGTCTGGAAAGTGTAGAATTTTATGTCAAATGTAGCCGTTAGGAGGTTGGCTAACACGATCATGTTCAAACACATATGTTCAATGAATAGTTTGGTGAAGCTTCAACTTTCTCCTTTTTAATACATGTTCAAAGGGGGACTCTTACTAGTTTCAAAGCTAACGCATTCGTAATACAACTTTGCTCTGAAATTCCTACTATTCTTAGTTATGGAGTCGACAGGGATTTCAAGTTGGACTACCTTTTGCTTTGAAAAATACATGACATGTATGCTTTTTTATTACAACTATATGTTTGTGTTTCTCCATCTCATCCATATGCTACCCATGCATAATTATAGGCTGCAAGTGGGAACGGGACCTCCACAAAAGTCAAGAAAGCTCCGGACCAAGATAAAGGCATACGTGGGCCTCGTAGGCGGTAGAGAAACACTAATGCAGAACCTATGGGCTTCCCGCACAAGCCAACTTAGGTGTGTTCGGGTTGGTGTCAATGTAAGTGGAATGGAAATGGAATGGTTTCACACCTAGAAGTCCGTTTCTAGTGTTCGGGGCTTGAGAAATGGAATCGGAATCGAGGTGGTTCCTCAAAAGAGTAATATTTTCTCTAGATCCGTAATGCACTCATTCTACTAAATTGGTGGAATTTCCCCAAAGTTCTCTATGCTAAAGTCATCCAAATGTTCCCACTTCTCTATTCTCTTGATATCCTTTTTTGCTAAATGCACCCAAACATAGAAACGAAACCATTATACATTTTACTTTTTTAGCCCAACCTAATATAGGATGAAGTTATTACATTACACATTTTTTTGTCCTAACCAAACACAAGAACAGAATCCAACTCCATTCTAATGGAATGGAACCATAATATTCC